>ONZH01020047.1:0-439691 GCA_900303285.1 Rhinella marina | reverse complement strand
GGTACTTTGGCTCTAAGTATCACAGAATGATAAATACAGAGGACAATTAAAGAAGAAGATTGTAATAACATTTAGTAATGAGCTTCAGTAATACACCTCGGCGGCTCCAGACACAAGGGGTTAATCTCCTTTTATACTGTTTTACTCCTTAGCATTTCCAATAAATGTCACCAGTATCGGTACGAGGAACAGACAGATAAGAATCAATTAAAATGTTGAGTAAAACTTATACATCACAGAGGAACCTATAAATTATATATAATAGGCAGGACAACCTTCCCTAAATTCTAGAGAAGCCTTAAAGAGGTTTTGAAAGAATTGGGGGGGGGGGGGGGGCTTAGCCAGATCTTTAAAGGAAGGGTGACGCAGCTGTTTCCCGGCGCTGGCTCCTCACTGCTTCCCCTCCCAGCCTGTGATTTGCTCTGGTGCGATCCCTCGATGTCAACATCCGGTATGACATCGCTGCAGCCAATCACTGACCGTGGCGATGACTGGCTTCTCTTATGTCATGACAAATGGTCACATGACTCAAGGGGGTCTGGTCTCCAGTGATTGGCTGCGGTGATGTCAAATGAAATGTTGACATTGAGGGAGACCAGAAGCTGCTTGATTACAGACCACAGCAGTGACGTAACCTGCAGATCTAAAATCTCCCGACCAGATTTCTAATAGTTATATCTCGGGCTTTATGGCAGCTAGAACTTAAATCCTTAGATTTAATTCTTAGCTTTAAAATAAGACCTGGTTGATATCTCTAGCTGCTTTTCAGTCTGAGATATAGCCATTAGTAGAAAGGAAGCATCTCATACCTCCTTGGCCACTGAATATTAAAGGCATATAGTGTAGGCGGTACAAATTAAATACCGGCCTCCTGCTGGTAATAATGGTTTAGCTAGCGGCTTACCGGCCAGGTGGCAAGCGTATGTTTCCAATGGTTACTTGACTCTGTTACCAGTTGACAGCCTCATGGCTCTTAAAATGTCTGCTGTAAGTTAGATACTTCCCAGATAAAAGTGAGAGAAAATACATGACTGGCTGACACAAGAGACGTTCTCAGCATAAGTTTTCATTTTTGACAGATCTGCCAGAAAAAACACAAAATATCTAAATGTGGTCAGCAATGGTATGTAATGCAAATTACAGGATTAGATCCTTCCATCAATGCGACCAATACCACAAATCATGAGCAGTTCAGAGAGAAAACAGACCCAGAAAAGCTGCATAGATCCGGAGAAGCGAGGGGAGCAGCTGTCAGCCACATGTACGTATATAAGGCTTCTGAGGACACACATGCAGGACAAGGTTTAGATGCCAGCAGCCACATAGAGTATATGGATTGTCACACAGTGGGGGGGACACAGTTCAGTCTTGTATTTATGGCCATTTTAAAGTCTAATCTGGTCAAAGAAAGATTATCTAGAGAATATCAAGAGTTCACATTAAAAATCATCCAGGTCTACGAGAAAAAAACCCCAATCGATGGAGATGTTCTCCTTCACCTGCTAGTGAGGACATGTTCTCCCTGTACCTGCCCGGAGGGGGCTGTAGGCTGGGTAAACCTGTGACCTATCCTAAATATAGGTCAAAGAGGTAATATTAAGGGGTCATGAGAACTCCCTGAGGGAATACAGTAGTGACTGTAAAGAGTGACTACAGCAGAGTCTATACATGCAGCACTATGTACAGCACTATGTACAGCACTATGTACAGCACTATGTACAGCACTATGTACAGCACTATGTACAGCAATACCTTACTAGAAATGCTCCGATCATTTTCCTTTGGACTCCATGGCTCCTAAGCATCTTCACCAAATACATCCCATGGCCAGGAGCAATCAATCAGAGTCATCATAAGCTTCACCCAGAGATTCACTTATATGTTTGGCACCCATATGGTGGCCAGCACCCAGAGTACATGCCCAAGCAGTCGACGTTATGCCCTTGAGAATAATGTTGGTTCTGTAAGAAAGCAGCCATGTTAACTGTATAACCCGGGGGGTGTCACTGTATAACCCGGGGGGTGTCACTGTATAACCGGGGGTGTCACTGTATAACCGGGGGGGGTTGTCACTGTATATGTCACTGTATTAACCCGGGGGTGTCACTGTATAACCCGGGGGGTGTCACTGTATAAACGCGGGGGGTGTACAGCGCAGTCCACTGTTATGTCACTACGTATAACTTGTAAGCACGTACATAACGGTGTCACTGGGTGTCACTGTATAACACCGGGGTGCATCCGGTGCACTGTATAACACTGTACTAACCTGGGGGTGTCACTGTATAAGTGTCACTGTATAACCCGGGGGTGTTCACTGTATAACGGGGGTGTCACTGTATAACCCGGGGGTATCACTGTATAACGGGTGTCCGGGGGTGTCACTGTATAACCCGGGGGGTGTCACTGTATAATATAATCCGGGGGGTTGTGGTGTCACTGTATAACCGGGGGGTGTCACTGTATAACCCGGGGGGTGTCACTGTATAACCGGGGGGGGTGTCACTGTATAATCCGGGGGTCACTGGGGGGTGTCACTGTATAACCCGGGGTGCTGTATAATCCGGGGGGTGTCACTGTATAACCCGGGGGTGTCACTGTATAACCCGGGGGGTGTCACTGTATAATCCGGGGGTGTCACTGTATAACCGGGGGGTGTCACTGTATAATCCGGGGAGTATCACTGTATAACCTGGGGGGTGTCACTGTATAACCCGGGGGTGTCACTGTATAACCTGGGGGTGTCACTGTATAACCTGGGGGTGTCACTGTCACTGTATAATCCGGGGGTGTCACTGTTAAACCCGGGGGTGTCACTGTATAACCCGGGGGGGTCCTGCTATAACCTGGGGGTGTCACTGTATAACCTGGGGGGGTGTCACTGTATAACCCGGGGGGTGTCACTGTATAACCGGGGGGTGTCACTGTAACCGGGGTGTCACTGTATAATCCGGGGGGTGTCACTGTATAACCCGGGGGGTGTCACTGTATAATCCGGGGGGTGTCACTGTATAATCCGGGGGGTGTCAACTGTATAACCCGGGGGGTGTCACTGTATAACCCGGGGGTGTCACTGTATAACCCGGGGGGTGTCACTGTATAATCCGGGGGGTGTCACTGTATAACCCGGGGGGTGTCACTGTATAATCCGGGGAGTGTCACTGTATAACCTGGGGGGTGTCACTGTATAACCTGGGGGGTGTCACTGTATAACCCGGGGGGTGTCAACTGTATAATCCGGGGGGTGTCACTGTATAATCCCGGGGGGTGTCACTGTATAACCTGGGGGGTGTCACTGTATAACCCGGGGGTGTCACTGTATAATCCGGGGGGTGTCACTGTATAATCCGGGGGGTGTCACTGTATAACCTGGGGTGGTCACTGTATAATCCGGGGGTGTCACTGTATAACCCGGCGGGGGTGTCACTGTATAATCCGGGGGGTGTCACTGTATAATCCGGGGATATTGGGGGTGTCACTGTATAACCTGGGGGGTGTCACTGTATAACCGGGGGGTGTCACTGTATAATCCGGGGGGGTGTCACTGTATAATCCGGGGGGTGTCACTGTATAACCTGGGGGTGTCACTGTATAATCCCGGGGTGTCACTTGTATAACCCTGGGGGGTGTCACTGTATAACCCGGGGGGTGTCACTGTATAATCCGGGGAGTATCACTGTATAACCTGGGGGTGTCACTGTATAACCCGGGGGGTGTCACTGTATAATCCGGGGAGTATCACTGTATAAACCTGGGGAGTATCACTGTATAACCCGGGGGGTGTCACTGTATAATCCGGGGAGTATCACTGTATAACCTGGGGGGGTGTCACTGTATATAATCCGGGGAGTGTCACTGTATAACCCGGGGGGGTGTCACTGTATAACCCGGGGAGTGTCACTGTATAACCCGGGGGTGTCACTGTATAATCCGGGAGTATCACTGTATAACCCGGGGGGTGTCCACTGTATAAAACCGGGGGGTGTCACTGTATAACCCGGGGGGTGTCACTGTATAATCCGGGGGGTGTCACTGTATATCCGGGGAGTATCACTGTATAACCCGGGGGGTATCACTGTATAACCCGGGGGTGTCACTGTATAACCCGGGGGGTGTCACTGTATAACCGGGGGTGTCACTGTATAATCCGGGGAGTATCACTGTATAACCTGGGGGGTGTCACTGTATAACCCGGGGGTGTCACTGTATAATCCGGGGAGTATCACTGTATAACCCGGGGGGTGTCACTGTATAACTCGGGGAGTATCACTGTATAACCTGAGGGTGTCACTGTATAACCTGAGGGGTGTCACTGTATAATCCGGGGGGTGTCACTGTATAATCTGGGGGGTGTCACTGTATAACCCGGGGAGTATCACTGTATAACCTGGGGGGTGTCACTGTATAATCCGGGGAGTATCACTGTATAACCTGAGGGGTGTCACTGTATAACCCGGGGGGTGTCACTGTATAATCCGGGAGTATCACTGTATAATCTGGGGGGTGTCACTGTATAATCCGGGGAGTATCACTGTATAACCCGGGGGGTGTCACTGTATAATCCGGGGGGTGTCACTGTATAATCTGGGGGGTGTCACTGTATAACCCGGGGGGTGTCACTGTATAATCCGGGGGGTGTCACTGTATAATCCGGGGGGTGTCACTGTATAACCCGGGGGGTGTCACTGTATAATCCGGGGGGTGTCACTGTATAATCTGGGGGGTGTCACTGTATAACCCGGGGGGTGTCACTGTATAATCCGGGGGGTGTCACTGTATAATCCGGGGGGTGTCACTGTATAATCCGGGGGGTGTCACTGTGTATCCCTTGTATTCCGGACACATAAATCATCCGCTATTGACGGCGATACACTTGGCTGATAAAATCATAACTATCAGCAAACCAGATAATTATCCCTGATCACCATCTCCGGCAGAGTCATTAATCAAATCCGCCTCACATGCCAATAATGTGTTCCCTTAAAGACTCCCTTCACTCTCGTCTCTCAGAGCAACCAGCATCGGAGGATTTGCGCCAAAGCTACCGTAGAAACGCCAGTGTAATAGATGAGTCTGTGCCGCACAGAGGAAAACGTCTGCGCTGGAATGATGTAGTGGAGCAGAAGTGAACAGAGCAGTCGCTTTAAGAAATGTTTACGGGAGAAACGCTCCCCGTTCATCTTGGGAAGTGATAGAAATCACAGATCGTGACGGATTTATTCTGCAGGAGACATTTCAAGTTTCCATCAAAAGCAAAACTCATTTTGTGCCACGACCGCCGCCACACTCACTGAATTTACATCCTTCCCGCTATCTGTACAGGGCGAGGCCGGGAGTCTCTCAGGGCGTCTTACCCGGGATGGTGGGCACTTAAGTGTTTGAGCCCCTTTCATATTTCTTAAAGGAATTTTACAAAATTAGAAAAAACATGGCTGCTTCATTCCAAAAAGAGCTCTCACCTGTGTATTGGTTGTGAATGATATTACAGCTCATCTCCACTGAAGTGAATGGAGTTGGGCCGTGGACAGATGTGGCGCTGTTTTTCTGATACACCCCTTTAAGCCACTTCCTGTTTGAGGCTCCTCCCTCCGTCTACGAGCAGAGGTCTCCTGATAATCGTCTACTTTAATTCCCTGGTGATTGATAATCTTTTGTTCTTGCTGTAATGGAAATCCTCTCTCCGTGTACTGACGTCCAGCTGAGCTCGTGCTTATACTTAGCAGCCCGTCTGATGAAGCAGAGCTGCAGTGTACAGTATGGGGGAGATGGAGTCACTGTTCATAGATGTACTCTAATTCTACAGGGTGGGCCGTTTATATGGATACACCTAAATAAAATGGGAATGGTTGGTGATATCAACTTCCTGTTTGTGGCACATTAGTATATGGGAGGGGGGAAACTTTTCAAGATGGGTGGTGACCATGGCGGCCATTTTGAAGTCGGCCATTTTGGATCCAACTTTAGTTTTTGCAATGGGAAGAGGGTCATGTGACACATCAAACTTATTGAGAATTTCACAAGAAAAACAATGGTGTGCTTGGTTTTAACGTAACTTTATTCTTCATGAAAATGTGTTCAAAGTGCTGCCCATTGTGTTGGATTGTCAATGCAGCCCTCTTCTCCCGCTCTTCACACACTGATAGCAACACCGCAGAAGAAATGCTAGCACAGGCTTCCAGTATCTGCACGTCTCGTATCTTCACAGCATAGACAATTGCCTTCAGATGACCCCAAAGATAAAAGTCTAAGGGGGTCAGATCGGGAGACCTTGGGGGTCATTCAACTGGCCCACGACGACCAATCCACTTTCCAGGAAACTGCAATGATCTCCCTGGGCTAGGATATGTCTCCAATGTCAGATACAGTAGGTGGAGGTCCCAGAACGGAGCACCCCCCGCCGATGCACGGCCGCCCTCCATTCATTTCTATGGGAGTGCTGAAATAGCTGAGCGGCGCACTGGACCATTTACTACTTCATAGGCGGAGCAATTTTGATGCAAAGTTGCCATCTTACGCCACTCCCTTTGCACAATCCTAGTTGCACCAGATTGCGCCAAGTTGCACTCGACCTGTGTAGACTCAGTAGTAAATGTGGGCCTTTGAGCCTGGTTTATCAGTGAGACTCTGGTTACATTTCCTATATTTGCATGTGCATCAGTAAAGTGCATATAACCCCCCTCCCCCGCCGGTATGAAGCACCGCAGTGTTCTCCTCACATCCGAAAAATAAACGCTATGGAAGCAATTAATTATAAATTATCATTTCTTTCTTCTCCCCGACAGAATCTGCTTATTATTATGAGCAGCGTGCTGACAATACTCTGCGCTGTCTGAGGGTCGCACAAACAAATGCGCACAGTTGTAATGGCTAATTCTGGTTAATTGCGTACATACATGTATCTCCACACGCCAACATTCACACATAGAAACAAAGCAATAATGATTAGAGACCGAGCAGTGGGGGAGATTCACCGGGGTAAATGCTCTATTTAAAAATAAAATGGTGAACGTGTTCTGCGCCACATTCAGGGTCCATTCACACGTCCTGTTTTTCTTTCCAGATCCAATCTGCATCCGATCCGCAAATCATGCAGACAGGATGCGGATCCATTCATTTCCTGAAAAAATGCGGACAGCGCTCTGTATACTGTCCGCATCCGTTGTTCTGTTATGTGGATCCGCAAATAAGATGGAGCTTGTCCTACTTTTGTCCGCATATGCGGTCCGTGGTCCCATTATAGTTAATGGGTCCTCAAAAAATGCGGAGGATATGCGGAATGCATCAATATGTCATCCGCATATTATCCGCAATTGCGGATCCGTTTCCAGGAAATAGAAAGAAATACCCTACCAACATATATTCCTCCTTCCTTTTTCTTTGCGGAAAAACGGAATGGATGCGGATGTACAATTGGTAAAAACGGAAGGATTTTGCGGAAACATGGATCCGCAAAAAACAGACCGAAAATCTGGAAAAGAAAAATACGGACGTGTGAATGGAGCCTTACATTGTGTTTTGGACCATTTTCACACCTCACTGGACCAGGGACGTGGCTTAGAGGGAAATGATGCGTGGCTTCAAATAAGACTATGTGCCCCAAAATGTGGTGCAAAGGCCCTGACGGAAGAGCTCGGCCGGGGGTCCGCACAGGGTATTTTACTACTGCACGTTGTGATAAATTAAGAAGAAGGGAATAATAATAATAAAGAAGACATAATGTGTGAGATGTGCTCCTAGGTGTAAAAAGCAAGACATTAATTATTCCAGAGCTGAGCGTCTACAGAACCGGTGCAGGCGCGCTCGCAGCGCTGTGCTCCACGTAGGGGAGTTCATCACAGCAGCAGCCCAGACACTTCTGGATTAAAGCTGTTTATTTTTACTGAGGAGCCAGGTTACCTCATTCCTAAAATATCTCTCAGATCAGGTTTTGCAGACTTACAAGTCCCGGTTACTGAAGAAACGTCAATCGCTTTCAGCCTGAGGCCTCGTGCACTTGACCGTTAGCGGCCGTAGCCCATACTGTGGCCAGCGAACAGCGGGTTCGTAATATGCGGGCACCAGTCATGTGCACCCCGCATCACAGCCGCGTACCCATTCACTTGACTGGATCCACAAACCGGAGGTACGGAACGGAGCCATGGAAGCACTGTGGAGTCCATGCCTCCTCACTGCAAAAAAGTAGAACTTTTTTTTTGCGGCGTGGATGGATCACGGATCCATTCAAGTTGAATAGGGCTGGATCATTGCAGCAACCGCACAGATAGTGCCTGTGCATTGGGGACCGCAAGTTGTGCTCCCCAATGCATGGCTCGGCCGTGTGCAAGAGACCTAAACTGTATTCAGTGGGTGAGTCCACGTGGGTCGCGTCCACTGTGAATTTTTCACAATAGAAAATTTGCAGCTTGTAATTCCCCAGCATCTGCACTAATTTATGTACATTTTATTACGGAATTCATAGCGTTAGGATGGGTTCACAAGTAGGGCTCATGCACATGAATGGATTTTTTTTCTGTGTCTTTTTTTTTTTTTGCGGCCCATATGCAAAACCATTCACTGCAATGGGACCAAGATTCTGTGTACGTTCCATGTCCGCATGTCCGTTCCGCCCAAAAAATAGAACGTGTCCTATTATTGTCCTCATTAGGACTGTTCTAGTAGGGACAGGATGTTCTGTTCTGCAACATGTCGGAATGCAGACTGCTGGTATCCGTGTTTGGCACAAGCAATGATCGTATGCATGAACCCGTAGGGTTTTAATGCATTTTTAAGTTTTTAGTGGCTTTTTTTTTTTTGCACCTGTGGTTTTCGGTGCATTTTTTGTAGTGAAAACGTTAATTCCCTTTGATAGCTGAAATTTATGGGAAAAAATTAACACAAAGTTTTTGTTTTTTTTCTGCTACTGGCGTTTTCGTGCTGTGTGGTGTTTTTTTAGGTTGTTTTAGAAAATGCAGCATCCTGTAGGTTTTGCCATTTTTTCTTCTAGAATTTTAACATCTTCTCAATACGGAGAAACAATGTATTTAACAAAGTTGTTTAGAAATAAAAAGCTGCTGAAGAAACACCATAAAAACCGCACGTGGTAGGTAAAAAATACAAGCGGTTTCTATAGCGTTTTTTTTAGTGGTGGAAAAATGGCAGACCAAAATCATGTGCGTAGGACCCCTGTGTTTGCTGCAGATTGGAAAGGGTGAAATCTGTGATGGAAATCTATAAACTATTATGGAAGTTATTTTTTACTTGTAACAATCCGCCAGCAGGGGGCAGCAGCAGCAACAGGTAAGCTGAAGCAGTTTCAGAACTGAGAGAAGGAGCAGAATTGTGAATGCAGCTGTGGATGTGACTAGAGAATAACTCAGCAACCCCCTCACTCCTGTCCTTGTATAACTACAACTCATCAGGCGCACTTACTTGGCTTTTCTCGGAATTCACAAACAAGTAAATTGAACATGTTGAGAACTGCTGACCCCTGGAATCAATAAAGTTTAAGTATGGCAATTAGCAACATTGTACTCTGATGTAAAATATAATGTTCAACACTAGAGGTAATTTTTAAGAGACTCTAAAGCCACTTTCACATGAAGAGGAACAAATCTGCCCATTTACTTTTCTCTGTACGTTCCACTCATGCTTTTGGCTAACAAATACAAATGCAAAACACTGACCAAATACTGACCGATTCCTGATCATGTGAAGGTGGCCTGCAACTGTACTCATTTCCCGCCATGTCAGCTGTTGGTTTGGGTGAAGGGTGTTAAACAACAGAAGCAAACAAAGGTTGTTCAAACATTTCATACAAACACCCAAAAGCCCAGAGGAAAAAAAACGGCTCCATAAAGGTTACTGCGATCGCCTGGACGAGCTGCGTCCGTACAGTAAACACATAGATCACTCTCTGCACCAGGAATGACATAGACTCCAAAGCCAGCTGTTCATTAGTTGACTCTAGCAAGCTGCAGGCCTATATTTAATCAGTTATCATGACAATGATAGACATAGGACCTTGTGTGAGTACTCCACAAACAGCAGGCACATTGCAGAATAGCTGCAGAGATCCCAGACTTAGCTTCAACAAAGTGTTAGATAAATAAATCCCAGAGAAATATCAATGGTGGGGAACTTTTAATACTTTACAATATACAACCAAGAATATAACATGATTTATCTTGCTCCTATGTACGAATAAACTACTATATATACTGCTCCTATGTACAAGAATATAACTCCTATAATACTGCTCCTATGTACAAGAATATAACTACTATAATACTGCTCCTATGTACAAGAATATAACTACTATAATACTGCTTCCTATGTACAAAGAATAATACTACTATTAATACTGCTCCTATGTGATATAACTCCTATAAACTGCTCTATGTACAAGAATAATAAACTAACTATAGATAGACTGTCCTATGTAAAGAATATAACTACTATAATAGCTGCTACCTATGGTAGAAAATAACTACTATAGTCTGCTCGCTATGTACAAAAATTAACTATATAATACTGCTCCTATGTACAAAAGAATATAAGCACTATAATACTGCCTCCTATGTACAGAATATAACTACTATAATACTGCTCCTATGTACAAGAATATAACTACTATAATACTGCTCCTATGTACAAAGAATATAACTACTATAATATGCTCTATAATATATGAACAGAAATATAACTAATAATACTGCTCCTATATGTACAAGAATATACTACTATATACTTATAATACTGCTCCTTATGTACAAGAATATAACTACTATAATACTGCTCCTATGTACAAGAATATAACTACTATAATACTGCTCCTATGTACAAGAATATAACTACTATAATACCTCCTATGTACAAGAATATACTGCTCCTACTACTATAACTCTATAATACTGCTCTATGTACAAGAATATAACTCCTATAATACTGCTCCTATGTACAAGAATATATAACTACTTATAATACTGCTTCCTATGTACAAGAATATAACTACTATATAAACTGCTCCTATGTGTAAACAAGAATATAAACTACTATAATACTGCTATGTACTCCTATGTACAAGAATATAACTACTATAATACTGCCTCCTATGTACAAGAATATAACTACTATAATACTGCTCCTATGTATAAGAATATATAACTACTATACTTATACTGCTCCTATGTACAAGAATATAACTACTATAATACTGCTCCTATGTAAAATTACTATAACTGCCTATGTACAAGAATATAACTACTATAATACTGCCTCCTATATGTACAAAGAATATAACTACTATAATACTGCTCCTATGTATACAAGAATATAACTAACTATAATACTGCTCCTATGTACAAGAATATAACTTACTATAATACTGCTCCTATGTACAAGAATATAACTATATTACTGCCTCCTATGTACAAGAATATAACTACTATAATACTGCTCCTATGTACAAGAAATATACTACTATAATTACTGCTCCTATGTACAAGATATAACTACTATAATACTGCTCCTATGTACAAGAATATAACTACTATAATACTATGTACTCCTATGTAACAAGAATTATAACTACTAATACTGCTCCCTCCTATGTACAAGAATATAACTACTACTATAATACTGTAACTCCTATAATACTCCTATGTACAAGAATATAACTACTATAATACTGCTCCTATGTTACAAGAATATAACTACTATAATACTTGCTCCTATGTACAAGATATAAAACTAATACTTCTCCCTACAAGAAATAACTAACTATAATACTGCTCCTATGTACAGAATATAACTACTATAATACTACCTCCTATGTACAAGAATATAACTACTATAATAATGCTCCTATGTACAAGAAATACTATAACTACTATAACTACTATAATACTGCCTCCTATGTCAAGAATATAACTATAATACTGCTCCTATGTACAAGAATATAAAAAGTACTAATAATACTGCTCCTATGTACAAGAATATACTACTATAATACTGCTCCTATGTACAAGATATACACATATAATACTGCCTCCTATGTAAGAATATAACTACATATATTAACTACTATAATACTGCTCCTATGTACAAGAATATAACTACTATAATACTGCTCCTATGTACAAGAATATAAACTATAATTTACTTCTATGTACAAGAATTTAACTACTAATACTGCTCCTATGTACAAGAACTATATAAACTACTATAATACTGCCCTATGTACAAGAAATATAAACTACTATATATACTTGTGCCTCCTATGTACAAGAATATAACTACTAAATACTGCTCCTATGTTACAAGAATATAACTACTATAAATACAAGAAATTATATAATTATGCTCCTATGTAAGCTACTATGTACAAGAATATTAACTACTATAAAACTGCTCTTATATGCAAGAAGGTGAATGTAAAGAGAAAGGTGAATGCTCCTGAATGCGTGGAGTTGCTCTGAGCTGTGAAGTGTCTTGGTTTCAATGAATAACATTAGCCTTGTAAGTCTCCACTGTCCGGTTTTGGGGGGGGGCAGTGATTGAGTAAAGCATTTCAGTTTCCTCGATCATTAGTGACCGCTGTGACACGATGACCTTGCACTCTCAGCTTTGTCTCTGTGGATATGGGACGAAGAATCAGGACACATAATACGTGTTTATGGATAAAGTGATTTCACAAGAAGTAATTACCAGTCACTGACCAGAATAATGGTGAATGGGGACAAAGGATGCGCTGAGGGCTGGCGCGGTGCACAATAATATGCCACATATGTAGGTGTGTAGGTGGACATATATATATGCATCTATACGACAGTTTCCCAGCCACTTGATTGTTATGATGAAAGTGAGATCCAATAGTCAAATGGAGTCAGCAGGGGGTGAAATGCAATGCTTGGTGACTAAGAACAGATACCGCTCGAAAGGGGCCCAAACCTAGAAAGAAAGCAGAGATCACAGCTCCACGTATTAGCACCTGCAGTGTTTAGATCAGGGCTACATGCCGATATTCATTCGTCCCCGATACTACTGGGCACTGAACCTGGACTACGCTACCTGTCACATTGGCCACCGCAGGACACCAATTTCCCTTGTAAATAGCTGAAAATAGCCGAGTGCTGGCTTGGCTATTTCCGACGGCTCCATAGAAATGAATGGGAGCGGTGGCCATGCATGTGCGGTGCTCTACCATTCATTTCTATGGGAGCAACGGAAGCTGCGCCTGGTGGTGGCCGGACCCGGGAAACCCAGCTGTGGAGCGACCCGCACCTATCAGACAATGGGGGCATATCCTAGCGATATTCCCCCATTGTCTAAGATGGGAATATCCTTTTAAGGCTAAATGTGTCTGTGGACGCCTACAGGACGCCATTTCCACCAGGAAATCTACCGCCTTCCCTCCACAGTGACACAGTGTCTCCTTTTTCCTGCGCGACTAATTAAATGCAGGGATCGAAGTGGTTTACTGTAGAAGCCTGTTGAGGATGTCATGATATTAATGTCAAGCCATTACAATATGGCGCTGGCACCTAGATGTTTACATAGTTAACATACCAAAGTTTGTAAAATAATGCACAATGTATGAGCCCCGCCCTCTCTGATGATATATAAACTGCTTAACTTCCTGTAATAAGCGAGTTCTGCTTTCATACTGCAAGGTGTCGGTGTGGTCCTTCCGTGCACAATGAACTAACAGCTTGTAATCTGGAGCAGACAGTCAATAAGACAGCAATGCTTGAAAGCATCCAAACCAATGCAACATACAGCCTAGGATGATATAAGGGCATGAGTGATGTCGCCCCAAAGGAAGTCTTCATTTGGAAAGATGGTGCTTGGTTCTGAAAGAGCTGGGAAGAAACCCCGGACATGTGCGGGAAGGAACAGACGACAATGGGAGGAGCCGGAGAATGAAAGGTTAGGGACTGAACAGTTATAATGGGCTTTACTTTCACAATATATTTTATGTCATTCAAGCTTTTATAGTAATATCTGTCTGACCATGGAGCCCACAATCTTCATGTATAAAGTCATCAGGAGGATACAGACGACACAATAGTTTCCGTGATCCACGTTGATAGCTGCTATTCTATCCGTACCCACCTTACATTGCGGCTGGTTGTATCAGTCTAGGATTAGCACCAGTCAGCAGACGGGAGGATTCACGGCTGATGGGAGGGATGACTTGAACTCGCTGGGGCTGCTCTGCCGTTCCTCAGCAGTATTAGAGAGTAAAGGAATGGATCGGAATTCCCTAAACTCTGCCAAGTTATTTAAGATAATTTCCATCAGTGATAGAGTCGATAAATATAATACAGCCTGGAAACGCGGGGCAGACAGACGGCAACTCCTGACTAAATCAAGATGAAGCTCAACTGCTGCAAACGAAGAAGAGTACAGCATGAAATAATTAATGGTTATTTACTGCGGATGTGAATGCAGAAAACGTGCAGTACTTCAGAGCAGGGGGTAATTGTGAATTAATGTGTTCATTTACGTTATGTCATTTTATGCTTTGTATCCCCAATATGGTAAAGTATGGGAGTGATGGAGTTAACCAATTCTGGCACAGTCCCTAGGGAAGATCAGCTATGAACCATTAGCTCCTCTCCTAGTTCAGTCTAGAGGAGTTTAGTGTTAGGAGAGATGAAGGTAGAGAGGTGCCATGTGCTCCCTCCTTATAACACCAAAATTGCTATGAAGAGGAAACGACTTCACCATTCTACAGTACTCCAGAGAGAGAGAAAGAGAGAGAGAGAGAGAGAGTGAGAGAGAGAGAGAGAGAGAGAGTGAGAGAGTGAGAGAGAGAGAGAGAGAGAGAGAGTGAGAGAGAGAGAGAGAGAGAGAGAAAGACAGAGTGAGAGAGATAGATATAGATAGAGAGAGAGAGAGAGAGAAAGGAAATTCCAGAATCTATGATTGCAGACAGTAAGGTCCACTGCTGTCAAAAGCCATAGACATTACTGCTGTGAGGGGAATACTGCTAAGACATCATCCACCCTTAGACACGACCTGGTCGGTCATTTCCCTAAATCTGTTTGCTGTATTACAGCTATCTTACTAAAAGTATTATAGTTAACCTCATATTCTGCAGAGGAAGAGTACAATGAATCTAATCCTGGCCTATACCTATACAAAACCATCTGGGGGGACAATTGCACCGTATACATTGTTGGAACCGTGTTCTGAGACTGCTGTAAGTACTACAACCCTCATTTTTCACTACAGTAAAGAGAGACATTTATTCAGTTACTGACTCCTAAACCATAGACTGGCCATTTCACACCCTTATATGCCCTGCCTTGCACCCATACCTACGGTGACACCCAAGGGCGGCACCCCAAGCTACCATCAGGCAGGAGACCTAACTGGTGAGTGCCCAGGGGGAAGACAGGGTGTGCCCTCCTTTCACTGCACTAACCCTATGGGACATCGGTGGGAAGATTGTCACTGTGATAGACTTTCTGCAACCAGAGTCACTACCACCCCCATCCTCCGTTCCGGCTCCTCAGGGGCTCGCTGCACTTGCCAAAAATCTGCATGGGCCCTTAAGATGATAAGTAACGCAGCATGGAACGGATCCAGCAACCCTATTTTTCTTTTTGCTCCTATGATGAAACAGAAAACTGAGATTTTATCATAAGTGTGAACAGAGCCTAAGGTTTAAGTCTGCCGCATGTTGTCTCCAATAACCAAAGTCAAACACACACGACCATTGCACTGAAAATATTGGTGAAAATAAAATAACATTTTCCCAAATCTCGCAAAAGTCCCACCATTCATTCCCCTGGCAGAGGCGGCCTGGTTATGATGAGATTTGTAGTTCCTGCACACACTGCGGATGCGGACGACTGCGCTGACAGTCTCTATGGTAATATTTCCTCCCTGCTCAACACAATGTAAAAGCCAAATTTGGCTCAAAATTTAAACATGCGATTACAGGAGTGTTAAAAGTGAGAAGCAATCTTACAGAGGCCATTACACGTGCTTTAAAAGTAAAGATCAATTATTACCTTACCTCCAAACTGACAATTTCACTGTAAGAACAAGGCGGCTCTCTTGGCAAAAGACGTTCAATTGCCTCATTAAACTGAATCAATTCCTGCCGGTTTTTGGAAATCACGCAACTTGAAGAGAGCCTCATTTTCTCCCCACAAGCAGCTTGAAGAGACGCAGACAATGTGCTGTGAGGTTTTTTCCTGGCGGCGCTGACGCCTCCTGCAACCTGCTATGTGCATGTTGTGTACTGGAATGATACAGTGTATATATATATATATATATATATATATATATCTCTTAATAATATAAAAATGAGTTTCTGTCTGTCTGTTCTCCATGCGCGACCAAACTACTGGACCGATTTTCACTAAATTCGGCACACAGGTACATCAGGTGTCCGGGAAGGTTTTAGACTGGGTCTCAGCTCTCTAGGACGTACCGTTCTCGAGATATTCACAAAATATGATCTCCATTAGCCAATATTAGTCTGGGAGCATTTCACCTCAAATTCCAACTACCATTTTCTCCACATGCACACAGGTTTCCATAACAACCTAGCCAGGTAATTAGCAGCCAGCTGAGGAGCTCCGGTAAATAAACAACCCGCCCATTTCTATTCGACGCTTTAAAGGGGCAGAGCGCTGTGGATGACACTGTTTAAGGGGTATTCCGGTTACCAGAAATATAACTTATGTTTTAGACTGATTTTAGACTAAGACCGTTCAGTAGTAATAAAAGATGTTTTCTTCTACTGCTACCCATTGCGTGTCCTCATAAATTACCATGGCATTGACCTATAATTCAGGCCACCTTCAAAAGAAGGACTTAAAACCCCTGCCCCAGGTCTTGATAAGCGACGCCCCTGACTGAAAAAATGAAGCTAAAATTCAACTTCTGTCAGCTGCAGGGATGGGAGGGAGGAGGGTGACTTCTTTCTGCAACGACAACCAGAAACACTGAATTAAATAGATTAATACACCCGTGGAAAGTGATGTTTTCTTCCACTGCTACCCATTACGTGTCCACATAAATTACCATGGCATTGACCTGTAATTTAGACCACCCTCAAAAGAAGGACTTAAAAGCAACCCCCTCCAAAGTCCCGCTAAGCCACGCCCCTGACCCGATCAGGTCACGCCCCCTCCCACTCCACAGCTAATGGGGATTGAAAAAATGAAGGTAAATATCAACTTCTGTCAGCTGCATTGACTTTCTCTCTGCAACGACAAACACTAAATGAAATAGACGAAATATACAGAGGTGAAGCTGGGTCCTTCTGCTAGTATATATTATACAGTATAATATATATACACTCTATATCTTGTACACTACAACATTTGTCTGCAGAAGAGAAAATTTACATCCAGTCAACAGACATGGCCAACAAAAAGTGTCCCGGACCTTAACCTGTTGAAACCCCGCCACTGCCCTCGGGTAAAATAAAGCTAAGCACATCACACTGGAGTATATAGCTCATTAATTAATAGTAATAATTACTTTTTGGGGACACGTGTGGACACCTATGAAGGCATCATGTGCATGTACCATATTAGTGGATAACTCCAGACATCCCGTGAGCGTCTTGTGTCCTATAACTTGACAAGACACTATATACTGCAGACACGTGGATTGTAACAAGGCGAGTTGTTGCAAGCTGTTGTGTCTGAAGACCAAAATGAAGTCACAATGTTGCTCTGGAGTGAATTACATCAAACTCCTACAATCAGTAATTATAGAAATAATACCTGGAATCATAAGGCGCTCTCCTTTTTTCATCCTTTTTTCATCTGATCCAGCAATTTCCGGCCTCCTCTTCTGTCATCCAAGATGGCCGCTCCGTATCTCAGGTTGCCTGATGCATTTGGTTGTCAGAGACACTTACTAACACCCTCGGATTGGCCAGCACTGATCATGTGAGCAGCGTTCGCCAATCCAAGTGCAGGTCTGGCCAAGCGGGAAGTGTGCATTAGGTAGTCTGAGAAGCGGTGCGGCCATCTTGGATGACAGAAGAGGAGCCTGGGAACTGGCGGCTCTGCATCTGTAAAGATGAAAAGGAGAGCACCGTGTAAGTGTTCTGTTTGCTCCCCAGTTAGAGGGTATTCCCATCTGACCAGGATATGCCCCCCACTGTCTGATAGGTTCAGGTCCCACCTCTAACACCCGCACCTACACTGAGAATGGAGCCAATAAAGTTGTGGAGGGCACATGGCACATGACAACTAACCTACATTCATTTAGCGCTGGCTTGGCTATTTCCGTCACTCTATAGAAATGAATTGGAGCGGCTACTACAACTACTATGGGGAGAGCTCTTGGTGGTGGCCAGACCCGGGGAAAACCAGGGTCCTCCAGCCACCACCTTCCCCGCTGTGTTCTCCGTGTGGGTGCGGGTCCTGGAGGTGGGACCTATTAGACACCTATTACCTACAACTACAGTCTATTAGTCAATGGGGGAGTATCCTAGCGGTATGCCCCCACTGTCTGAGATGGGAGTACCCCTTTAATGTGATTTTTTTTAGTCTTGAACCGCAGTCTCGCTTCAACCAGGTTTCCAGGTTGTCTTCTTGTGTGAAGTGAGATGTTTGGTGCCAACCATTAACCTTCCACATTCTAGCGCAACCACTTTAGTCAACCAGATTTTTACGGCACAGAACCATGCAGAAATATGCATTGTTTTGTAGTCTTACACTCTTTTATAGGAGCTCGTACACACAGTAACGCCGTGGCACACGGGTACCGGCATACAATACACCATGCAATGCTGCAACCTCTGTGCCGGGCACACCAAGGAGTGGTATGAGCCCATGTGCATGAGCCCTGGCCGCTCTAATGAGTTGTGCTAATCTTTTCATGAGCCAGGTAGATCAGGATGAACAGAGCAGGAGAGAGATTTTAGTCGGGGGCTGCAGTACACACATTTATGGAGGTTTCATTAGGAATATCCCTATCTGTCATCGACGCTGCATTTGTGGCTGTAATCCACAGGGGCCTCGCTGAACAAATTCTTCGGAGCCGGAACCGATCTAATACAAACAATACGAGTCTTTGTGACGCCAGCCAGAAAATTTATCAAAAAGAAAAGGAATCGCACTACGTGGATGGTGAGAACGGCTCATCTGGTGGCTGTAACCGATGGACATATTGTAACACAGGAACAGGCAGGACAAGCAGGCGGGCCGCTCGACAGCATCAACATTCAGCGTGGCTCCCTGTGCTAGATTTGCCAGTCAGATCCAATAAATTGTTCCTGCCATTTTTCAAGAGCGAACAATAAATCTGACAGATGACAAATCTGCAGCTTAAACTTTGTGCAGCTCATTACTGCACCATCCCGGCCAAGGCTCCTCCGCGCTCAGGCACCGAGTCATGTCCACGTCTACTGCAAACACGACTTCCATGTGTCACCTGAGGGCGAAACTGCCTGCACCCGTGATGTTTTAGGAAAGAGACAGGAGGAAGAGACATGGCTAAAATTACCCATCACTTCCCGTGTGAAGAACAACTCCAACAACCGAAGGGAATCTGCATCACGCTCATTAGAAATGAAAGGGGAATGAGCTGAGGTAAGAGGAGATAAGATAACCTGTCCACAAGTGTTTATAGGACACTCATTGATGGACTAAGCATTGCCCACATTGGTTACTGTAACCAAACACTTGGTGATGAGCGCAGGACGGCGATCACAAGCCACGCACATTTCTGCCTCTCACAGTATTTTTGTGCCTGTGCATGGTGTGAACCCAGAGGAGAGATGCAGTATTTTATTCACGTATACGGTATTTACATATTGCACAGAGTCATAAAGAGATTGCACTCACTCACACAGGTCCTTGTCCCCAATGGGGCTTTCAAAAACCGGGTGTTTTTTGTCTTCGTGCCACTAATTTTTTAGAGACCTGTATATTTTTTGACGTGTGGGAGGAAACAAGAATACCTTGAAGAATCCCACACAGACATGGAGAGAACATAAACATAAGATGTAGACATTGCTCTCGCTCAGATTTGACCCCGCTGAGCCACCATGCCGCCCCTTGTAGGTGCAGCTATCATGCGTCATAGATAGTACTAGCCTCCTATTTTAAGGGCTTCTGGCGGTCTATCCTCAGTACGGGCCATCACTAGCTGATCGGCAGGAGTCTGACACCCCACACCCCCTCTGATCAGCTGGTCTGTGTAGCTCCGCCGATAGAAGTCAGCGCTGGAGCTGCGCAGCACCACAACATCGTAATGGCGGGTGCTCACTACTATAGCGAGCATTGGGGGTGATACGTAATATATTTACACGTTCGTTATTAGACACCACAATCTGCCGCCTGCAAACGATAATTTTTAACATGTGAGAAAATATGAGGATTGACGGATGATCGATCGGAGCAATCGATGGCAGTATTACACTGCAAGATGATCGCTAACGAGCTTTACTACTACGAACCCTCATTAGCGATCATCTACCGAAAAATGGGGCAGTGTAATACAGGCTTTAGGCTTCCATATCTGCATTGTGTCTATAAGATGCTGGTGGTGCTTTGTACGTATCTCGGAGAGGTCACAAATTCACATTCTATCTGCCAGGTGGGCTTACCTTACTGCCATGGAGACCCGACCTTTATTAGCAGATGCTTCTCCTAAATCTCCTTGAAATTATACAAGATTTGGGGCACCTACAAGATAAGAATAAAGTACAATAAATAAAGCTACAAAGTACAATCAAGACACATTGTTAAAGCAGTTGAGAAGTGTACGGCATATCCATAGGATGGGAATAATATACATGTAACAGGGAGAATGACCCCCAATCCACAAGCCTAGAGGTGGCCATCTCTCCACCTATATGTGGCTTGTTACCAGGGGTCAGGGCACCTCAATTCTTCCAATATTGGACTCCACTCTCAGAGCTGAAGTGGCTGATAACAGTAAACAATGGGCGGCCTCTCAGGGGTTTGAATGGCTGAGGAAGAAGAGCATTAGATTGCATACAAATCCTCGGCGGCCGGGCGCAGACTGCGGGTTTGGTTTTTGGTTTTTGCTTTATATCCGTGCGCTTTCTCCTTGTACTTCGGCATACTTCATATAAATAAATACCGACTCATTTCTACAGAAAAGGGCTTTTGTGATGCATAAAATTCATTTTACTAACATGGAGTGCTCTTAATTCAGGGAAGGAACGCTCTGCCCAGACATCTCCTGTCCCTCAATGCTTCAACGCTTTGTAAAGAACCTTTCGTTCTCCTTCAAATCTAAAATTAGTTTAATGAAGATAAACACGTTCATTCTCCGTTATAGAGGATCCCAGGGACTGAACATTTACCAGGTAACGCGCGAATACCGGGCGTATAACGGCAGCGGAAGTCCTATCATTAGATGTTACTTCACCACAACAAAAAGTAAAAAACACTTCAGTGAAATGCACAAAATACAACCTAATACAGGTTGTGATGAAGCAGGAGTCCATTATGTAAAGTCATCCGGACAGAGCTTTACTTTAGATGCCGTGGGCTCTTCTGTACTGATTTTCTTTATTGTTCATTTGTTTTCAAATGGCAAAACAAAACAACTCTCTAAATCCTGTTTCTGACGACTCTCACTATTCTACCTTTCTCTTCTCTTACTGTTACAGATAGCAGCAGAGAGGGGGAGGAGGGTGCGCAGAGTGCAGTGAGTGCAGCTCACACAGACTGCAGATAGGGAGAACACACACAAGGCAGTTTACAGAGGGAGACAGCAGCATCCTGCATGTATTACTGGGAGGGAAAGGATCCTGCATGTATTACTGTATATGTATTACAGATCAAGGATCTATTACTGGGAGGGACACACAGATCAAGGATCTATTACTGGGAGGGACACACAGATCCTGCATGTATTACTGGGAGGGACACACAGATCAAGGATCTATTACTGGGAGGGACACACAGATCCAGCATCTATTACTGGGAGGGACACACAGATCAAGGATCTATTACTGGGAGGGACACACAGATCCAGCATCTATTACTGGGAGGGACAAACAGATCCAGCATCTATTACTGGGAGGGACACACAGATCAAGGATCTATTACTGGGAGGGACACACAGATCCAGCATCTATTACTGGGAGGGACACACAGATCAAGGATCTATTACTGGGAGGGACACACAGATCCAGCATCTATTACTGGGAGGGACACACAGATCCAGCATCTATTACTGGGAGGGACACACAGATCCAGCATCTATTACTGGGAGGGACACACAGATCAAGGATCTATTACTGGGAGGGACACACAGATCCAGCATCTATTACTGGGAGGGACACACAGATCAAGGATCTATTACTGGGAGGGACACACAGATCCAGCATCTATTACTGGGAGGGACACAGAGATCAAGGATCTATTACTGGGAGGGACACACAGATCCAGCATCTATTACTGGGAGGGACAAACAGATCCAGCATCTATTACTGGGAGGGACACACAGATCAAGGATCTATTACTGGGAGGGACACAGAGATCAAGGATCTATTACTGGGAGGGACACAGAGATCCAGCATCTATTACTGGGAGGGACTCAGAGATCCAGCATCTATTACTGGGAGGGACACAGAGATCCAGCATCTATTACTGGGAGGGACACAGAGATCCAGCATCTATTACTGGGAGGGACACACAGATCAAGGATCTATTACTGGGAGGGACACAGAGATCCAGCATCTATTACTGGGAGGGACACAGAGATCAAGGATCTATTATTGGGAGGGACACACAGATCCTGCATCTATTACTGGGAGGGACACACAGATCCTGCATCTATTACTGGGAGGGACACACAGATCCTGCATCTATTACTGGGGAGGACTCTCAGATCCTACATGTAAAGTAAGCCAACCAATAGGTGGTATGAAGTCAGAGGAGACAGTCCAGTCGCTATGATAAATCTGTCAGATCTTAGACTACCTGATGAAGGGGACCTGTGATTCCCCGAAACGTGTAGTTTTAGATCTATTTATTTATCTGTATAATAAAGAAGAACACGTGAACTGTTAAGGACCGTCTTCACCAGTGATTTTGCGCCGAAGCAGAAATTCCTCTCCTACCACAAGTACTTCTTTGTGGGTCTGGGCACCCGTTACAAAGACCTTATTTCTGTGGCTGCATACCTGGAAACTAAAAACCCCTCATTAGTGTTGTGCCTATTCTTTGCACAACCAAAAAAGGTTCTCATTATCTATTGATCATGTAACTGTGCCTTACATACTACCCTATCGTGCGCTCCTTTTTTCTCCCGATTTCACTCTATCATGGAGCGAAATTCGGACATGCCCACATATAAATTGCAAATTTAGAGTCCGTCACTTTACACTGATGATTTGCTTCTCAGCGTGTGGTTTCTTAAATTCTCATGCACTTTTCTGGTATTGTAACAACGCTGCGGATTTGCCACATGGAAATGTACAGGGGCCTATGTGCTATGTGTGAATATACCCTGTACCCTACTAGGTGCATATAAATGACATTTGCATTTTGCACCATTCCTTATGTCACTAAGACATGTCAGGAGGTAATGCAGGTAAGGAAGGATGTAGACAGGAGCGGGGGTGCTGTAGTAATAATACGGGGACCTCCATTCTTGTGCTGCTGTCAGTCTGATGCTTTCTGGGTTTATCCATCATACACCGACTATGTAAAAAAAAATCAAATATGAGATTATAATGAAATTCGTGTTAGAGATGCATGCGTACCTTCCCTGCACCTTTGGGGTGATGAGGAATTACCTGACCTTAATGGCAGCGCTATCTTAGATGGATGATGTGTTAATCTTTGAAACAAGTCCTGCAAACACAATTCTGCGGCAGTCGCTCCGTAAACCAGCACAAGCCTCCGACATGAAGAAAACACAAATAAAAAGGGAAATGTTGCGTCCGGCGTCTGTGCGGGAGAAGGAAAGCCATTATGTCTAATTACTGGACGTGCAAATCGCTCAACACTAAGAACTGGATGTCAAGTCAAGGGCACCCATCAGGGCTGCAGTAGTAACCCTTTATCGTACCCTCGTGAGTTACATGGTGCGAGATGCATGATGTACGGACACAGGAGTGAGCTGGAATGGCCAAAGCTGTCACCTCTTAGTCTCCAAACAATTACCTATAGGAAAGAAAGGGGAATTACAGCAGCATAATGCGGCCCCTACTCATTACAGAAAGCTCTTACTGTAAGGCCCCATGCACACGGCAGAGATGTTTGCAGGAGGCTGCGCAGAGTCCCAGCGGCTCTATGCTATATGCAGCCACAGGCACTTAGGGGGAGATTTATCAAGACCAGCAGGTGGGTTTCCAGTCTTGATATCCCCTGAGCTGACGGAGGATGCATTCAATTTATAGCAAGGAGCTTCATAAAAAAATCACTCTGGTGGGGGGGATGGAACAGCAAAAGTACCATTTCCAGAAAAAAAAAAGAGTAAAGCTTAAAGCTATGCCAAAGAACATTGTGCAACTTTTGATAAATTTGATGAACCTTAAGCCAACTCAAAGTCAAAGCAAAATTGATTTAAAAAAAATCCCATCAGGTCAAAACTATTGATTATCTGGGCACTATGGCACCTAGCAGGGGACGGGGCAGCACGTGAACAGTCTGTTCTTGAAGTTTATGTGCTTGAAGAGAGAAAAACGGGCAAGAGCAAGGATCTCAGTGACTTTGAAAAGGGTCAACTTTTGGTCGCTAGATGAATGGGTCAGAGCATTTCCAAAAAATCAGATCTTGTTCCTACTGGTTATTAGCTACCAAAAGTGAACCGATGACCAGTAAACCAATGGCCAGTGAACCAATGACCAGTGAACCGATGACCAGTGACCCAATGACCAGTGACCCAATGACCAGTGAACCAATGACCAGTGACCCAATGACCAGTGAACCAATGACCAGTAAACCAATGACCAGTGAACCAAAGACCAGTGAACAGATGACCAGTGAACCGATGACCAGTGAACCGATGACCAGTAAACCAATGACCAGTGAACCAATGACCAGTGAACCAAAGACCAGTGAACCGATGACCAGTGAACCGATGACCAGTAAACCAATGACCAGTGAACCAAAGACCAGTGAACCAAAGACCAGTGAACCGATGACCAGTGAACCAATGACCAGTGAACCAATGACCAGTAAACCAATGACCAGTGAACCAAAGACCAGTGAACCGATGACCAGTGAACCGATGACCAGTAAACCAATGACCAGTGAACCGATGACCAGTGAACCAATGACCAGTGAACCAATGACCAGTGACCCAATGACCAGTGACCCAATGACCAGTGACCCAATGACCAGTGAACCGTTGACCAGTAAACCAGACCAGTAAACCAAAGACCAGTGAACCGATGACCAGTAAACCAATGACCAGTAAACCAATGACCAGTAAACCGATGACCAGTGAACCAATGACCAGTGAACCAATGACAAGGACATGGGTGCCAAGGCTCTTGAATGTACGGGAGGAGCAAAGGCTTATCTATCTGGTCCAATACCACAGAAGAGCTGCTGCCAGGGGTGTAACTACCATAGCGGGAAAACATGCGAATGCTAAGGGGCCAAGGGCAAGAGGCCCAATTGGGATCATCTCCTCTTCTACTGGGGGTGAAAACTTGGTCAGGACTCTACCCTCTAAAGGAACAACTTTTAGCAAATGAGGCCGTGGAACAATGGTCCAAGGGTCATTGAAAAGGGGTTTAGGTGGAAACCCTTCAGTCCTGTGTGGGGGGCCCAGTTTGATCCTAGCTATGGGGCCCATACTTCTCTATGTAAGCAACTGGCTACTGCCGAGCAAATTACTGCAGATGTTATTGTGGGTGTCAGAGCATCCGTAACAGAGCAATAGAAGATGTCAGCCTGGTCTGATGGATCACGCTACGCCATGTGGACAGCTCGGTGCGTGTCACTTACCTGTGGAACAGATAGCCCCCAGTGCGCTATGGGAGAGACAAGCTGTCACAGGTAATCAGGAGCGGACTGACCATAGACCTTACAGGGAAATTTCCTGGTGGGCCAATGCCCAGTGGGCCACCTGGACCCTCCTCATGGCAGCCAGTGAAAGTTTTTGCGGATGTGTTTTGTGCTGCTGGCAGTATTTTGTGATGACTGTGGTATTTGGCTCTGTTGGGGCGGTATAATGTGCCACAATATGGTATTGTTGTCCCTGCCTTCCATCAATTTAGACCCGACTACAAAACGGGGCCACTTTTCGGGCAATGTTCTGACGAAAAACGTGGGCATCATGTACATGTGACACGTACAACCTACCTAACCATTGTACAGGCAAGTACCCAGCTTCATGGCAGCAGTGCCCACTAATGGCAGTGCCATCTTTTAGCAGGCTGGTGTCTGGCCACACTGCAAAAACTGGTGTCAAGGATTGCCTTGTCTCCAAGGTCCTAAATCTCAATCCGACCATCATCTGTGGGATGTGCTGGGAAAAGAAGTCCTATCCATGGAGGTCGCACCGAGCAACTCCTACTCATGAGCTAGATGCCACAGGGCACATCAGAGGTCTTGTGAAGTCCATGCCTTGAGGTCAGAGCTGTTTTGGTTGCAGGAAGAGGACCTTCTGTCATGGCTGGTTGGTGTAAATGTCCAGGAGCGGCCTCTTCATCCAGTATTACATATCTTGACATCGCTTGTCTTCCATTGCAGGGTGATTTTTGACCATGATGATACGGGGGGCCACGTGTAACTGCATCCTACATAACCCCATCTGACGGACAGTTCCAGACATTGACTAACATTTTTTTTTCTGCATTTTACAAGAAATTGCTCTGCAGAGAGAGCCGGTTCGGATATATAATTTTCTGAGGAAATAGACAATTCAGCTAACTGAAAGTGAACAGATACAAACGCCAATTATAAATTCATAGAATCAAAGGGAATCTCGCAATACTCAATTATAAATGAGCCATTCTCACGCTTCCAACTTTGGATAGCTTCCATACTTATTACAAATCTTCAAAGTTGCAATTCTCTTGAAAATAGCAGAAAAAAAAAGATTCACCTTTATGGGGTGACAGCTCGGTGGATAAGACAACAATTCATTCTGCGCCTCAGAAACGCTATTTTAGCATCGCTTTCAACTGCGCTTCACTTGTTTTTTTAATAAGGGAACAGCAGAGATATGGCCCAGCGATTCTGTGCGAGCTGAATCCTGACATATGTCCCCTAGGTAACTACATTTATATCAGCACTTCTGCGCTTAAATAAGTGGGTTTTTTCAAAGTGAAGCGTGCAGGAGGCACATGACATGAGCCCCAATTATATCTGTGCACGGTTTCAGGTTTAACCTGCAGAGATACGTTACATGATCCTGACCGGATCCTAATATAATACTGGAGGGAGACGGAAAGATGGACTAATACGCTACTCTGGGTTTCTGGGCAATATACATGCGTCATCTAGGGATATTCATTCTCATTATGGAGAGCGCCTAGTATGTGTAGTACGAGTGCAGAGTATTGGAGGCCACAGTATACTATACAGTGTGTAATCCTCAGTATCTTATTCTGTATATATATACACTGCACAGTACCACTTCTCCTGTCCTGTATACCGGGTGTAATCCTCAGTATCTGCTCTTATTCTGTATATATATATATACACTGCACAGTACCACTTCTCCTGTCCTGTATACTGGATGTAATCCTCAGTATCTTATTCTGTATATATATATATATATATACACTGCACAGTACCACTTCTCCTGTCCTGTATACTGGGTGTAATCCTCAGTATCTGCTCTTATTCTGTATATATATACACTGCACAGTACCACTTCTCCTGTCCTGTATACTGGGTGTAATCCTCAGTATCTGCTCTTATTCTGTATATATATATATATATATATATATACACTGCACAGTACCACTTCTCCTGTCCTGTATACTGGGTGTAAATCCTCAGTATCTGATCTTATTCTGTATATATATACACTGCACAGTACCACTTCTCCTGTCCTGTATACTGGGTGTAATCCTCAGTATCTGTTCTTATTCTGTATATAATATATACACTGCACAGTACCACTTCTCCTGTCCTGTATACTGGGTGTAATCCTCAGTATCTGCTCTTATTCTGTATATATATATACACTGCACAGTACCACTTCTTCTGTCCTGTATACTGGGTGTAATCCTCAGTATCTGTTCTTATTCTGTATATATATATACACTGCACAGTACCACTTCTCCTGTCCTGTATACTGGATGTAATCCTCAGTATCTGCTCTTATTCTATATATATATATATATATACACTGCACAGTACCACTCTCCTGTCCTGTATACTGGGTGTAATCCTCAGTATCTGCTCTTATTCTGTATATATATATACACTGCACAGTACCACTTCTCCTGTCCTGTATACTGGGTGTAATCCTCAGTATCTGCTCTTATTCTGTATATATATATATACACTGCACAGTACCACTTCTCCTGTCCTGTATACTGGGTGTAATCCTCAGTATCTGCTCTTATTCTGTATATATATATATACACTGCACAGTACCACTTCTCCTGTCCTGTATACTGGGTGTAATCCTCAGTATCTGCTCTTATTCTGTATATATATACACTGCACAGTACCACTTCTCCTGTCCTGTATACTGGGTGTAATCCTCAGTATCTGCTCTTATTCTGTATATATATATACACACTGCACAGTACCACTTCTCCTGTCCTGTATACTGGGTGTAATCCTCAGTATCTGCTCTTATTCTGTATATATATATATATATACACTGCACACAGTACCACTTCTCCTGTCCTGTATACTGGATGTAATCCTCAGTATCTGCTCTTATTCTATATATATATATATATACACGCCAGTACCACTCTCCTGTCCTGTATACTGTAATCCTCAGTATCTCTTCTTATTCTGTATATATATATACACTGCACAGTACCACTTCTCCTGTCCTGTATACTGGTGTAATCCTCAGTATCTGCTCTTATTCTGTATATATATATATACACTCACAAGTAACCATTCTCCTTCCTGTAACTTGGTGTAATCCTCATATCTGCTCTATTCTGTATATATATATTATACAACTGCACAGTACCACTTCTCCTGTCCTGTAATACTGGGTGTAATCCTCAGTATCTGCTCTATTCTGTATACTATATACACTGCACAGTACCACTTCCTCCCTTGTCCTTGTATACTTGGTTGTACATCCTTCAGTATCTGATCGTATCTGTATATATAACACTGCACAGTACACTTTCTCCTGTCCTGTAATACTGGGTGAATCCTCTGTATCTCTCTTATTCTGTATATATATACACTCGACAAAACAAACAAGATACAAGGTATAACCTTTGTATAATAATAAACATATATATAATATATATATAAAATATATATATTATACAACTGCAACAGTATCCACTTCTCCTGTCTTATACTGGGTGTAATCCTCAGTATCTGCTCTATTTGTATATAATACACTGCACAGTACCAACTTCTCCTGTCCTGTAACTGGGTGTAATCCTTAGTAAATCTGATCGTATTCTGTATATATATACATGCAACAGTACCACTTCTCCTGTCCTGTATAACTGGGTGTAATCCTCAGTATCTGCTCTTATTCTGTATATATATACACTGCACAGTACCACTTCTCCTGTCCTGTATACTGGGTGTAATCCTCTGTATCTTCTTCTTATTCTGTAATATATATTATATATATATATATATATATATATAGTATATATTACACTGCACAGTACCACTTCTCCTGTCCTGTATACTGGGCTGTAATCCTCAGTATCTGCTCTTATTCTGTATATATAGTACACTGCACAGTACCACTTCTCCTGTCCTGTATACTGGATGTAATCCTCAGTATCTGCTCTTATTCTGTATATATATATATACACTGCACAGTACCACTTCTCCTGTCCTGTATACTGGTCCTGTATATATATACACTGCACAGTACCACTTCTCCTGTCCTGTATACTGGTCCTGTATATATATACACTGCACAGTACCACTTCTCCTGTCCTGTATACTGGTCCTGTATATATATACACTGCACAGTACCACTTCTCCTGTCCTGTATTCTGTAGATATATATATATACACTGCACAGTACCACTTCTCCTGTCCTGTATACTGGTCCTGTATATATATACACTGCACAGTACCACTTCTCCTGTCCTGTATGCCAAAGCTCTGACATAATTAGGGATAATTCAGCGTTCCAAGCCATACTTGACCAGTATAAACTATCGTCCTTTCTTATCAGTACTGTTGGTAAATGGACTCCTTACAATGTGCTCGGTAATGATGGGAAGACTTCTCCAAGTTTCTCTCGATAACTGGATCGTCTGGCATCTGTTCTGTCTACAGAATGTATTGCATTGTATTAATGGGTATTGACAGCACAGGTCAGAATTATGTATTCATTACAGCAATGTGCACAATTACTCACTCCCCCACCGCTTATCCGATATCAGGACAGACCCTCAATGAATCCGGAAGGTTACATTATTTTCCCAGCATCTTCCATCTCATCAGTGAGTCTGAAGTTTTATATCAATTTTTCCCAGTTTACAGCCCTGGAGGTCATTAGTGCTCATCACTGTATTGACTTTGTAGCTGTATAATGATATTTTCTGTATGTAAATTATGATCCGCTGTGCAATCAGCACATCCAGCTAAAGCCTTAATAATGATCTTTATCGGTGAGATCTGCAGAATAATTACAAGTAAGCTCATTTGGTTTGTAAAGTGCAATGTACTCCGAGTGTCTGAAGCCGTCCACATTTAATCCATCAGATTTCCTCCTTGCTGAATAGTCTCAATACATTAGATACAGAAATGACTACTGGGGAACACAATGACATTTTCCATAAGTTTTCACTGAATACGCTCGATGCATCACATTTTGTCACGCTGCTATAAGCAGAGCTCCAAAGTTTAATGGTATTTTACATTTGTCTCTCTGCCTGATGCAATAACTTTGTGAATATTTTCTCTGTACTTGTCTTGTACTGATCTTGAATTAAACCACTGATTTTGGATTCTGCTTGTATTCAGGTAACGCTTGTTTCTCGGCTGGAAACACCATGACGAATTCATGAACACCGGGTGCAACCAAGATGCCATCCGGCCCTATTCAATATATGGGGACCAGCGGTGATTTGGCTGCTACCCGGCAAATATGGCGAGAATTGGATAGACGAAAACTGCTACGCGCAGCGGTATTTGTCCAGCCACGCCTCGGCCAGGTAGCGGCCGGATCTCTGCCACTCACCATTACAGTGAATGAGGCTGGACAGGATCTTGACAATGCACAGTATTTCAAGGGGTTCTCTAGAAATTAAGAAAATCATACTTAAATATTTCTTTATTATAAATATATTCCCAAATACCTTTCATTAGTTATAATGGCTCGTTTTGTCTGGGGAACGATGATTAGGAGAAATAAAATGGCCGCCGTCCTATTAGTACACACAGAACCTGTCCTAATCACACAGGAGGACAAGTTACTTCACAACACTGAGGTAAAGAGCTACCTCATCCTCCTCAGTACAGTTTAATATGATCTTCAGCTGAATCTCTGTAGGAACAGAGAGAGGAGACATGAAGTAGAGAGAGGAGGTGAGGATGTGGCCGAGTCTTCATTACCACAGTCTGTCCTGTCTGTCCTCTCTGTCCTTCATGTCTTCTCATGGACTCCGTTCCTACAGGGATTCATCAGAGGATCTTATCAGCTGTATTCAGGATCATAATCCCTGACAAGCAGAGCAGAGAGGAGGATGAGGCAGCTCTTTACCTCAGTGTTGTAAAGTAACTTGTCCTCCTGTGTGATTAGGACAGGTTCTGTGTGTACTAATAGGACGGCAGCCATTTTATTTCCCCTAATGATAGCTCCCCAGACAAAACGAGCCGTTATAACTAATGAGAGGTATTTGGGAATTTATTTTGAATAAAGTAATATTTATGTATTTTCATCTTCTTAATTCCTGGAGAATCCCTTTAAGGATCTGGAAGGGTGTTCCTGGCCGGGACAGCCTGTCCATCTGTTTGCTGCCAATGTGAGGCCAGACTAACACTAGGATTGCTTCACATTTGCAGGAACATGGGATATTTTAGATGAGATACAGCGATCCCTCAAGATACAATGGCCTCAGGATACAATATTTCCAGCACACAATGGTCTTTTCTGACCCATCGTAAGTTGACACCAGACTCAACATACAATGTCTCAGACTGAGATCCAACCAATCAAGGACTCTTCTCTGGTGAAATATCTGTATTAGTTACTAGTTATCAGCTATTACTGACTGTTATATGTAAGGATTTGTTTTATTGGACTTAGTTATCTGCTTATGTTTCATACATCTTCATTTTCTCTTATCTTGGACATTTCGGGGCTTTGGAACCAATTACTCAAGTTACAATGGTTTCAACACACAATGGTCGTCCTGGAACCAATTAATATTATTTAGACAGATTACTATGCAGCTGTCACTTCTTCCCCCACAATGTACCATAGCATTGAATGCATATCTTGTACAGACACTGAAGCAGCAGGGAGACAGTACTGTGTGAACTCCGTGGCATGTTCCATTGGATGCTGTATTATGGACGCATTCTTTGCCTCGTGTAGAGATAAGTACAATGCACATGGCACTTGGGACCCCAGTTCTCGTGACTGGTGAGGGTCGCGGTGTTTGAACCCCACTGATTAGATGCTTGTCCCCTATCCTGCACACACCGGATAAGTTTATGTCTTGGCACGTTCATTTCTTGAGTCACCCTCTGCTGTATCACCCTGCTCAGCTGTTGTATTACCCAGTTACCTTCCTCATATCACATTGCTATTCTGGACTGCAGGAACGCTCAAACCCAGCCACGTATAACAGCGCAGCGCTGTAGACACCGAAACAAAGCTTACACAAGAAGGTGAAGTGTAAGAACAATATCACACTGAGATACACTTATCCAAGAAGTTCTGTCTTAAAAAGCAGAAATCAGACAACACAATGAGAAAATGCAGCGCGAATTATATAGTATTACTGGAAATGGGTTTTATTACAAGTTATAATTCATGCCCATTGACCGACACAAGTGGCTGTTGTAAAATAGAATAGAATTACCAGTCCCACCTTCTTAATGCCGGAGAGATTTATGCACAATTTCCACCACATTCCAGAGCAGGAGCGCGGGCAGCGGCAATGGTTAAAGAAGAGATTTAAAGGGGTTGTCTCACCTAAGTAATCAACATATAATCAGTTCCTCGTAGTCCCGGGATCCTTTATTCCAGGTAGTTCATTTTTCAATTATACCTCTGTCGCCTTGTCTTCTCCTTGAAACAGCCCCAGTATTCATGCTCATTTCTGGGGGTTACGGCCACCGCTGTAATGTTCTCAGTGGTGGTCGCGCAGATGCACAGACGCACTATCGGCGGCTCAGCTGGGTTTCACAGCACATATTCTTGCAAGACCCTGAGAGCCTCGACGGAGCTTGAAAATAGGAAGGTGAGACAACACCTTTCATATGACTAAAGGCTATGTACATCTTCAGGGGCAATTCTATTATTGCATTTTACTCATTTTGCGCTAAAAATAATTTTTTCAATTGGTCTTTATAAAAAATATTGAGCCGTTCTGTCACAAAGGGTTAACTGTTTTTCTAGCTGTGTGCATCCTACTTTCACTTTGTGCCGGTCTTCTAATAAACCTAATCTCTAAATTATTAAGGCCTGTATCACACCAACAGATAATCTGACAGACTTTCTGACAAATCATTGGTCAGATGGCCTATTACACACACACAGATCTTTTGTTATACACACAAACTAATGGTCTGATTGGACAGATATTGGTCAGATAATCTGTTGTGTAATACAGGCCTAAGAGGTCCTAAACACTTATTTACACCACATTCTTATCAGTACGATAAGAACTGAGCTATAATGAGTGTTTATAAGGTCAGAAAGCAGAGATAAGGAGCCCATCAGGTGAGCTGGCTGACGGAAGAGGGAGAAAATTCAGATCCTGCTACTAGAGCATCTCAGCCCAGTACAGAGAAAAAGGCTCCAAATTTTAATTACGACCAATCGTGAATTTTAGCTCAAAGTGAGTACAATTGCAATAATGAAAAAAATGCCCCCAGGGTAACACTGTAGGTACATACATACAGACACATACAAACATAGATATATATATATATAATTATACTCCACTCTCCAGTATTCTTGGAGCTGGCAATGTCTGACGGCAGCCAAGAAGTGGCAGTGGTATTGTGCCGACATGTACAGGGTAATGGGGGGCATGTTTTCAATAGGAGGAGCGAAATTAGCCACTGACAGACATCTACTTTCTATAAACTATCCTACATCCATTTTTCTTCCAACAGGCCCAATGATTCTTAAAGGGAGTCTATTGCCAGCTACATCACTCTGCAACCAACCGTGATATGATGGCGCGGCCTCCCAGTACGGAGGTCTGATGGGACCAGCTTCCACAGCTCCTGGATGTTAGCAGTAATTTTCTAGGTCTTTAATCTTGCACTTAATCGGTCGCACTAAACAAAGCGGGGGCTTTCTGTCCCTAATTAGGGCTTCTATTTTCTACGTCTCCGTTCCTCCCAGTGTTGATATTTTTTGTCATTGTTGACCACACCCTACTTTCTACTGTGAGAATTGTCTCAAGTTTAGATCATATTCATTGTTTTTCTAAACTGCCAAAAAGTGAATCAGATTTTGTGGCTCCCGTTATGGAGCAGCGCCCACCTTCCACATCCAGGGTCTCTGGACGCTTGTTATACGTCTCCCAAATCTCTCCAGAGGAAGCCGCACGGTTCTCTCTTATCTTTATCTGACTTTCTGCTATTTTCAGTTACCGTGCACACTCTCTCCTGTACCTAATAGGAATCTCATAGTCAATACTTTTTCCTATTTTTGCTATTTAGATGTCTAATACTTTGTGAATGTGGGGTACACGGTGCTATAAAGGAGTATTAATGATCCTACCTCACCCACTGGTAACTGGACCTGGGGACAGGTTCTAATATAATTTAATAAAATATTTTGCCATCTATTCAAGCTCGGTACCATTAGACCCATTTACATGTATTTTCAGGAAATATCTAAAGGTTTACCATCGGCGTTTGGTCAGAGCGCCCCCTGCAGACCAGGCTATTGTTGCCTCTTTCTTCATTTTTTATCAGTGGTCTACTTTATAGATACATTATGCTTCCATTCTTATCTGTGCCCATTGATCAGAGGACTTTTTTGGCTGATCCCCTGGGGAACACACATCTACCATGTAAACGTGTTGGGGCGTGAGTCCAGGGAATCATAAGGATAAGTTCCGGGATAGGGTGGACCTTTTTCGAGGTGGGCATTCTGTACTATTGACTCTAGCAAGTGTAGGCAACCCCATCAATCCAGCTATTGTAAAAATACAACTCCCAGCATGCACACTGGTTCTGCTCTTCTAAGAACTCTCATAGAAATGAATGGAGCATGCTGGGAATTGTAGTTTCACAACAGCTGGAGTGCCGAAGGTTGCTGACCTCTGGACTATAGCATTCGGGACAGGTAAGGGACAATACCAGTCCCCCTACCTCTATATATACATTTTTCTAACCCCGGTAGATTGCTTCTACTGAATTATTAAAAGTTATATCGTTGATAGTTACAGATCCATGATAGTCGAATCACTTACAAGGCTTGTCACTAATTAATGACTGAAGGCGTCTCCTTGTCCTTGGCAGATGGTCTCAAACACTTTGATCAAACTGGGAGTAAAGAACTCACGTATCTATGTACAGTAAATATAGCAGTAATGCAATGCAGAAAAATGTGTGTGTATATATATATATATATATATATATATATATACACACACAATATCTACTGTAAGGGATCGTGTGCTTGCAGACAAAGACAGACTCTCAGACTCCAGGGTTTAAAAGGCCAGATAGCGCTTTATTTGCTCCTCAGCTCAGCTGTGCTGGAATAAGGGGCTGGACTGGTAGGTCCCTCTACCAAACCAACCCTCCAGTCCAATAAAACCCTGCCCAGAACAGAATCTAACCAAAGCTACAAACAACACTTTGCTGAAACCACTGCAGCTTTCTGGCTCTCATATACGTCACCCATCTGAGGAATCTGGGTGAAATATACGCACCTTCTAGCACTTTACCATACACCTTACAATACTGCATATGTCTTAACTCATGAAGCAGCTCAGTGTTTTCTTTTGACCTGTGCATTTACTGCATATTGTTTGGCTAATGTATTCTCTTCATGAAAATGTTGTTTGCGGGTTGATTCTATTTTTCTGACAAACAAAAAAATGCAAGAAAAATTTCAGGATTATCGGATTATCTCTAAGAAGTTGTCAGGTCTGGAAAACCCTGACTCACACGGCGGTCCCGCTGACAGCGTCGGCTCCCTAAGGTTATCAGTATAAGGGCTCCTGCACACAACTGTTGGCCGTTTTGCAGCCTTTAAATTGCGTATCCACAAAACACGGATACCGACCCCTAATAGAACAGTCCTATCCTTGTTCGTAATGCAGAGAAGAATAGGATATGTTCTATAATTTTGAGAACAGCAGTGGAGTCCACATCTCTTGTGACCCCATTTGAAGTGAATGGGGCCGCATCACAAGCTCTTATCGCGAAGAAGACAAATCCATTGCTTTCAATGGAAGCCTGCATTCATTTCTTCACGCTTCTCTTGACCATAAAGTCTCATGTTGACCTATAGAAGCTCTGAGGACTTTGTGGGATTCCCAGGGTGCACGGTTAATGCCCACTAGTTCGACTCTATTCTGACCCTACGTAACGCCCTCTCGTCTCGTTACAGCTGCACCTTAAGATAACGTTCACAGGCACCGGCTATAGTGGGACTGCAGACATGAAGCGTCGACTCTTGATATTATGTATCCGGCCTGAGATTTTTTACTGCTGAAGTGGAAGACTGTAGATACCAAAATCAAGACATCCTCTGCAATGAGGAGCTCGCACTGCAATGTTCTCAAGGCCATGTTGATTGCCTGTTAAAAACATTTCCACCTCACTAGGGGAAAAACACTCTCTTTGAAGGACAAAAAAAAAAACTTTTTTGACTCCACCGCTCATAATGATACAGAATGACCAAAATGTGTTCTTCTAAATGACCCAAATTTCCTTTCATCCACCCACTGCTTCTAGGTTTCAAAGCTGCTCTCACTGTGCATAGTTGGGGAAATCAATGGTTTTTTTTGCAAAGCTCTCACAAGCATACCAATGTCCTGTGCTTGGAAGGAGGCGCAGAGTCCGGGCCTGTCAAAGGATTTAATGATAAATGATAATAATAAAGAAACGGCAATGGACAAAGTATAAGAAAACGTCTTCGTGGTCAGGAAGAAATCTCGCTAACTTAATATAACAGGGAATATAGAAAGAAACTTAGGAACATCTCATAGACAAAAATCTTAAACCTCAATCTCAAAGTTATGGCACCTAGTAGACATATACTGAAATGGTATTACAAAGGCGTCCAGGCTGTTCTAGAGTTCAATCAATCAGCCATCACATCCTGCTGCTCTTACAGTAAAGAATCCCTTCTATGATGATGGTGAAACCTCCTTTCCTCAGGATGTAGAGGATGTCCCTTTGCACCAGTTACAAGTCGAGGTGTAAACGGATGATCAGAAAGATGGCAGATGTCTATACGTTGTAATTAGATCTCCTCTAGGGTGGATTTACACGGCTCGGTTTTCGGGAAGAGACCGTTCCTGCAAACACTTATTCCCAACAATCTGCCCATCTAAATGTGCTGCCAATCACCCGATGAAGGAGCGATTCAGTGATCTGACATTAGTGCAGACGCAGCAGATCGTGCGGTCTAAACAGTCATCTGCTGCCCAGAAACCGTGCACCTGTAGGAGGACCAGGAATCACAATAGTGACTGCTCGCCCTCATACTGTGGAGGAGATCGCTACATGTAAATACAGAGCCTCACCTTCACTGAACGACCAGCCGACTGTCAGAAAGGAATCCTGACAATCGGCTTTGTGGTCGGTGTGTCTAAACCCGCCTGAAGTCATCTTTGTTCCACACAACAATCTCAAGTTCGCCAACCTGCCTCGTACTTCAGTCCACACACTGATCGCCTCCTCTGCACCCGCTCTAGTTCCCCTATGTCCTTCCTATACACAGGCGCTCTACACTATATCCCTTGTGTAGTCTGATTTGTACAGATACAAAACAATGTTACTGCCATGATCATCTATGCTCCTTTGATGCCTCCCATGCCTTTATTTGCCTTGGCAGCTGCTACCGGGCACTTACTTTCTACCAAAATTGTAGACATTTACCATTTACTATGTATTTGTACATTTTCTTTCCTCAGCCCAAGTCCATGACCTTACATTAAACTTGATTTGCGTTCAGCTCCCCCATGATATTACATACTATCTTCTCTGTGATTTTCCTTACTTAGCTTAGTATCAACTATTTGTATATATTAAAGTGCTTAAAGGAGTTCTCCATTTTCTAGTTACTGTTAATCAAGGTGTTTCTAACATGATTATATGGCAATTACTAACATAACATTTGTTGAAATGATGTGTAATTTTCTATATTTCATAAGCCATGCCCCTTCTATATCAGATCTTGTGTTCTGTCCGCACAGAGTTCTTGCCCATAAGATGGCCACTGATGGAGGGTCATGTGACCAGGGAAATCATCTCCATGTGAGGTCTCCTCTATTCAAATACACTGCCCCTGTCATCTACACTTCTACTGTTGGGAGTCTGATGCAGGGGCAGTGTATCTGAATGGAGGAGACATCACATGGAGATGATTTCCCTGGTCACATGACCCTCCATCAGCGGCCATCTTATGGGCAAGACCTCTGTGCAGACAGAACAAAAGATATGATTTACAAGGGGGATTACCTTATGAAATATGGATTTTCTACAGGGGATATATTAGTAAGTGCCACATAATCTTCTTACCTACATATTGGTAACAAGTAGCCAACCCCTTTAAGTAGTGTCCCCTCTGAATGTTTCCTTGTTAGAGGCAGTGCCCGTCCCACAGGCTTTTCTGCGGTTAGGACTGACAGACATTTATGCTTTCTTCTTACATTTGCCGGACATTTTCTGTAGCTCTGAAATGAGAAGTTAAAACCTTGTCCAAATAACCTGTCACCACAATGAATATCAGAGCAGCAGATTGATGGAGCCGGGCTTCAGAGGGCGTGATGTGAACGTCGAGAACAAGTGAAATTATTTGTAATAAAAACCAAAACAGAAGCCGGCTGCTAAAATGTCACCAAAGTGAAGATCCTAGAGCCGTGTTAAATGGCATATTAAGGAACTGTACAAATAGCAATTACCGGAGTCTTCACCGCGCTCCTCTAACGGCCACGAGGAGCTTCACATTCCTCAAGCTGTGCCCTGCAGACAAGTCAGCAAACGGATCTGGGGACGGACAAAAATTGTAGCACGCCCCACCGGACGCGGTATAAAGGTATGGAGGTGTAAGGAGGAGTATCTCCGTATATATGGTACCTGAGTCTGTCCCTGAGTACACAATGAATCTGGACGCTCCCTGCACCCACAATACAAGCTCAAGGTAAACCCTCAGTCACACCATCCAAAGGAAGTATTGTCTTTGTTGGGTCAAGCGGTCACTCAGTGTTATAAATAAAATATTTCCTGGGCACCTTGTAAAATCCGTACCAAGGCCACAAAACCATCCCGATAGCACTGCTGATGTACTGTGCTGCAGACTGGTCTTTAGGGTCCTTGGCAGGGGTGCGGAGGTAAAAACTGAAAGGGCGCCCCCACTCCCCAATGCTAATTTCTTAAAGGGGTATTCCCATCTCACAAATGTAGCTTGTACAGTTAGATACAGCCATACCGATATTATTACTAATAGAATGTATTTATATAAAATGTACCGTTTAGAAGATTTTCCTATTTGTATATCCATTGTCCCACACACATCAGTCAGGCCGTTGCCCCTGGTTACGACCACCGCGGCCATGTAGTAGTGGTGGTCAGCTTGCTCTGAGGTAACTGCTGTATTGTGAACACACATTACATGATCATGCTGAGACACATCTTACGGTACTTTCACATCTGCAGTTTGGACGCTACCAGTCCTATACCCAATGGTCAGGATCCGTCCAAAACACAGACTTTATAAACGGATCCTGCTCCATAGAGATGAATTGATCTTGGAACAGGATCCGTTTCTCTGTGTTTTGGAAACGCAGACAAAAATTCTACAACCCTAAGATGTGTCTCCGCATGCTCATGTAATGTGTGTTCACAATACAGCAGTTACCTCAGAGCAAGAACAAGCTGACCACCACTACTACATGGCCGCGGTGGTCGTAACCAGGGGCAACGGCCTGACTGATGTGTGTGGGACAATGGATATACAAATAGGAAAATCTTCTAAACGGTACATTTTATATAAATACATTCTATTAGTAATAATACTGGTATGGCTATATCTAACTATACAGACTACATTTGTGAGATGGGAATACGCCTTTAACCTAACCCCTTCCGTTCAGCCCATGGCCCTTCGGCTGCCCCCCTCTTTCCTCTTCCTGGTGGTGCCTGAGGCACTTGCCTCACCTGGCCTCACTGGTGGTGCGCCCCTGGTCCTCGGGCACCAGGGCTTGAATGCTACTGCAACATCTGCGGCCCTATAACACTGCAAATGGACTGAACACTAAAAACATCAAAACTGTTTCCTCGTCAGATCTCATATAAAATACCATTACAGATAAAACTGACCTTTGTTTTTCAGTACCTTCCACAGGACGCCATTAGGAGTCGGCGTTAATTTGGGATTTAGTGGAGAAGTCTCTCAGGTAATTGTCGCTCCGGCCGTCCTCGGCAGTCTGCACCTTCCATTATAGAACCAGCTATCATTATCTGCCAATGAATGATGTGTGCGGACGCTGCATTTCCTCTCAGGACAAGGCATGTTTTCATTACAGCGACCATTACTGTCACCGAGTCATGTGAACACAATTTCTGCATTAAGGTGCAGATCTGTGAAAGTCACAGCACCCAGGGACCGCGCACCGTCACCGACTGCTAATGGGAGCGACGCCAGGAGAAATCACAAACTTGTCGTATTGATCGGCTGGGATCAGATCATTGCTGAAGAAGGACCCGTATAGAAAATAAAAAATAAATGTATACACGAATTTTATACAAGACCAGCAGGTAAATAGCACCAATGCTTCAATCACTTCCCAAAAATACAACTGCAAGTCACTCGTAGTGACAACATCTATGTTATGGGGGTGTCCCACCAAAAATGTCAAAAACTGTATGTAAGCATTTAGTATAGTCACTAAGTTACTCAATAAAATGTTTCTGTACAGCGCCGCCTGCTGTCTGCTGTTTTCTTTACTTCTATGTCCACCTCAGTAACATCACTAAGGTGGTCGCACATACTCAGTTCCATCCTTTAAGTGCCAGCGGCCATATCTACTGTTAGAAGCTGTGAGAGCTGCAGGGAAAGAGCTGCAGCACAAACAACAGGTCCCCTAAGAAAGGACACACCATTGAGTGGAGACAGGGAGAGAGCTGCAGCAGAAAGGACACACCTCCAGAGAAAGGACACACCCCTGAGCAGGAATAGGAGGGACCTGCAGCAGAAGGGACACATCCTGAGGCTGCCAGCGTGAAGCAAATCTAGCAGAGCAATTGAAGCAAATGAATGGGGAGACCTCTGGATCCATGTGAGCTGCAGGGCTGGTTCTAGTTTTGTTAGAAAGAAAGAGACTGTCACGTAATTGATGATGCCTGATTTTCATTTACATGGGATAACCCCTTTAAATTGTGGACTTTTGGAACCAGTTAGACCACTCCAAGGCCCAGTTTGATTTGATTTAGTAACAAAACAAGAAGACCTCCCACTGACCGCAACAGAAAAAACAGAAAAATGTCCGGGACCAGATGCACAGTTGTGTTGTTGAGTCCTGGGATTTCTCCAGCCCTGATGTGAGCGACAGCAGCAGTTTTGCAGAGAACATGCGCCGTCACCCTTGAGCTTCATCCTTGGTTACTAAGGAAAGGCTTGAACGCATATTTCGGCGTAGTGTCAGGAAGGATGGCTAGGATATGCCAGCAGTGTCTGGGGGGTGACTGACATCTCTGAAGATACAGCAGAAAACTCAGCACTCTCCAAAATTGATGCACTGTCCTGACTGCATACAGTGTCAGGACGTAGAACACATTGAAACTTGCTTTCAGGTAAGTGGCGAGGGTGGTGCAGGAAGGTCTCGAGCAACAAACTCTGAAGCACATGGCTTTAAAAATATTACAAACGCAAGGTTTGAGATTTTTTTCACCAGAAAACTGGCGCAGGGAGGTAATAAATCTCCCCCAAAGTGTTTAGCCCTCTACCAGCCTGAGACACTGTGAAAAATTACACCGTCAGCTGGTGAGCTCCCCCTAGTGGTGACTGCAGGCAGACAGAATCTTATTTAACAGGTACATGTATACAGGAGGTTTACAGCTTTCACTGTTGTAAAGATGTTGCAGATGGAAAGTGATGCTGCCTTAATAGTAGCGGTATACTGGGGGCTTGAGATGGTGTGGGCTTGCGGTATATGTGATGACACAAACTCCAGCTTTCATAATGTGATCTATGACATTAAAATACCAGCTACCATCCATTACCGATCATATATTGTACATAGAGAAGAGCCATTAGGGCGCACTATTTTAACCCCCGCTCCCGACACCCTTTCCTTACCGTATATCTGTAATTTTAATGGAGTTGTTCACCAGGAGACGATCCCTTCTGAAATAAATTTAGCTTTCTATTTTGTGGACAGTAACTTCCCCCCATGGACAAATCTCTGATTTTGCTAATTGCAGAAGCTGAGCTCCGCCGTTCCTGCTTCAATTCCCAGTGGCACAAACATCGCCGAGCACTTTGTCCGTAGTTTTACAAAACAGCTCCATTAATTACGGCCGATGTATTTAGCCCGGCCGCGCTCAGATACACGTCCCACTGCAGCTTTACGCATCGGCTAATGAACAGCCTCCAGGGAGGATAGCGGTACGTACAGGTGGGAATGAAAATAGATATGAAAACACCTTAAAACTTCATAATCAAAAAATAATTTCACAAAATCATGGACAAACTATATGATCAAAGAACTTTCCGGCATGGTTTACTCAGGTAATTCCTACAAACCCAAACCCATATTCTTATGCTACATTTACACAACTGTATTTTCAGTCCATGTCCAATCCGCAATTTTTACTGATTGTATGCGGACCCATTTATGTATATGGACTCACAAAAAATGCATACAACACACAGTTGTCATCCATGTGCTGTCCACGTGTCCGACAAATTATAGAACACATAGAAGGCGGTAGTATAGTAGTTATATTCTTGTACATAGGAGCAGTATTATAGTAGTTATATTCTTGTACATAGGAGCAGTATTATAGTAGTTATATTCTTGTACATAGGAGCAGTATTATAGTAGTTATATTCTTGTACATAGGAGCAGTATTATAGTATTATAGTAGTTATATTCTTGTACATAGGAGGCAGTATTATAGTAGTTATATTCTTGTACATAGGAGCAGTATTATAGTAGTTATATTCTTGTACATAGGAGCAGTATTATAGTAGTTATATTCTTGTACATAGGAGCAGTATTATAGTAGTTATATTCTTGTACATAGAGCAGTATTATAGTAGTTATATTCTTGTACATAGAGGCAGTATTATAGTAGTTATATTCTTGTACATAGAGGCAGTATTATAGTAGTTATATTCTTGTACATAGGAGCAGTATTATAGTAGTTATATTCTTGTACATAGGAGCAGTATTATAGTAGTTAATATTCTTGTACATAGGAGCAGTATTATAGTAGTTATATTCTTGTACATAGGAGAGCAGTATTATAGTAGTTATATTCTTGTATTACATAGAGCAGTATTATAGTAGTTATATTCTTGTACATAGGAGGCAGTATTATAGTAGTTATATTCTTGTACATAGAGGAGCAGTATTATAGTAGTTTATATTTTTTGTACATAGGAGGCAGTATTATAGTAGTTATATTCTTGTACATAGGGCAGTATTATAGTAGTTATATTCTTGTACATAGGAGCAGTATTATAGTAGTTATATTCTTGTACATAGGAGCAGTATTATAGTAGTTATATTCTTGTATATAGGAGCAGTATTATAGTAGTTTATATTCTTGTACATAGAGGCAGTATTATAGTAGTTATATTCTTGTACATAGGAGCAGTATTATAGTAGTTATATTCTTGTACATAGGAGCAGTATTATAGTAGTTTATATTCTTGTACATAGGGCAGTATTATAGTAGTTATATTCTGTACATAGGAGCAGTATATAGTAGTAGTTATATTCTTGTACATAGGAGCAGTATTATAGTAGTTATATTCTTGTACATAGGAGGCAGTATTATAGTAGTTATATTCTTGTACATAGGAGCAGTATTATAGTAGTTATATATTCTTGTACATAGGAGCTAGTTATAGTAGTATAGTAGTTATATTCTTGTACATAGGAGCAGTATTATAGTAGTTATATTCTTGTACATAGGAGCAGTAGTATAGTAGTTATATTCTTGTACATAGGAGCAGTATTATAGTAGTTATATTCTTGTACATAGGAGCAGTATTATAGTAGTTATATTCTTGTACATAGAGCAGTATTATAGTAGTTATATTCTTGTACATAGAGGAGCAGTATTATAGTAGTTATATTCTTGTACATAGGAGCAGTATTATAGTAAATATATGCTTGCCAGTATTAGGTAGCACTGGTCGGTAATCTTCCAGTCATACAGTGCAGTATTATAGCAATTTTTAGTGGATATGTAAATTTCATATTCTTTCATGAATATATTGTGGAGTCTATAGAGATTACTATCAAACGTTTTAGTTTAGATTGAGGTGTAGGTTGTGTTTTTACATTCTAGTCTCTCAAGGTGTTTCTTCCGGGATGACTGTGTTAACTACAAGGTTCCTTTTCTGGTCTGATATAATTTAATATGAGAAATGGAAACTGCTGTAGCTGGGGATGCGCAGAACCTGCTTGTGCAGCAGACCTCCAATTAGCATTAGACGTGCCTGTCATAACATTTTCCTCAGGGAATTTAAGTGCTACAAAATATTCATTGTTTTTGCAGCAAGGAGACGGGAATCCAACGTTTGGCGTAAAAAAACATGAACTTATTTATTGACAGCTGAAAAACAATAAGACAAAAAAGGAGGAAGATCACGAAGCAAAGCCGAGGCCGCACAATGAAGACTTGATTGTTCTCCTCAACCAGCTCGGTATGAAGGTGAACCTTCGTCCTTTCGGGGGAACTTTTCATCATTATCTTCAAACAGACTGGACAGCCTGGTGCCCTTCCTCCTTCACTAAAACGTAGCTGAAATGTCTTTCCACTCCATTCCCTTCTCACGATAAAGTCAATGGGAAATGAGTTGTAAAAAAGGATTAAAGAACTAATGCGTTTTGTGCTGCACGATCCAATGTTCAATTACCTTAATTTGGAAAGAGTAAAAACTGGATCCATTAATGAATCTGAACTTTTCCAAATAACACAGCACAAGGCGGAGTATAAAAGCTGTGCTTGCCAATTTTTAGACGGTACCAATGCTTCCTACACAATCAGTGGATTCGTGCTGCTGCTACGGCACGTCTGTGGCCGGAACTACGCTCCGTCCCCATTTTTTATAATGGAGGTGGGCCGGACTTCCGGCCGCAGCACGAGAGGCGGCCGGACTAAAATTACGACATGTTGTTGTTTTAGTCCGACCGCCTCTTGGCATGTTTGCCGTGCTGCGGCCGGACCTCCGGCCCTCCCCCATTATAGTAAATGGGGACGGAGCATAGTTCCGGCCCCATACGTGCACCAGCGGCAGCACAGATCCGGAAGGCTGTTCACCTGCTGGAACAGCCTGCCGGACACCAGTGCCGCTAATGTGAAAGTAGCCTAAGAAGTGCGCGTTAGTATGATGTGCAGGCCTCTTAATAAATTTGGGAAACCTTCTGGGGTCCAGAAAAGCTAGGAGTTGTAGATTTGTGCTATAATATGCCAGTTTCTAGTGTAAATTATACTGTTGGGCATTAAAAGGCTATGCTGCACTAAGCCCTGCCCCGTTTTAAGTGGTATAAAGATGAAAAAAATAGTTAGTGCTTGTGCAAAAAGTGAGACTTTAGTATGCCAGAAAAGTGGTCACAGGATTTGATAAACTACAACCAATCCCATTCTTCTTTGTTTCATTTACGTGCAGTGGTTTTTTAGCAGTTTTTTTTCCAACTAAATAGCTGCATGCTCTGGGGGGGGGGGGGCTTAATTTTCTCCATTTTGTCCCAATGATTCCTGTGGGATAAGTTCTTGTGATATTTTGTTTGTATGGTAGTGATTTTGTACACACAACACCAAGTAATATTGTGCCACCCTCCAGCTGTATGGACACTGATTCTCTCCCATATAAGGCTACTTTCACACTAGCGGCAGTGGATTCCGGCGGGTGCACAGCCTGCCGGATCCGTGATGCCGCTGGTGCACGTGTGGGGCCGGAACTACTCTCCGGCCCCAGTCTCTAAAATGTGGGCGGGCCGCAGATCCGGCCGCAGCACGACAAACATGTTGTAGTTTTGGTCGGGCCGCCTCTTGGCAAGTTTGCCGTTCTACGGCCGGATCCGCGTCCCGCCCCCATTATAGTGAATGGGGCCAGAGTGTAGTTCCGGCCCCACACGTGCACCAGCGGCAGCACGGATCCGGCAGGCTGTTCCCCCGCCAGAACAGCCTACCGGAATCCACTGCCGCTAGTGTGAAAGTACCCTAAGTCAGTGGAGACTGAAAAATAGAACTTGTGAAGAGCTCATTTGCATCCTTTTTTTCCCAGAATTCCGGAAGAGCATGTACGGCCTATAAGTCTCCTCATACCGATTAAGGCCTCTCTCCCCAAGGAGAGATAGTACCCCCCAAACACTTGTATATAGATATCTATGTAAGGATCAACATACATCCCCAACTACGTACATGGAGGACTATTACATGACTGCAAGGCAGGAGGCTATGCGGTACTTTCAGTATAAATCTATATATTATTCTGGGCATGGCACCCTTTATATGTATAAAATACAGCAAGGTCCACTCCAAAGCATTCTCATGATTTACCTTATAATTACTTCCATAGAAAGGTATTAAGTTATTTTCACGATCATGGGAAAAAGATAAGTGGGCGGATAAGAATTATTCCGCTTGTCTACATGGAAAAGCAACTGGTAGAGACACAGGGATTAGGACGTGGCTGGGTGAGCAGCCCGTGCACTGGGAGAGGCTTCATCTGGGATAATGTCACAGAGCACTAACTGTTAATTGTGCTGTATGTACCAGCACATCCCCTGGTACCAGTACATGCTCTGGTATATACATCCCTGGAGTTTACGGCTATAGTTGCCCGTACAACGTATAAAAGTCTCCTTTCCTGTTGCTAAATTTGTATTCATTATATTAAAATAAAAATGCAAAAAAATTAAAATCGAATAGAGTTCTTGCCGGAGGGCGGATGTTCGTTCAGACAGTGTAAACTGCATCTGACATGCCGACATTAGTGTGTACAGCAATTCATGCGAAAAGCAATGAGCGCTGGGAGCGGTAATACAGCGAGGCCAGTGTCTAATACATCTCAGTAACCACATAGGTGTCAACTGGAGATCATGAGCGAACCGGGCTCAGCGCAGGGGCGCTAATGACAGCCCAAATCATCCTCCTTCTTCCAGTCATCCAGGCCTCTCCTGGGACCCCCAGTATAGGAGGGAAGGTAAACTGGTGCGGAATTGTCTGATATCACTAATCCTGGCAGCACGCACCAGCCTAACATAAAATCCAATACCTTCCCCATTCTAATAATTGCTCCTCGGCTGCTCGGCTTATTGCAAATGTTAATTCACGGGGCAGAATTGATTTTTTTTTATTCGGGGTTAAGCGGCAGAAAACACATTTACTACTAAGATTTATTTTTGGATTTAGGGACGAATAGAAGAGACACAGAAAGAAGCCTGTGTATGAGGTAATGCTCGGGGAAATGTCGTCAGTAAATTATAGCTATTGGCCCCATTACCAGAGCGAGGACGAGACGGTATCTCTAAGAATTTACTGGTATGGCGGCATTAATGATCTTTTCTAACCAATAAATGGTAATCAGTGGTAATCAGCAATCTTCAGCACTCCAGCTGTTCTGGAACTACAACTCCCAAAATCCTCCTTTCACTTCTATTGTACTTACAAGAACAGCTGACTAAGTATACAGTGGGGAAAAAGTATTTAGTCAGCCACCAATTGTGCAAGTTCTCCCACTTATAAAGATGAGGTCGGCCTGTAATTGACATCATAGGTAGACCTCAACTATGAGAGACACAATGAGAAATCCAGAAAATCACATTGTCTGATTTTTAAAGAATTTATTTGCAGGGGGGGCCGTTTATATGGATGCACCTAAATAACATGGGAATGGTTGGTGATATTGACTTCCTGTTTGTGGCACATTAGTATATGGGAGGGGGGGAACTTTTCAAGACGGGTGGTGACCATGGTGGCCATTTTGAAGTCGGCCATTTTGGATCCAACTTTAGTTTTTTCATTGGGAGGAGGGTCATGTGACACATCAAACGTAACAATGGTGTGCTCGGTTTTAACGTAACTTTATTCTTTCATGAGTTATTTACAAGTTTCTGACCACTTATAAAATGTGCTCAAAGTGCTGCCCATTGTGTTGGATCGTCAATGCCGCCCTCTTCTCCCGCTCTTCACACACTGATAGCAACACCGCAGAAGAAATGCTAGCACAGGCTTCCAGTATCTGCACATCTCGTATCTTCACAGACCCCAAAGATAAAAGTCTAAGGGGGTCAGATCAGGAGACCTTGGGGGTCATTCACCTGCTACATGATGATGTGTTTCCCTCTTTATGCCCTGAAGCTGGCACCTTCCCTGAGTTTTTCCAGCAAGATGGTGACCACCACATTATGGGTGTCAGGTCCGAGCATTCCTAGATGAACAGTTTCCTGGAAAGTGGATTGGTCGTCGTGGGCCAGTTGAATGACCCCCAATGCAATGGCTGCCCCTTCACTGCTTACATATAAACATTGGCTCAATGGTACAGGTGTATGTGCCCGGTGCATGATACCGCATTACGTTGACGCATGCCTCTTAATAAATCAGTCACATCTGATTTTGCCTGTGTGCTGGATTACATGATTAGTACATGACCACTTCTATGAGCCGCGGTACAGGCTAACTGCAGACAACTGTGCCCCATGCATGAGGCTTTGTTTCAATATGTAAGGAACCAGTCTTGATCTGGCAGAACACGGGCATGCACAAAGTATTACCCCACAACAGCCACAGTGCCGTCAGCAAGTGCAGCATGTAATCTGCAGCTCATAGAGGGGTGTTGATAATGAAATCAGAATTATTTTAAGACTGAGCTGGGTACATAAGTACTAAATTGGCCTAAAGCAGATGAGAGGACCAAAGAGTTAATGAGTTTACTTTCTCACAGTCATTAGCTGCCTAGAGAGGATAGAATCAGCACCTGGGCCGGGAGTGTTACATTATAATCCTAGATAGTAACTACACGGAGGGGTTTATCATCCAAAAATCTGTATGTGAAAAATAACCATCCAGAACGTTACAAGCTGTTCAGAGATGAATACAGGGGATGATTGTGCCATCTCATTACCGGGATTGAGATAGCTTGGAAACCTAAGTAGGCTTTCTAAATCTTAAAGAGCCCCATCAGACAACGGGAATGTTACATTATAATCCTAGATAGAGTAACTATACGGGGTTTATCATCCAAAAATATTGTATGTTAAAAATAACCATCCAGAACGTTAAAGCTGTATTGAATACAGATGATGTATTATAGGTATTATTAGCCATACATCTAAGAGCAGTATATAGTAGATTAATTCTTGAAACTTTACATAAAGTATTATAGTAGTTATATTTCTTGTAGTATTATATAGGAGGCAGTAGTTTATAGTAGTTATATTCTTATTCTTGTACATAGGAGCAATTATTATAGTAGTTATATTCTTGTACATAGGAGCAGTATTATAGTAGTTATATTCTTGTACATAGGAGCAGTATTATAGTAGTTATATTTTTGTACATAAGAGCAGTATTATAGTAGTTATATTCTTGTACATAGGAGCAGTATTATAGTAGTTATATTCTTGTACATAGGAGGCAATATTATAGTAGTTATATTCTTGTACATAGGAGCATTATTATAGTAGTTATATTCTTGTACATAGGAGCAGTACTATAGTAGATATATTCTTGTACATAGGAGGCAGTATTATAGTAGTTATATTCTTGTACATGGGAGGCAGTATTATAGTAGTTATATTCTTGTACATAGGAGGCAGTATTATAGTAGTTATATTCTTGTATATAGGAGGCAATATTATAGTAGTTATATTCTTGTACATAGGAGCAGTATTATAGTAGTTATATTCTTGTACATAGGAGACAGTGTTATACTAGTTATATTCTTGTACATAGGAGGCAGTATTATAGTACTTATATTCTTGTACATAGGAACAGTATTATAGTAGTGTTTTAAAAACGTGAATTCAAATGATTTGAATAAGCAAATGCAGGCTAAGCGAATAAATATATTTAGTAAGTATGATTAAATATAAGAAAACACAGACAAATTACATACAGAATAATAGTCACTGGCCTAGAGGCGTGGGTACTTAGAGTTGGTCATGTTACCGCACATGGCTGACACCCCAAGGTGTATAAGCTATAGGGCAAATCAATACTTATATCCTACCTAGAATGAAGTCTTCAATGGAGTGCCTACTAATGTATCAGTGTAACAGAGGTTATACCTTTTAGCTCCTCCTGCAGTGTGAAGCATGCATGTCTCTGAGACAACCACTTCTCAGGAATGTGGCCTCAGTACAACACAGGATGGGCATGATCTAACTATCTCTAACCCACTACATTACAATGAAGACTCTATTTCACAGAATATTGAAGATAATATAAAAGAGACAGAATTAAAGCGGAAAGAACAAATCAGTTCTTCAAAAATACCTTTATAATACACTAGCTGAAGGACCCGGCTTCGCCCGGGTATATTTAATTTATTTCTTTTACTGTTTGTGTGTGTGTCGTTAAAAGATATCGAGAGTGACCTCTACAGTGCCTGCCCCTTTAACAGTGACCTCTACAGCGGCCCGCCCTTTTAACAGTGACCTCTACAGAGGCCCGCCCCTTTAACAGTGACCTCTACAGCGGCCAGCCCCTTTAACAGTGACCTCTACAGCGACCCGCCCCTTTAACAGAGACCTCTACAGCGGCCCGCCCTTTTAACAGTGACCTCTACAGCAGCCCGCCCCTTTAACAGTGACCTCTACAGCAGCCCGCCCCTTTAACAGTGACCTCTACAGCTGCCCGCCCCTTAAACAGTGACCTCTACAGCAGCCCTCCCCTTTAACAGTGACCTCTACAGCAGCCCGCCCCTTTAAGTGATCTCTACAGCAGCCTGCCACTTCAACACTGACCTCTACAACAGCCTACCCTTAACAGTGACCTCTACAGCTGCCCACCCCTTTAACAGTGACCTCTACAGAAGCCCGCCCCTTTAACTGTGACCTCTACAGAAGCCCGCCCCTTTAACTGTGACCTCCACAGCAGCTAGAGTGGCCACTGTCTTCACCCCAGAAAGCCAGACCTCACCGGCCATTCCCCCAAACGTGAAACAGCGCCCACAGTTCCCATGAAGACACATCACTAAACATGAGGCCATGCCCCCCCCCCCTGGCTCCGTGAAGACATGGAGGAGAAGCTGTCTGAGTGTGAGCTACTGAAAGGGTGGATATCCCTGTGTCTGTCCAGGCACTGCGTCGGACGGAGAACAGGTAGCCAGAAAACTGGACTGTCCTGCCTAAAGCCGGACATCTGGCCACCCTAACATCAGCCTGCCCCTAGGGTGGCCAGAGGTCTTGTTTTAGGCTGGACGGTCTGGCTTTCAGACTCCCTGTCCTCTGTCATGCGCAGGGACTGGATGGACACAGCAGCAGCACTCTCAGCAGCAGCACTGTGCAGTCTGAGCAATGAGCTGCAGGGAGAAAGTCACCCTCCCCCCACCCCTGCAGCTGACAGAAGGTGATTTTTACAAATATTTTTAATCCCGGTCAAATGCAGCACGGAAGGGGCGTGGCCTGACTGAGTCAGGGGCGTGACTTAGTGGGATCTGGGGGTGGTGCTTTTAAGTTCCTCTTTTGACGGTGGCCGGAATTACAGGTCGATGCCTGATTTAGGAGGAAGGTGGGTAGCAGTGGAAGAAAACATCTTTTATTACTACTGAACAGTAAAATATGTAAAATTTACATTATATGAGGTAATGATTGATGATGAGTTAGTCTAAAACATAAGTTATAGTTATGGTAACCGGGAATACCCATTTACCATTGTCATCCACAGTGCTCTGCCTCTTTAATGCAGACCTAAAGCAGTGAACTGTCTAGGTTGTCATAGAAACCTGATGTGTGCCTGTGAGCTTCTATTGGCTGATAAGGGTCATGTGACCAGGCTACTATTGGCTAATGCATTTTTTGGAAATATCTCAGGAACGGTACGTCCTGGAGAGTTGAAAACTGTTCTAAAACCTTCCCGGACACCTGAAGTACATGTGTGCCAAATTTTGTGATTGTAGCTGCAGCGGTGTGGATTCCTTTAGCGGACATACACACACACACACACACATACACTCAGCTTATATATTAGATTCCACCCCTGGTTCTTCCACTTTAATTCATTTTCAACAACCAACATCGGGACCTATTCTACATATATAGTACAGCATAGTCATTTGACAGAAAACCACTTTGGAACCATTGGATTTCTAAAAATAAAAAGAACAACTGTGTGTTGGACACAAGTGTCTTTACAAGTGTCGTTCATTGAGGTTTTCTTCACTTCTGAAGTTTTGGATCCTAAACTTACAAAGTCTCTGGTGCTAAGTCCATTCTCCATATTTTGGTGTTTTTATGCACCATAGCGCTCAACACTAGAGATGAGCGAACGTGCTCGTAACGAGTACTGTACCGCTCGGCTCCCCTGCGCTGAGGACGGAAGCGGCTGCCTGCGCCCATGCGAGCGCAGGGGAGCTGAGCGGTACAGTGCTCGTTACGAGCACGTTCGCTCATCTCTACTCAACACGTGTTGTTTCCAGCTCTTTACAAAGTTCAGTCTCTTACCCTTCCTTTCTCTGCGTTGATGTATGAGGAAATTGCAGGTGTAATCACAATCCTTAGCGCAGGTTTCAGAGCCTTATATCAGTGGGTGTAAGACAGTCCATAACCTTGTCTGTGGGAGGAGCTTTGACACTGGGACCTCCTCCCTTCACTGGTCTTCAGATGGTTACATCAGACCGGCTGGTTTGTTAGGAAGTCTTGGGCACACCATTACCATTGAGGTTCACCCCAATATATGTTAGTACCCTACAAGGACGACATAGTGTTCCAGCAGAACAACGACCCGAAGCATGCGTCAAGATTGGCAAAGAAATAGTTCAATTTACGTACGAAATAGCCAAGATATCTGTCTATAAAATTATGGTAGTCTCACGCTCGAAGCTAGAGTGGATGGTGAGATATGCAGCCTGAAAGTTCAAAACATTGTTACCCTTTTGCTTGTCATTATACCAGACAATACTTAATCTTTCTGATCAATATATCTGTCAAAGACTCCTGTCTATAATTTCAACAGTCTCCAGAAACCAGAAAAGAGATATATATTTCTAACACCTTATTCTTATTTTTAGTGCTAGCCACAGTTCTACAGTGTTGGCACACACTAGGTACAATACTTGTTCATTATTAACTGACAAACAGTCTCTGATGTATCACACTTATCATATTTTACTGTTTATATTTGTTACAAAACAAACAAATCTCCAATGCTATATGCTATGGCAAATCTCTAATGCTATTCCTACTCAAACACACAGGATTGGATTACCAAAATATTAAACAGTTCATTTCTGAACATTTAACACAAGTGCTGACACTTGGGCGCATTTCTCTTGCTAGTGCCATAAATCACCATCGTGACACTGCTCTGATTTCAGACTCATCAGAAACCCCCTCAACATCACAGGAGCTCTGATGTCCACAATCTACAAGCTCTTACTATACAAAGTCTTAAGGTCCTTTTATAGCGTTCTTTCTCGACAACCTGCGGATCGCTGGAAGAGGAGACCGATTCATTTACATGTAGCGATCTCCTCCAGATCACTCTTCCTCATAGTGTCTCGTTGTTTCCTGGCAGCAGATCCTGTTTACACAAAACAATTTGCACCGGGAAATGATTCCACTTTAATTCATTTTTCAACACTAGACAGAAAACCACTTTGGAACCATTGGATTTCTAAAAAAATCAACTGTGTGTTGGATTAACAAAAGGTGTCTTTCATTGTCAAGTGTGTTTCGTTTTCTTCACTTCTGATCTTCTTGGATCCTAAACTTACAAAGTCTCCGGTGCAAAGTCCATTCTCCATATTTTCGTGTTTTATGCATTGTACGCCTCAACACATATGTTGTTTTCAGCTCTTTACAAAGTTCAGCCTCTTATCCCGACTTTCTCTGTGTTCATGTGATTAAATAAAAGAAAACACAAACAAATCACATACAGAATAAAAAAAAGTAAAATATCACTGGCCTAGAGGCGGGGGGAAGGGGGGAGGGTTTAAGTGTTGGCCATGTTAAAGCACATGGCTGACACCCCAGGGTGTATAAGATATAGGGCAAATCAGTACTTACTTCCCACCCAGAATGAAGTCTTCAATGGAGTGCCTACTAATGCATGTTTATACCTTTTAGCCCCTCCTGCAGTGTGCAGCATATATGTCTATGAGACAACTTTTGGAATGTGGCCTCTGTACAATGGAGGATGAGTATGATCTAACTATCTGTAACCCACTACATTACAAGAAATACTCTATTACAAAGAATATTAAAGATAATATAAAAGAGACAGAATTAAAGGGGGCACAACCAATCAGTTTTTCATACATTTACAATACAAGTAGTTATATTCTTGTACTTAGGAGGCAGTATTATAGTAGTTATATTCTTGTACATAGGAGCAGTATTATAGTAGTTATATTCTTGTACTTAGGAGGCAGTATTATAGTAGTTATATTCTTGTACATAGGAGCAGTATTATAGTAGTTATATTCTTGCACATAGGAGCAGTATTATAGTAGTTATATTCTTGTATATAGGAGGCAGTATTATAGTAGTTATATTCTTGTACATAGGAGCAGTATTATAGTAGTTATATTCTTGCACATAGGAGCAGTATTATAGTAGTTATATTCTTGTACATAGGAGGCAGTATTATAGTAGTTATATTCTTGTACATAGGAGGCAGTATTATAGTAGTTATATTCTTGTACATAGGAGGCAGTATTATAGTAGTTATATTCTTGTACATAGTAGCAGTATTATAGTAGTTATATTCTTGTACATAGGAGCAATATTATAGTAGTTATATTCTTGTACATAGGGGGCAGTATTACAGTAGTTATATTCTTGTATATAGGAGCAGTATTATAGCAGTTATATTCTTGTACATAGGAGCCGTATTATAGCAGTTATATTCTTGTACATAGGAGCAGTATTATAGTAGTTATATTCTTGTACATAGGAGCAGTATTATAGTAGTTATATTCTTGTACATAGGAGCAGTATTATAGTAGTTATATTCTTGTACATAGGAGCAGTATTATAGCAGTTATATTATTGTACATAGGAGGCAGTATTATAGTAGTTATATTCTTGTACATAGGAGGCAGTATTATAGTAGTTATATTCTTGTACATAGGAGCAGTATTATAGTAGTTATATTATTGTACATAGGAGGCAGTATTATAGTAGGTATATTCTTGTATATAGGAGGCAGTATTATAGTAGTTATATTCTTGTATATAGGAGGCAGTATTATAGTAGTTATATTCTTGTATATAGGAGCAGTATTATAGTAGTTATATTCTTGTACATAGGAGCAGTATTATAGTAGTTATATTCTTGTATATAGGAGCAGTATTATAGTAGTTATATTCTTGTACATAGGAGGCAGTATTATAGTAGTTATATTCTTGTACATAGGAGCAGTATTATAGTAGTTATATTCTTGTATATAGGAGGCAGTATTATAGTAGTTATATTCTTGTATATAGGAGGCAGTATAGTAATAGTTATTCTTGTACATTATAATGGCCATATTGTGGACTAGGATTAATAATGTTAATCTATGGGGACACAAGAAATAGTAATTGTACATGCTGTTTCATGTGCCCAGTAACAAGAATAATCACAACCAATTCCAGTAAAATTTTATCTATTACTTTCGAAAAGCAGGTTGGTTAAATTTGCATAGAATGACTGTTGAGCTCTGAGTAACCAGCATGGTTTTCTGCAGCAGTGAAGTGGATGTCATGGCTACATTTACCTAAGACTAAGCACCACGGTTGAGAAATATATATATATATGCAGTTTAAATCCTCACTGCAGCCGTGAATAAATATGTTACATTATGTAAAATACTGACTGTGGCTGAGGGTTACATGAGCTATAATACATATTAATGTCCAATAGTGGGTTTACTTTCCCTATAAAACTCTCATTTTGGTGTATAAATATGTCTTGATTAAACGTTGCTTCATAAGAACAGCAATATTTCATTCTAATATTTTTGAATAGCTGCAATCTGTCAAGCTGATCAGAGGAGAGCTATGCTGTATATTCTACATGCATGAAGGAAAGGGAATGCTCGGTTGAGAGGGGATGCAGGTACAACAGATACATGTTCATTACTGACCAAACACTGTGACAGTGACTGACAAGTGTCCTTGGAGACAGAAACCCCCTGCTGCTCCTTTTCTCAGTCTTAATGATATTAGCAGCATGCTTGCTACTATTGAGACATCAGATCAATGGATAATCAAGACCCAGGCGCCACTCTGCCAGGACCCAGCCAAGAAACATTGTGCCCTATCTAGATTTACCCTGCACACAACCTCCCCCGAGTCCCTGTCAGCAGTCCACCACTAATAACTCTGACAGCAACAGGAGAAACCCGTCCCAGATAGGATTTTTTTCTTCTTTCCTCTGTTTGCAGCTCAATTGAGCAGCTAAATCAATTGAAGCTTTGATTTTTTTTCCAGATCCAAATATAATAGAAAATTACAGGTGAAAACTGCTTGTAACAAGGTTGTTTTTCACTTTAAGCCCCAGGTGACGGAGATTAACTCGATTCTTACTAACCTGAGGGGAGGACAGTGGTGAATAAATGCAGAATCTAAGACTGGTAGGAAATACTGGCCACCAGATTCATCGATGGATGTAGGGATTAATAAATCATCTCAGTCCCTGATATTAGAGAAGTTTAACATAGAAATTATTTCATAATAGGTCGGGGGGAGGGGGGGCAATAGCCGTGCTGCAAGGTTTCTATAAATTCCATTCACTGCCAGCAGATTCTTGTGCTTCTCTGCTCCATTTCATCCTATACTGAGGAATTTGCCTTTGATGAGCTGCTGTATACAAGCAGAAGGCTTGCAGGAGGTCACTGCACGGACAGACGATTTTCCTTAGGCCCCATACACATGACCGTATCCGTTCTGTTGTTTTCAATGGGTCCGTGGTCTGTATTTTGCAGACATAGTCCATCGTTTTGTGGGACGGACAAAGATTTGGAAAGTACCCACGTGCTTTCTGACACATCCGTATATCCAATCTGCAAAAAGATTTATAACATGTCCTCTACTTGTCTGCAAAATGCGAACCCTGGACCCATTGAAGTCAACTGGGCCACAAAAAATGTGGATGCAGCACGGATCACAAAACAGATATGGTTGTGTAGGTGGGGCCTTAAAGAGGACCTTTTGCAAGACCCATGGCAGGCAGGTCTCCACTGTTTCATTATCAAAAAACAGAAATAATGCCGATCACAGTAATTAAAGCCTTTAGACGCTGTGATCAAGTGAGAGCACAGCATCTAAAGGGTGAAAAACCCAGAAGCTCGCGCTTCCGGGGTTCTTATTGACATCCCCTGCGGCCAGTGAGGATACTGGTGATTGATCTTAATACGCTGAGTGTCACTGAAAAGACTCAGGGCATTAAAGCTGCAATTCTAATTCTGGCCACCAGGTGGCAGGCCAACATAAGAAATGAGCAATTCTCAGTAATAAATAGATTTTAAAAAAAACATGATTGTTCAGAATTTTTTTAAAAATTGGATTTTGTCTGCTCAAATACAAGCTTCAAAATCCTAACAAAAAAGTAAAAAAAACTATTAAAAAATAAAAAAAATATAAAAGTTTAAATAACCCCTTTATTATAATAATAAAGGGGTTATTTATAATATAATAAATAGGGACTGTCCCTCCAAAAGGACCTTTCACTACTTTTCACTGCTCCTGACATTCCTGTTTTAATAGCTTTGTGCATTCCTCATGTAATAATTCTGGAGCCTCCATTCTTATGTCTCTATGTTGTACAATTCCATTATTATTACTACTAGAAGTTATGAATGAATTGCTAGCAGTCTGCAGTAAGGGTACAGAGGGGAGGTAACCAGCTGGGGGTGTGTCCCTGCATAGACTCACTCTATCCAATCAGTGCTGCCATTGTCAGACTGTGCAGGGACACCCCCCCAACTGGTTACCCTTACTGCAGACTGCTAGCAATTCATTCATAACTTCTAGTAGTAATAACAGAGGAATGGCACAACATTGAGACATAAGAATAGATGCTCCAGAATTGTTATTACATGGAGGATGCATGAAGCTATTAACACAGACCTGTCAGGAGCGGGGAGAGGTCCTCCTTAATGAATTGAGATAATCATTACAAACCACTAAACCACCAGTGACAGATATCTGACAATCCCTTCCATACCTCTGCTTTGTGAAATGCGCCTTTAAGAGGAAGAGAACTTGGTTTCCTACAGACCTAAAATAAATCCAAGCTCCATCAGGGCAACGCAGTCGAGGAAAAAAATGTAATCTACAGAGATACCACCTGAGTAAAGCAAACAATTTACATTCTGCATAGAAGAGACTCTTTTTCCATCGGCTCCTTGTCGTAGTCATGGTAATAACTTCATTTTCTCCAGATATTGACAGCTTATGTATAGAGGGTAAAAACATTCTTATGGCTGCGCCTCTCCAATTCACAGACTGTGCAAAACCCCCAAGAAATATCAGAGCGTAATAAACAATCTACAATGCATGTCTCTATGGCTACACTCATATATATATATAAATACTCAAGCCAAACCAGTCATCTCTTCTTAAAGGAACACACCAGGCACAACTTATACACTTTGCTAAAGGGGTTATCCTGTAATTATAATTGATGACCAATCCTCTGGATCAGTCATCAACATCAGATCAGTGACGGCCCGACACCAGGGACCCCCGTCAATCAGCTGTTATTAGAGGTCAGGCAACCTTTTCCTAGGTCACATGGCCTAGTTGCATTTCAGCCCCATTGCAATACCAAGCACAGCCTGTTGGAGATGCAACAGCTTAGTCTATTGCTAGAAAGACTGCAGTTTATTGTTGTGACACTAGATGTCGCTGTTACTAATGCTTACTATGTAGTCTCTCTATGCACTTATCTATGATGTGCTGTAATTTCCTGTACATTGAGGTGAACTCAATGATTGATTTCTTTTTCCTGTCTCTATACCATCCAACGTGTAAGGTAACCTTCAGTTATTGCATGCATGTTCCAATAAACCCAGTTCCTGTTACTCCACAATGTCTGATCTAAACTGACTCTACTGCACCCAGCAACCATACTCTGTGCTTGGAAAGCTGTCGGGAGCAGGCTGCACTCACTAGACTCGGGGAGCGAGGTGGCTCCCTGAAACAGCTGATCAGCTGGGGTACCAGGACCCCGCCAATCTGATAATAATGATAGGTCATTATTATCCATCACCGGATAGCTCCTTTAAGTCTAAGCATGGTCTGTGTAACTGGAAAGTACTGCATTTATACCTTATTTTTATGTAATTTCCTCAGTGGTTAGCACTGATGCTTCACAGCGCTGGGGTCCAGGGTTCAAAACCCTCACCAGTACCTCAGACAATATCTGCATGGAGTTTGTATCTTCTATCCATGTTTGCGTGGGTTTCCTCCGGGTTCTCCAAATGTATACAGATAGGTAAATTGGCTTCCTATGAAATTGACTCTGGTGTATGTTGGGGATGAGAACATTGACATAAGACGGACATTGAATACAGCACAAAGACTTCACAATGTGTAGGGAAGGAGGAGATACACAATCTATGGAAAGGATGATTGCTCATTTATGACTAGAGTTTTTCTTTAAAAAACAAAATGCAGTCTATAAGGGCTCATGCATACGACGGGTCCGCAATACACGGGTACCGGCCTTGTGCAGCCCGCATCACGGACCCATTAACTTCAATGGGTCCGCAATCACAGAGATGCGGAGCGGAGGCTCAGATCGGAACACCATGGAAGCATTATGGTGTGCTTCCATGGTGTTTCTTGCCGTGCCTCTGCAGCGCAAAAAAGTACCGCATGCACTACTTTTTTGCGGTGCGGACCGCCGGATGCGGATCACGGACCCCATTCAAGTGAATGGGTCCGCGATCCGAATGCGGCGGCCCCACAGTCAGTGCCCACGGGCACAGTGTGTTGTCCACGGGCACTGAACGTTCGTCTGCATGAGCCCTAAGACTCATGGTTCCTCAATTGTGTCATCTTCCGGGTTAACAGTTCCTCTCTAACTTATCTGTATGCAAAGGTGGATCAATAACGTCCCCTAATAAAACGCTAACAAAGTTGCATAACCCAGATCAGATAATGAGAAGCCATTACACCGAGGACTGAACGGGCCAGCAGTTCCTAAAGCGAGGCCAGGGAACGCTGCCAACAGAAGGTGACGAGAGCCGGGATCAACGCCACTGTTTCTGTGGATTAAGTGAAAGGATTTCAGCTCCCAATGATGTTAACCTTCAACATTTCTTAGCAGTAAAAACTCCATTAATTTTGAGAAGCTGAAATTAATTGTGTTATTCACACCATAAAAAGCCACTTTTTTTTCCCCTCTTCTTGGCTTGCGGTATCAGATTCATTTCAGCTGACATATTCTGCACTTCGACACAGTAAAGTATGTTTTAATAGGAGAAAAATAAAAGAAATAATCTCATGCCTAATCCCCGTGGAAAGCAGAGTGACTTTCCCTTGACGCTATTTACTGCTCGGGGAAAACACTGCATTGTGCACCTGCGGATGATGTGAAGACAGATCAAGAGCACAGGTTTCTGCAACCTCTAAAATGTACTTGTCCCATTATCCTTGTTTGTGTGACCATTACATCTGCACTTAACTATAAAAAGGTTTTTTTCTGTGCTTTTTACTCCATATGAAGTCATTTTTATACTTTGTTCTGTATCCATGCAATGTCGTCCTACCACTCAGGCTCTATTAACGCCATTACATCTCCGCTAAATCAAACGTCTAACAAAGAAGTAAAAAAGTTACATTATGTTTTCTATACTTAAAGGCTAAGGACATATTTAGGGTCATTTTTTACAATTGTATTTTACTAATTTTGGGCTAAAAATCATTTTTTCAATTGGTCTTTATTAAAAATATTAAAAATCAGTTTGCAAGCTTTGTTTTCTTTGACTACAGTCATCTGAGGGCTCGTGTGTAGCTGTAGCTCTGATTGCAAGCTTTGTTTTCTTTGACTACAGTCATCTGAGGGCTCGTGTGTAGCTGTAGCTCTGATTGCAAGCTTTGTTTTCTTTGAATACAGTCATCTGACGGCTCGTGTGTAGCTGTAGCTCTGATTGCAAGCTTTGTTTTCTTTGAATACAGTCATCTGATGGTTCATGTGTAACTGTAGCTCTGATTGCAAGCTTTGTTTTCTTTGAATACAGTCATCTGATGGTTCATGTGTAACTGTAGCTCTGATTGCAAGCTTTGTTTTCTTTGAATACAGTCATCTGACGGCTCATGTGTAGCTGTAGCTCTGATTGCAAGCTTTGTTTTCTTTGAATACAGTCATCTGATGGTTCATGTGTAGCTGTAGCTCTGATTGCAAGCTTTGTTTTCTTTGAATACAGTCATCTGATGGTTCATGTGTAGCTGTAGCTCTGATTGCAAGCTTTGTTTTCTTTGAATACAGTCATCTGACGGCTCATGTGCAGCTGTAGCTCTGATTGCAAGCTTTGTTTTCTTTGAATACAGTCATCTGACGGCTCATGTGCAGCTGTAGCTCTGATTGCAAGCTTTGTTTTCTTTGAATACAGTCATCTGATGGCTCATGTGTAGATGTAGCTCTGATTGCAAGCTTTGTTTTATTTGAATACAGTCATCTGAAAACTGTTTTTTTGAATACAGTTTTCTTTGAATACAGTCATCTGACGGCTCATGTGTAGCTGTAGCTCTGATTGCAAGCCTTGTTTTCTGCGAATACGGTTATCTGACGGCTCATGTGTAGCTGTAGCTCTGATTGCAAGCTTTCTGTTTTCTTTGAATACAGTCATCTGACGGCTCATGTGTAGCTGTAGCTCTGATTGCAAGCCTTGTTTTCTGCGAATACAGTTATCTGACGGCTCATGTGTAGCTGTAGCTCTGATTGCAAGCTTTGTTTTCTTTGAATACAGTCATCTGATGGCTCATGTGTAGCTGTAGCTCTGATTGCAAGCTTTCTGTTTTCTTTGAATACAGTCATCTGACGGCTCATGTGTAGCTGTAGCTCTGATTGCAAGCTTTCTGTTTTCTTTGAATACAGTCATCTGACGGCTCATGTGTAGCTGTAGCTCTGACCTCATAAACACACATTATAGATCATTTTGGATCAAACTGATAAGAATATGGTTTACATAAGTGTTTAAGAGGTCAGGAGATCAGAGATAAGAGCTACACATGAACCAAGATAATGGATTCAAAGAAAACAGAGAATGGCCGCCTGCAAACACACAGATTTTAAACCCCTGTATCTCAGAAACTGCTTAAAAGGGTTGTGTCACTTCAGCAAATAGCATTCATTATGTAGAGAAAGTTAATACAAGTCCCTTCCTAACGTTTGGCGATTCTCCATATTGCCTCCTTTGCTGGCTGGATTCATTTTTCCATCACATTATACACTGCTCGTCTCCATGGTTACAGACCACCCTGCAATCCATCAGTGGTGGTTGTGCTTGCACACTATAGGAAAAAGCGTCAGCCTCTCTGGTGGCCGGGAGCATGGGAGCGCACATAGGCTGGTGCTTTTTCCTATATTGTGCAAGCACGGCCACCACTGATGGATTGCAGGGTGGTCGTAACCATGGAAACGAGCTGTGTATAATGTGATGGAAAAATGAATCCAGCCAGCAAAGGAAGCAATATGGAGAATCACAATACATTAGTAAGTGCCTTGTAGTAACTTTCTCTGCGTGATAGATGCCACTTACTGAAGTGAGAGGACTCCTTTAATACAAGGCACTTACTAATGTATTGTTGTTATCTATATTGCTTCCTTTTGTGGATGGACGCATTTTTCCATCAATTTATACACTGCTCGTGGCCGTGCTTGCACACTATAGGAAAAACTGTCGGCCGCTCTGGTGGCCGGGACAATGGGACCGCGCATAGGATAATGCTTTTTCCTACAGTGTGCAAGCACGGCCATCGCTGCTGGATTGCGGGGTGGTCGTAACCATGGAAATGAGAATAATGTGATCGAAAAATGAATCCGGCCAGCAAAAGAAGCAATATGGAGAATCACAATACGTTAGTAAGTGCTTTGTATTAACTTCCTCTACACAGTAAATATTACTTGCTGAAGTGAGAGGACCCCTTTAACATTTTTGATAAAGCCAATTGAGAAAAATATTAATTTTTTTTTACCCAAAATGAGTCAATGCAGTCCAAGATCTGAAAAGTATCTGTAAAGTTGCTCCACGGTAAGAGGCGGTTTCCCTTTAAGCCCACCTGTACAATCCTTCTAATAAACAGTCCATAAGGAAGGCATAAATGTGTCCAGCTGTCTCCTCGGATCACGGGGCACGGCCCTCGCTGCTCGCCCTCCGCCTCTGGAACATTAGGCGGTAGAATATTATTTGTGATGCACTGAAGTGCAGACAGAAGCTGTTATTTCCCTGCACAATAAATCAGTGGGAGAAACTTGACAATAATTAGCTTTACCTTCAGACCCGAGCTGCCACCTAATAACATACAAATTGTTGTATGAATTATTTCCATAACTTCATCGGCGATTACGAAATTCCTTTTGTGATGGAATAAAATACAGAGCGAAGGGAGAGCTGGAAATCTTTTCACAGAAGCCGTTAATTATTATGGTTTAATGATCCGTAACGATGTAAGCTTTGCCCGGTGACATTTTTTTCTCTCCTTTTTGCTCAGGCGGCGATACCCACATCTGATCCACATCATTTCAAGACGAGCAATAAAGGTATCTGTTCACTAATCCAACATTTCAGACCTGTCCCAGCAAAATCAATACCTTCCCCAATGAATCTTTCCTGAACTTAGATTTATTGCTCGGATTATGAGCCCAAGGGGACGGCGATTCCTATCTGGTAGGACACCAAGGGCAAAGACTGGGCTGAGGGTGCAGACGTAATGTCAGCCTTTAATTAAGAACAATGTTTGGATTCACTGGGAGTGCGTGACATCCCGGGGAATACTATATCTCCTTATGGAGAGCGCCTAGCCGGCATGAGGAGTCTCAGGCAATGCTCCTCTGGAATTCTGGGAAGAAGATATGCAAATTGGCTCTTAGCAAGCCACCAGATGTCAATGTCTGACCCTTTAAACAAGCCTTGAGACGTGACTTAGATAATAGTTAAAGGGGTTCTCCAGGAATTAAGAAAATGAAAATATTTAAATATTACTTTATTATAAATATATTCCCCAATTACATTTCATTAGTTATAACGGCTCGTTTTGTCTAGGGAGCAATGATTAGGAGAAATAAAATGGCCGCCGTCCTATTAGTACACACAGAACCTGTCCTAATCAGGGATTATGATCCTGAATACAGATAAGATCTTCCGCTGAATCTCTGTAGGAATGGAGTCCATGAGGAGACATGGAGTACAGAGAGGACGGACAAGACAGACTGTGGTAATGGACACTGCAGACAAGTGCTGCTGCTCATCAGCCACATCCTCACCTCCTCTCTGTACTTCATGTCTCCTCATGGACTCCATTCCTATAGAGATTCAGCGGAAGATCTTATCATCTGTATTCAGGGTCATAATCCCTGATAAGCAGAGCAGAGAGGAGGATGAGGCAGCTCTTTACCTCAGTGTTGTGAAGTAACTTGTCCTCCTGTGTGATTAGGACAGGTTCTGTGTGCACTTATAGGACGGCGGCCATTTTATTTCTCCTGATGATTGCTCCCCAGACAAAACGAGCCGTTATAACTAATGAAAAGTATTTGGGAATATATTTATAATAAAGTAAAAGGAGGAACCAAAGTGATGTAAGTAATTGTCAGACAGATTCACCCGTGGTATTCCATGAGGTGGTATATGAGCGGGCAATGTACTACTCTATATGTTAGACCAGGGTGCTGAGCTCCCAGTATTCATGGTATTACACTTTTTAGGGGTTGTTCACATATCATTTATTTGATCAGTTATTTCCATCAGTTATTGTCAGCCAAAACCAGGTGCGGGTCAAAAACAGCAAACAGGTGCAGATCTTTTCATTACACCTGATCTCAGTTTAGTGTCCTACTCCTGGTTTTGGCTGACAATAACTGATGGAAATAACTGATCAAATAACTGATATGTGAACAACCCCTTAGAATGGTTTATCCCATCTATGAGAGATCAAGGAGGAAAACCTAAGTCATCAGGATGACAAATCCCAAAGACGACCCCCGGCTGAAGAAAAGGCACAATTATAACAACTCGGTGTCCGTTTGACACATGAACCTGTGCAACCGTTCTCCTGCTAACATTGAAAGGGTTAAACCCTAATTTTTGGTGCCATTTCTTTTATGTGGAATTTTTAATGCTAAGACCAAACCCTTTATGCCTAGGGCCTGCTGGAAGTGTAGAAGTCTGCCGGAAACACGCCGCACATATTAACAAGGCTGCATTGTCCATCCGGATAGAAGAGACTGAGGTGAAGTAAAGGAAGGATTCGACGCGCCTACTGAAAGCAGACGACGCCTTCCTGCCACTGGCTGCGTCCATCTCTACACGTAATTGACGAGCAAATCATTCCCATTCAATTGTCAACCTTAAACTCAGCGAATCCTACTAATGCAAAGCAGAACGCAGGCTCCGTCACCGGGTGTAAATTACAATTTCATGACTTTATTCCTTGTTGGATCAGCGTGCAGTGAGATAGTGACGGTGAACGTAATGGCAGAAGAAGAGAATGCCGAGTGTAATGAGAAGGCTGCACAAACTAATCAATGTATAAACCGCAGCGTAATTAACGGGATGCTATGGCTTCATATCTCAGTGCGTCCCCAGAGGAGATATATTCCCATTACACCCGTCTATGTGGATGGCTGTTCCGTTCACATTAAGCCATGGCGGATACATTTAGTTATATGAGGTCTGGGATGTATTTCAGGCCTGCAGCACACTTCTGCATCGGGGAGCGTCGTGGGGCCTTTGCATCGTCCTGACCGGGATGTGCGGCCGGTCACTGGTCGGGGTCTTTACCAGGAGGAGCATGAAATGAGAGCATTAGATATCGGCCTTATATATAAAGAATCAGACTGTATTCAGCTCCATGATTGATTAAATGCCACAGTGTATTACAAGGTGTGCCGAGCCTCCATTCAATCCTCTCCGTTTTCTATAAGTGATCGATGTGTCTGGGACACGCTCCTGTGTACGGAGATCCAGGTGCCTGATAACATCCAGGACAGGAGACGGGTCAGGTAGAATGTCATCTGACAACTAGAAGTCACACAGGACACAAACTTCTCTTACTGAAAGTTACTTTACAACTTTTACTGTACCTACAGGTTCACCCACAGCTTGTCCATAGTGAAGTAGAATCTCCATAAGTTTATCACAGAATGACTATCCTTAGACGGCCGGAGGGGTCAGACTTCCAGGATGGCTAACTGCGAGCACAATGTCGACCTTCACTCTGTCCACAGGCGCAGCAGCTCCCCCTGTAAGTGTGTGGTGCGGTGGTAGTGATTGGTGGTGTCTCAGAGCACAGCCACCTACTGCAGCCACCTTTACCATACCTCCCAACTTAGTAAATGGAGAAAGAGGGACAAATTGTGCCCCCGTAATATGCCCAGTAATATGCCCCCAGTAATATGCCCAGCTGTGTCCCAAAAACCATATACTTACCTTCTTCCTAGCAGCATCACCAGCAGGACATCGTCTTCTTTAGTCTGGATGGGGCGGAGCCAAGGCTGACTGACGGCCGGCCCCGCCCCCTCCCAGACCAAAGGTGTGGAGAGTGGCAAGGAGGTACGTAGAGCCTGCAGGGGGGAATGGGAGGGACAATGGATGAAGCAGCAAGCCGATGCCGGCTCTCTGCTTCATCACCATACCTCCCCTGTACCAGGACAGCCGCTGCAATCCGGGACAATCCCGCTGGATCCGGGACGGTTGGGAGGTATGACCTTTACAGTCAATGACATTTAAACCTTCTCTGTTCTGTAGTTATATTCCCTACCTTCCTCCTGGTTTCTCACTAAACTGCCTGGGTAAGTGTCAGTCCTCACTATAATTCATGCATTCTATTCAAGAAACAAGGGAGGAAGGTGTATGGAGTTATAATATAAAACCTATGGTTATCAGTAGTAAGTAATATTGAATATTTGACTGGCATCTATGAGACCTCTTGGAATCGCTCTCTCATACAAACATATCTCCGGGTATTCCTTCTTACCCCCATAGACATGTATGCTGGGTTCAGGAAAAGTCTAGTACCACAGACATTGGGGGGGGTACTACAAATTTGTACATAATTATTTTTTTATTTTATTGTGTATCTTATTGTATGCTTCTGGCCATATCTACCAGTAAGGATTTGGTTGGCAAAGGCTGGCAAGAAACAAGGCTAATCACCCTATTCCTCCCCTCATAGTAGGTGTGGGCTGATCCTGCTTCCTGCCATAAGAGGAAGTTCCTGTCCAGAAGAGAGAGGAAGCACACTGCAGAGCTCCTGTTACAGATTCTTCAGAAAGGACTACCGGTACCTTCCTCAAGTAAAGTCTTGAGATGCTATACAGCAGATTGAGCTGCTACAACCAGCATTAAAGGGTTATTCTCATCTTAGACAATGGGGGCATATCGCTAGGACCGCTGGGACCCGCACCTATATCCAGAACGGAGCGGGGAGCGCTGCGCCTGGAGGACCCCAGGTTTCCGGGGGTCCGGCCACCACCAGGCGCAGCTCCCCGCGCCGCTCATAGAAATGAATGGGAGCCGGGCCGTGCATGCGCGGTGCGCTCCCATTCATTTCTATGGAGCAGACGGAAGTAGCCGAGCCAGCGCTTGGCTATTTTCGGCGGCCCCATAGAAATGAATGGAGGGCGGCTGCGCATGCGCAGTGCGCCCTCATTCACTTCGGGGGCTCCGTTCTGGAAATAGGTGCGGGTCCCAGCGGTGGGACCTGCACCTATAAGACAATGGGGGCATATCCTAGCGATATGCCCCCATTGTCTAAAATGAGAATAACCCTTTAATGACCCTGCTGCCACATCCACCATGTTTTTAGAAATGGAACAATAAAAGATGCTAAAGAATCTTGGTGAGTGCCGCTGTTTTATTCTATCCTCTTGATGGTTGTCTTAAATACATGAAATATCCACAAAATTAATTAAAGTAATTGTAAATATTGATTATTAATATACAAAAATGCAAATATGCAAAACTGGACACAGTGCAAAATAAAGCGCACAGTGCAACAAACTGCTCAACAGATAATATAGGCAGTGAATAGAATTCAAAAAATGGACATCAGTACAAATCCACTAAGGCCTCTTTCACACTAGTGTTAGCACGGATCCGGCACCTAAAGGGTGCCAACGGATCCGTGCTAACGCTATACATGTGTGGAGCCGGAGCAGTGCTCCGGCCCCACACATGACACACATTGAAACAAGACACAGACATACATACAAACAAACATACAGACATACATACAAACATACAGACATACATACAAACAAACATACAGACATACATACTCACATACTCCAGGGACGCCGGCAGAACGTCTTCACGCGCCTCCTGCGCGCAGCTATGACGATTCCTCACAGCGCCCTCTGCTGGACGCAGTGGGGAAACGTCATAGCTGCACGCAGGAGGTGCGTGAGGACATGCTGCCGGCGTCCCTGGAGTATGTGAGTATGTATGTATGTATGTCTGTATGTTTGTTTGTATGTGTGTATGTATGTTTGTCTGTATGTATGTCTGTATGTTTGTATGTGTGTATGTATGTTTGTCTGTGTGTATGTAGCCGGATCTGGAATGACCCCCCATTGGAAATCAATGGAGGACAGATCTGGATTACTGGTGTGTCCACACCAAACGGATCCGTCCCCATTGACTTGCATTGGGGGTCATTCCGGATCCGTCTTGGTGCGGATGCATGCTGCGGTTTGTTCTCCGGTCTGAAGACGGAACAGAATGCTTTCAGGAGCCTCCGTTGTCTTCAGTTCAGTTTTGTCCCCATTGACAATGAATGGGGACAAAACTGAAGCGTTTTTTTCCAGTATTGAGTCCCTATAACGGAACTCAATACCGAAATTTAAAAACGCTAGTGTGAAAGTAGCCTAATGCAGGCATGCTCAACCTGCGGCCCTCCAGCTGTACAACAAAACTACAACTCCCATAATTCCCGGGCAGCCTACAGCTATCAGCCTACAGAAGGGCATGGTGGGAGTTGTAGTTTTACAACAGCTGGAGGGACGCAGGTTGAGCATCCGTGCACTAATACTAATACTGCAAATAAAAATCAAAATAAAGTGCCAAGGGCAGAAAGATCATTGTGCATACCAAGGGTTTGGAGCGAAACGTGCGTCAGGGTGGACGCTGGATCTCTGCCGCCATTTGTCTTGGTATGCACAATGGCCTTTCTGCATTTGGCACATGTATTAGTAGATTTGTATCCAGATTGTGACCTTTTGTATTATAGTCACTGCCTATATTATGTATTGAGCAGTGTTTTTGCACTGTGTCCAATTTAGCATTTTTGGATATAAATAATTACTATTTACACTTACTGTAATTAATTTTGTGGATATTTTATCTATTTACTCGTCAAACATGGTGTGGAAGGGGCCCCTGACCATTGTTGTTGGGTTTCATAACCTGAATCCTGCAGTTTTTTTTGGATTTTGTGATTCAATACAGATTATATTTTAATTATATTATTTATACCACTTTGCCTATTTTGTTTTCCATACTGGAGAAGTACTACTTTTGTGCGGTGGTAATGAACGCCATGGTTTGCCCACAGACACAATTGGTGATTTTTGTATTTAGGGTTATTTTTGGTTGAGTATTGGTACAGAGAGACTGATGATGCTTTAATTGAAAACAATGGGAAGTGAAGCTAATAAAAGGTGACACTGGTTGAGGGTCTCCTAGGCACATTAAAGCCCCAAATACACCAAGGCTAATCACAAGAACGAGTACGGGAAGGTTAATCTAAGAAAAAAATATAAGCCGTATATTCTATACCAATGGGAAGACAATGGACACTTGTAGATGTAACAGGACGTCTCGGAGCCATAACCTTATGGTTTGTGAAGACATTTCAAGAAATGATGTACATGCACAATGCACCGAGCTGATGCTTAGCAGAAACACAAAGTATCACCAGGAGACGCCTCGGTGACACCAGAATACATGACTTATCCGAGCCATCATTTGTCACAATTCTGCAGTCAATTCCTAACAGAGACATAAACATCCTCTCTGCAAACGGCTCCCCGGCCCTTCATTCCCGGCCATCATCTGAAGCGCATCAGCCACACTCTGTCCGGATAGGCGCAGGATGCGGGCACTGACACATCGTGACGGTATTATTTTGGTCGTATAGTGATGATCTATTGATTTACATAGGACACAGTGGAGACAGTCGTTAGGTCACACGCTGACTGCTGTCGATATATCATTCAGCACCGTCCGACCTGTTGGTATCACAGAACCAGTGCAATTAAAGTGTGTAACAAAGGAGAAGACAAGCTCAGCGGGGGCTCAGTCTTCTGTCATTAGGGCAGAATAAAGACTTCTAGGAGTTTACAATAAACGGAATAATTCATGTTTTATTGAGCAATATTATGCTCCACACATGTATGTATGAAGCCTGTCTATAGGATGCAGCAGATCTAGTATGATCTGCAACTTAAATCTGGGGATACTCATAGGATGTCTAATACCTGATGTCTGGGGAAAGAAGTATCCAGATATTGTGTTACCCCCTGAGATGAGCAGTACCTTAAAGCGGTTATCCCACGAATAATGTAAAAAATGAAAATCAGACATCATATAGTACATGACAACCTCTTTTTAACAAAGCTAGAACCAGCCCTGTACCTCACATGGATCCAGAGATCTCCCCATTCATTGCTCTGCTAGATTTATATCAAGCTGACAGCTCAAGGGGAGTGTCTTTTCTGCTGCTGCTCAGGAGGCGTGTCAATGCTCTCCCTATCACAACTCAGGAGGCGTGTCTCAGCTCTTCCTATCACAGTTCAGGAGGCGTGTCTCAGCTCTCCCTATCACAGCTCAGGAGGCGTGTCTCAGCTCTCCCTATCACAGCTCAGGGGGCATGTCTCAGCTCTCCCTATCACAGCTCAGGAGGCGTGTCTCATCTCTCCCTATCACAGCTCAGGAGGTGTGTCTCATCTCTCCCTATCACAGCTCAGGGGGCGTGTCTCAGCTCTCCCTATCACAGCTCAGGAGGCATGTCTCAGCTCTCCCTATCACAGCTCAGGGGGCGTGTCTCAACTCTCCCTATCACAGCTCAGGGGCGTGTCTCAACTCTCCCTATCACAGCTCAGGGGGCGTGTCTCAACGCTCCCTATCACAGCTTCAGGGGGCGTGTCTCAAACTCTCCCTATCACAGCTCAGGGGGCGTGTCTCAGCTCTCCCTATCACAGGCCCAGGGGGCGTGTCTCAACTTCCCTATCACAGCCTCAGGGGGCGTGTCTCAACTCTCCCTATCACAGCTCAGGGGGTGTGTCTCAACTCTCCCTATCACAGCTCAGGGGGCGTGTCTCAGCTCTCCCTATCACAGCTCAGGAGGCAGTTAAAAGTTGAAACTGAGCATGTGCGGCCTTCTCAGTGAATAGGTCAAATAAATAAGATATTAAGTGGTCCTATATAGATACATTTTAGTGAATAACTCAGTAGCTATAAAGAATTTTTAATTCAATTGCAATTAGAAAAGTATTCAGATCGAGGTGCTGGTTTGAAAACTGTATGAACTGTACGAATATTTTTCGTGGGACACCCCCTTTAAGGGCTCATGCACTAGGGTTTGGCAATAATATTAAGAAATTTATTGCGATAACAATATAAGTCACGATAAATACCCATCCAACAAGGAGACATTATCCTGTATGGGACTCATGACCTGTGTATTCCCCTTGGGTCTAGCACATCCCCTACCTCTTGCATCCAAATCTATGTGCACTATACTGAGAAGTAACTTGGGATGGCGGTCACACATCAGTCTATCATGTATTTTTGCCACCGCCGTAACACAGCTTATAGCACCTCTATTCTATTATATTGGCTCCATAGCAACTACAACAGCTAGTGCTGCACCACAGTGCACTCCCTCTGCAGCCTGACAAAGAGTATCCTCTTCAGTGAAACTACAAGTCCCAGCTAAACCCTCCAGTAGAGCCTCGAACTAGGGAGCATACAGACTAAACACAATGGCCAGTCGTACTTTACTATGCTTCTCATACACCACTGCTGAGGGAACAGGAGCAGGAGGGCGGAACGGAGGCACTACGAAGCACTTCAGTGTGATTTTGATCCATGCCTCCACACCACAAAAACATAGAAAGTGTCCTTTTTATTTGCGGTGCGAACCGTCTCTTGTGGTTTGCAGACACATTTAAGTTAATGAGTCCACATTCACAAACGGCATGTACACAGACGGTGCCCGTGCACTGCGAATAGTAATTTGCAATCCAGAGCATGGGCAAGGGGCACACACACTCGTTTGCATGAGCCCTAAAGGCTATGGAAACCTCTGAGCGCTTCTGTGGTGTTTCTGTCCGTGCCTCCGCACTGCAAAAAAAAAAAAATAGAACACGCGGAGCCATTCAAGTTGAGTAGGCCTGGCTTTGTCGTGGCAGCCGCATGGATGGTGCCCGTGCATTTGGGACTGCAAATTGCAGTCCCCAATGCACGGAACGGTCCAGCAACGGCCGTGTGCATGAGGCCTAAATTCCATCTGAAATCTTCATTCCTTAATTCCTTTTTAAATCCCTGATACTCACTTTCCACCCTGCTGCTACTTTCTGACCTCTCTCATGTCGGGGCGGCCCCTCCCAGTACTACGTGCTGGATCTGCGTGTCCAGGACACTGCTGTGCTTCACCTGTGAACTGTCTTTATGTGCTCTACTCCCTATCAGCCTGAGTCAGTTGCCCTCCCTGGATCCTCTTCCCCATCTCCACTCTACTGCTATCGTTGATCATAAGAGCAGGGAGGGGGAGAGCAGATAGAGCCATAGAAAACAGGAGCAGAGCTCAGATTCAGCAGTACCAGCAGCTAGGTGAAGGTCATTTTTATTGAAGAAGTAAATAAACAAAAGTAAATTTGGTATAAAGCTGTCCTTTATAGTTTAAAGGAGTTATCCCACGAATAATGTAAAAAATGAAAATCAGACGTCATATAGTCCATGACAATACTTCTCTAACAACACTAGAACCAGCCCTGTACCTCACATGGATCCAGAGATCTCCCCATTCATTGCCCATCAAGCTGACAGCTCAAGGGGAGTGTCTTTTCTGCTGCAGCTTAGGAGGCGTGTCCATGCTCTGCCTATCACAGCTCAGGAGGCGTGTCTCAGCTCTCCCTATCACAGCTCAGGGGGCGTGTCTCAGCTCTCCCTATCACAGGTCAGGAGGCGTGTCTCAGCTCCCCCTATCACAGCTCAGGAGGCGTGTCTCAGCTCTCCCTATCACAGCTCAGGAGGCAGTTGAAGGATGAAACTGAGCATATGCGGCCTTATTAGTGAGCAGGTCAAAGAAATAAGAAATTAAGTGGTCCTATACAGATACATTTTATTGAATAACTCAGTGGCTATACAGAATTTTTAATTACATGCAATAACAAAAGTAGTCAGATGCAGGTGCTGGTTTGAAAACTGCAGAATATTTTTCGTGGGACAACCCCTTTAAGGGTACATCCACATGGGACGTAACTTGTAGTGATCCATGGAAGAACCCTCAATGAATCTAAATCACAAGTGGATTTGCTGCAGATTTGGCTGATGATTTGCTACAGATTTTATCCTATCCACAGCAAAGTGTGAAAATGCACATCATAAATTGACATGTTTCAGATTTAAATACAACTTTATGTTCTAAAAAATCTACCACGTCTGAACATACCCAAACAGTTTTATTGGGAAAATAAAACTGATGACATTCGCTTAGGATCAGTGGTGGTGATCCAACACATGGGAGCCCCACAATCAGAAGAATCAAAGGGGCTCAAGTAGTAGCATCAGGCAAAGCATCGATGGTCATCACAGAGGTTGGGATCCTTGGGGGTGGACCTCCATGTACCACACAGACGGTCTACCACAAGGCCACGCTTTTATAAGTATAGCTCAGGAAATGCTCCCAACATTTGACCAGTATACATTGGTATGTCACAACTGCACAAGTGTAGTCCACTATGCTTTGGAATAAAATCTATGCATATGTAAAGGCACAAAGTAACATACAGTATGTGTTGCTGAACATAAACCTCAAAAGTGGTGTGAACTGAGCCTAAGGCTCCATTCACACGTCCTGTTTTTCTTTCCTGATCCTGATCTGGATCCATTCATTTCAATGGGTCCTGAAAAAATCAAGATCGAATCAGGAAAGAAAAACAGGACGTGTGAACTGAGCCTAAAAGACCCAGACAGCAGCATCATGGTGCAGACTCATTCTACATCCACTGCTATTACATAAGAGATCGATCCGACCAATTTGACTGCACAATGGAATACAGTCGGAGAATCAGTTTGCTGCTGTTTCCTTCAATAGGAAATTAATTTGATAGATCTCAAACATATTATCTCATCTCTAATTCCAGCACAGGACAACAATCTATATCTGTAAACTGGTTACTTGCATTAGAAAGAAGCAGGATTGGCTAGGGATAACATACGAATCCATCATCTTCAGGCAGCGGCGGACGCTGGGGCCGGCCTGGCAGCCCCCAAGGAGTATGGATTGTTGGGGAATCCCATAGGAACCATTAGTAGAAATATAATATCTAGAGCCAGGTATATCCAGTCACAGACCGTGGATCCGTGGACCGTGGAGAGAAGAGACGAGACCCCCCCCCCATGTACACAGACTCTACACCATTCACTCTCTGCAGTACAAGCGCACGTTCTTTGCTATAGTATCTCCATATCTTCTCTTCTATTAGACATAAAACATGGATTCGCCGAGCAGATAGACGCATCCTCCCGACACCAGCAAGTCACCAGGATTTCCTCCTCACAAACAAATCTCTAGAATAAAGAAAATGGCGTCTTTCAGATTTAATAAAGAATCAGAGAGAAGAAAAACAATGGCTTTAATGTTCCCATTTTTGCTTGGTTTTCACATTTACATCTCAATGATAAATGCGGCTCTTACAAGTCGGCGTTAAATGGTTGATTAACAAGTGAAATAATTCAGTTAATCCTCAGGCAAATATCAGTATATTGTTATCTTATTCATTCTCCATCTGAAGAGGCTTACACTGGGAAATCGCACTCCCCAGGAGTCTGTGAGATATTAATGGAGGGAAGGAGAACAGTCATCTGAATTGGATTAAAGAATAATCATAAGATGGGGAAGGAGCCAAAAGTGGATTGTTTTACAGAAAATCTTTCTTGTTTTGTTCATCATTTAAAAACTAGGCCCATACAGTACATAGATAAGTATTAGATATCAGCTTCTATATGAATCTGACATGCTCCATCACACACTATATTACATAGTTATTCATAGCTAGCTTCTCTAGCTGTTTACTGACAGGGGAGAATAGTGATGCAGTCTGGTTATTTACATAAAGCCGGTGGAATTTACAGTGACTTTTCCACTACTGCTATTTTCATAAACTATTATACAAGAATATAACTACTATAATACTGCCTCCTATGTACAATATAACTACTGTAATACTGCCTCCTATGTACAAGAATATAACTACTATAATACTGCCTCCTATGTACAAGAATATAACTACTGTAATACTGCCTCCTGTGTACAAGAATATAACTCCTATAATACTGCCTCCTATGTACAAGAATATAACTACTATAATACTGCTCCTATGTACAAGAATATAACTACTATAATACTGCTCCTATATACAAGAATATAACTACTATAATACTGCTCCTATGTACAAGAATATAACTACTATAATACTGCCTCCTATGTACAAGAATATAACTACTATAATACTGCTCCTATATACAAGAATATAACTACTATAATACTGCTCCTATGTACAAGAATATAACTACTATAATACTGCTCCTATGTACAGGAATATAACTACTATAATACTGCTCCTATGTACAAGAATATAACTACTATAATACTGATGCTATGTACAAGAATATAACTACTATAATACTGCCTCCTATGTACAATATAACTACTGTAATACTGCCTCCTATGTACAAGAATATAACTACTATAATACTGCTCCTATGTACAGGAATATAACTACTATAATACTGCTCCTATGTACAGGAATATAACTACTATAATACTGCTGCTATGTACAAGAATATAACTACTATAATACTGCTCCTATGTACAAGAATATAACTACTATAATACTGCTCCTATGTACAAGAATATAACTACTATAATACTGCTCCTATGTACGAGAACATAACTATTATAATACTGCTCCTATGTACAAGAATATAACTACTATGATACTGCTCCTATGTACAAGAATATAACTGCTATAATACTGCTCCTATGTACAAGAATATAACTACTATAATACTGCTCCTATGTACAAAAATATAACTACTATAATACTGCCTCCTATGTACAATATAACTACTGTAATACTGTCTCCTATGTACAGGAATATAACTACTATAATACTGCTCCTATATACAAGAATATAACTACTATAATACTGCTCCTATGTACAAGAATATAACTACTATAATACTGCTCCTATGTACAAGAATATAACTACTATAATACTGCTCCTATGTACAAGAATATAACTACTATAATACTGCTCCTATGTACAAGAATATAACTACTATAATACTGCTCCTATGTACAAGAATATAACTACTATAATACTGCCTCCTATGTACAAGAATATAACTACTATAATACTGCTCCTATGTACAAGAATATAACTACTATAATACTGCTCCTATGTACAAGAATATAACTACTATAATACTGCTCCTATGTACAAGAATATAACTACTGTAATACTGTCTCCTATGTACAGGAATATAACTACTATAATACTGCTCCTATGTACGAGAATATAACTACTATAATACTGCTATATACAAGAATATAACTACTATAATACTGCTCCTATGTACAAGAATATAACTACTATAATACTGCTCCTACAGTATGTACAAGAATATAACTACTATAATACTGCCTCCTATGTACAAGTATATAACTACTACAATACTGCTCCTATGTACAAAAATATAACTACTGTAATACTGATTCTATGTACAAGAATATAACTACTATAATACTGCGCCGATATACAAGTAATTTTTCAGGGGTTTTGCAATTAAAGTAGACCTTCAGTAGGGACAAGAAACAAAAGTACATCATGATATTAGTGGTTGGCCCATTAGAGACAGCTACCTTATCATAAGGGGGTATGTAATACCCCAGAGGACCAGAGTTCCAGGTCCTCCTACATTGTGCATTCCTAATGTTATGAAAATATTATGTACATGCAATGTGCCTGGTTAACCCAGGAGACACTAAGTCTGCAAGGGGTCATGGTGCTCAATGAGCTGCTTCCCTCTGGAGGGACTCCTGCTGCAGTAGGAGGCCTCCCTTTACTGCTACATCTTGACACGTCTGATTCTGACCTGGCTTAGACTCACTAGGCACTTCCTGCTGCTCCCTTGGTAGGAAATTGGACTACCCCACTTCTGCCCAAAAGGGGGAGAATGGTATGGTAAGTTCTATTCTATCTAAAGATCTATCTGCCATATATCTACTGCCACCTGTTGGTGAACCAGGCACATTATATGAACATAACAGTTTCAGAGCAATAATATTAATGCACAGTGACAAAGGACCTGGAATCCATACACAGATGACATTATGGTTAGCAATTAAAGACAGTAGCAGGGTGTAGAAATGGTAATACCACAAAAAATGTTCACATGCATGAACCCTTAATAGCACATAACTGATTATAATGTTCAACTCCAGCCCAAAACAGACCCTGAAAAACTTTTAAACATGGACAAAGTAACCATGCTCGTGGGGCAGACCCTCAAGGGAGTGTGATCAGGTAGTACCATCAGGGAGTGTGATAAGGAAATGTGATCAGGGAGTGCGATCAGACAATGTGATCAGGGAGTGCGATCAGGCAATGTCATGAGGGAGTGTAATCAGGCAATGTCATGAGGGAGTGCAATCAGGCAATGTCATGAGGGAGTGCAATCAGGCAATGTCATGAGGGAGTGCAATCAGGCAATGTCATGAGGGAGTGCAATCAGGCAATGTCATGAGGGAGTGCAATCAGGCAATGTGATCAGGGAGTGTGATCAGGCAATGTGATCAGGGAGTGCGATCAGACAATGTGATCAGGGAGTGCAATCAGGCCATGTGATCAGGGAGTGCGATTAGACAATACAATCAGGAAGTGTGATCAGGCAGTGTGATCGGGGAGTGGGATCAGGCAATATCGATCAGGCAATGTCGATCAGGCAATGTGATCAGGGAGTGCGATCAGACAATGTGATCAGGGAATGCAATCAGCAATGTGATCAGGGAGTGCGATCGGGCAATGTGATCAGGGAGTGCGATCGGGCAATGTGATCAGGGAGTGCGATCGGGCAATGTGATCAGGGAGTGCGATCGGGCAATGTGATCAGGGAGTGCGATCGGGCAATGTGATCAGGGAGTGCGATCAGGCAATGTGATCAGGGAATGCGATCAGGCAATGTAATCAGGAAGTGCGATCAGGCCATGTGATCGGGGAGTGCGATCGGGCAATGTGATCAGGGAGTGCGATCGGGCAATGTGATCGGGGAGTGCGATCAGGCAATGTCATCAGGGAGTGCGATCAGGCAATGTGATCAGGGAGTGCGATCGGGCAATGTGATCAGGGAATGCGATCAGGCAATGTGATCGGGGGAGTGCGATCAGGCAATGTGATCAGGAAGTGCGATCAGGCAATGTGATCGGGGAGTGCAATCAGGCAATGTGATCGGGGAGTGCGATCAGGCAATGTGATCGGGGAGTGCGATCAGGCAATGTGATCAGGGAGTGCGATCAGGCAATGTGATCGGGGAGTGCGATCAGGCAATGTGATCGGGGAGTGCGATCAGGCAATGTGATCAGGGAGTATAATCAGGCAATGTGATCAGGGAGTGCGATCAGGCAATGTGATCAGGGAGTGCGATCAGGCAATGTGATCGGGGAGTGCGATCAGGCAGTGTGATCAGCGAGAGATCTCACTAATGTTTTATATAAAATTAACTCCAACTAACTGGCTACTTTCCAGTCTGCACCAGTGACATCGTGGCGGATTGGCACCAGTTTTTCCTTGTATCCATTTCATTTTCTTATGAATCTACATTTACAGTTTTCTTAGGTTTACAAGTAAGTCGACTTCATATCTTGATGTACTTATGCTGCAGATAAGAGATTTCTGTAGTTTCCCATTTGCACTGGGAACTGGCTGGATATTAATTGAATAATCACCGAGTGCGGAGCGCCCGTAATAAGTTACAGTGCGGTGATAATAACAGCGTCTTTATCCTGGATAATGATCTGTGGAGAGCGCTCGGTCTGTGACTATTTTTATGATGTGGAATGAGGAGTACGTGCCCTACTTTCCCTAAATCCGCCTCCTTGTTTATTTATCTGACAAATACACAAAGAAAGAAATGGAGCACGGATAGAACGATATTACTAATAACTCAGAGGCTGGAGGATACGGCTTATCTCCAAAAAGGAGAAAAAGAAGATTAGTGGAACACGAAGTCTTCACATCGAGAGGCTCCAGCACCTCAAGCAGAAGCTTATATCCTGCCAGGGGACGGAAGAGTCCACAGAGTACTGCCATACTGGAGAAGCTCCTGTACGTGAGCGCATACAACAGAGGAGTACAATGACATTGATGCAGGTGCCAGATTATCAAACGTTCTGCTTATAGAGGTAAATGATGACCCTCACGGCATGTGCAATAATCCAGACAGTGCACACAGGCCGCTCCATCACTGCGCTGATACTTCTGACCACTTCATTGTAAGGAGGAAGTAGCTGGGATACAGCAGATATGCAGCTGGTCACACAGTCACTCAGGCTCCATAGAAAAGCGCTGCTTCTGCTCTATAATTCATACAGAATGGTAAAAATTAAGGGGGAAGAATGTCCTTTCTCTGTAAAATACTCGTATATTCTTAACTGTATATATACTGTTACGGGTTAGGACATCAAATACTACTATAGTACTATTCAGTTATGGTAGACCAGTGGTGAAGCTATGATCACCTGATGTTACCAATAAGCTTGGTCACCAATTGTCACCATAAAAGCCATCAATATAGTGCAATATATAGTGAACACGAAGAAATAAATTGGTACGGCGATCAACCGTAACATTAAAAATACCTGCATAATGTTCTGTAGGCCCCCACATGCCTCCAAAAGCAGCTCTGACTGGTCCAGGCATGGACTCTTCAAGACTTCTTAAAGTGGCCTTTGTTATTTGGCACCAAGACATTAGCAGCAGAACCTTTAAATGGATTCTCCAAGACTTTTATACTGCGGACCTAACTTCTGGATAGGTTATTAGTATCTGATCGTGGGGGGTCGACACCCAGGACAACCACCGATCAGCTGTTTAAGAAGGCACCAGCATTTGAAGTAGACCTGCTGACTTCTCAAAGCTTAAAGAAGAACTCCCGCAAAAATTTGACCTATTAGAAAGGTGCATGATATAATCTGTAGTGAATGTCATTTTCTTATCAGAGGCTGAAATTGTGAGTTATCCCCTCTCTTCTAATTGTAGCTGGGTCATGTGACCAACTCCCTGACCTCCAACTGACCCAGGACAGGAAGTCAGTTACTGCTCTATTCATTCCTATGAGACTGAAAGTGAGACTCCCATAGGAATGCATGCGAGTATTAGACTTCCTGTCCACACATAAGGTGCTGTGTGAGTTGGTGAGTCTGATTCCTGGTCACATGACACAGATAAGAAACTTCAGGATGATATAACTCAAAAATTCAGCTACTGGTAAGAAAATGACATTCACTGCAGATTACATCATGTACATTTCTAGCAGGACATGGAATAAAAATTTTTGCGGGAGTTCTTCTTTAACCTAGGTCATGTGACGTCACGTTCATCGGACACATGGCCTAGACCAGTGGTGGCGATCCTATGGCACGCAATCTCTGTGGGCACCCACGGCCTGGAAAAAGTCTAAGAAAAAACAATATGCCTTAGACTTTTCCTGCCACTCATCAGCACAGGGCGCGCTATGATGGCAACATGCAACGCACTGAAGGGAGGCAGGCTATTATAGCTAAATGTACAAGGAAGATATACAATATTGGACTGTACTATTCAGGTTAAATTGCCGGGTTGCCACTTTGCGATAAATAAGTGGGTTTTGGGTTGCAGATTGGGGCCTCGGCCTCCAAACAGTTCGCCATCACTGGCCTAGCCCCATTGAAATAAATGGGGCTGAGCTACAATACCAAGCACAGGCGCTATACAATCTACAACGCCATGCCTGGCAAGGTAATTGAAGGTTGCGGTGTTACTGTAAATGCCAGTTCCAACAGTCGGGTGACGGATCCCCACCAATCAGATACTGGTGACCTATGCTGAGGATAGGTTATAAGTATAAAAATCTACATCTTAAATCTTGTAAGTTTCAAGATGGCGCCTCCAAGGATTGCACGTCCATTAATGAGCATTGGTTGCCCTCCAATCTCTAATTTTTCCTGCTTGGACCATTTTTGGTAAGCGCTAACCACTGCATCCCAGGAACACCTCCAAAGACTTCGAGAACTGGCTGAAATATCCGACTTCTGGGCAGGTTCCCTTATCATGAGGCAACTAAGAGTAAATGTAAAACTAAATCAGCGGCACCTCAGAGTCTGCACCGGAGCATCTCCGAACACACAGAGACTACAATGCATCATACTCTGAATGAATCATAAAGGTACTGTATCAGCAGGAGCTCGTCTGCTCCGAGCAGTGCAGCACTCATAATATAGGAAAGTAAATTAAGAAATAACTGAGCAAGAGGATCAGAATGTCTCAGTATTGCATCCGAGCCGGCAGCGAGCAGAGATCCAATCAATCTGCGCACTAAACATCTTTTATCAACATTTTCCATACACTAAGTTGAGTAATTTTTGCTATTTTTTGCATGTGGACCAGCATAATTGTAAATTTACCATAGAACAAAATTTAAACAAGGTCAGGAATGGGTCCCAACCCTTTAGTCGGAGGTGTGATGATGACTGTAGACATGCCTTAGATACCACTTTACAAGATAGCATGCTACATGCAGTCACCTCTAGTAGGAGCATACTGAACACTGTATGCAATAACCTCCTCAGCTCCCCCTGGTGGTGGCTTTGGAGAGATAGAAAGTTATGTAAATTTAGCTAAGTCTAAGCATAATTTATTTTTGTAAGCACTGTATACTCCAGAGCTGCACTCACTATTCTGCTGGTGCAGTCACTGTGTACATACATGACTTATCCTGTACTGATCCTGAGTTACATCCTGTATTATACTCCAGAGCTGCACTCACTATTCTGCTGGTGCAGTCACTGTGTACATACATTACTTATCCTGTACTGATCCTGAGTTACATCCTGTATTATACTCCAGAGCTGCACTCAGTATTCTGCTGGTTCAGTCACTGTGTACATACATTACTTATCTTGTACTGATCCTGAGTTACATCCTGTATTATACTCCAGAGCTACACTCACTATTCTGCTGGCTCAGTCACTGTGTACATACATTACATTACTTATCCTGTACTGATCCTGAGTTACATCCTGTATTATACTCCAGAGCTACACTCACTATTCTGCTGGCTCAGTCACTGTGTACATACATTACTTATCCTGTACTGATCCTGAGTTACATCTTGTATTATACTCCAGAGCTGCACTCACTATTCTGCTGGTGCAGTCACTGTGTACATACATTACATTACTTATCCTGTACTGATCCTGAGTTACATCCTGTATTATACTCCAGAGCTGCACTCACTATTCTGCTGGTGGAATCACTGTGTACATACATTACTTATCCTGTACTGATCCTGAGTTATATCCTGTATTATACTCCAGAGCTGCACTCACTATTCTGCTGGTGCAGTCACTGTGTACATACATTACTTATCATGTACTGATCCTGAGTTACATCCTGTATTATACTCCAGAGCTGCACTCACTATTCTGCTGGTGCAGTCACTGTGTACATACATTACTTATCCTGTACTGATCCTGAGTTACATCCTGTATTATACTCCAGAGCTGCACTCACTATTCTGCTGGCAGCCAAGCTGGAATCTACCTGCATCCTCTGTTATTTGCTTTATAGTCTTTACATCACGCTCTGTACTAATTGCTCTCTTGCAGTTTAGGAGTTATTATGGATGTGTCTGTTCAAAAGGTTGCTGTCTGCTTCCAATAACAATTAGCAGTGTTTTGAATGCAGCTCTGGAGGATAATACAGGCTGTAAATCAGGAGCAATAGAAGGTTGTTGTCACACACAGATTTGTGTGGCAGATTGTGATGCAGCAGGAAGGAGGAGCAGGAGTCCTTCCTTTATATTGCTCATTCCCTTCCAACGCACTTCTGGCTTTGGCTCAAAAAAAATAAAATAAAATGCCACAAAAATTCTAGTTTGGGTTTCCTTTAAGAATATATTTCAGGACAATTAATGCAATCTAGAAAGGTAAGACACAAATAATCGTTCTGAATACATAATGAAGGCGTATTTTCAATTACGAGCTGCTCTCGTCTAGGTGGGAGATGGAGCAGATTCTCGGCCTGTACGCCGACGCCCTTGAAGAGAACAGCAGATAGCGAGCTTATTCTGGAGCTGGCATTGCAAACCTTGAAATTAAACCGTATCATTCTCCTTCGTGCGGAGATCAAACTCTTATCTGAACTAATTAGGAGGTGCAGGCTAAGCCCATCGCCCAGATCAAGAAAACAGTTTACAGTGGAATATTCTCATTAACCTGCTTCTAATACTCGCAATCCACTTTCCACGCTGCGGAATTAATCTTGTGCTGTGGGGAGCGGCCGCGCAGTTATTTATGTGGCCTGATGAAAGCCTGGTGTAACAAATAATTCCCTAATTGCACGGAATTAGCTTCCTGACCATATTACGCTCTCGTGCCTTCAAGGTCACATAAAACTTTTGTCCTGGCTTTTACTAGACGACATGGGGCGACGTTCACACGTGGGGCGAGCTCAGCAGTGACCGGCAGGGAACCCTAGGCCGTAATTGAATTCTACTGTATTTAACGCTGCCTGTGCGTTACCTGCAAGACGTGGTGGCACAGTATGAAGCGGTTTTTATACATCTTTTTATAACACAAAACCAGATGTAGATCCAAAAATGGAGCAGTTTAAGGGCGGGGTTCACACACAGCATTTTTCTTGGAAAGAAGCCACTGTAGTTTTTAGTTTTTTACCCAAATCTGGCAGAAAATAATAATACAAGTCCTTCATTTATATTTCCGCATTTTGTATCTAAATCTATTTCTGGCTTTGGCTCTGAAAAATGCATGAAAAACTGAAATGAAAACGGTGGACTTAAAAATTAAGACGTCACCGACTTAAAACACTTCAGAAAGAATCAAAGGAGTAGTGAGAATATAAAGTTATATTCTGCTCTCTCAAATGCCCAGGGGGTAGAGCGTCATTGCAAAGTGCTATCTGCATTGAGCTGGTTCAGAGCCCCTCCCCTCTGCTTCACTGCTCCTCCCCTCTGCTTCACTGCTCCTCCCCTCTGCTTCACTGCTCCTCCCTTCTGCTTCACTGCTCCTCCACTCTGCTTCACTGCTCCTCCACTCTGCTTCACTGCTCCTTCACTCTGCTTCACTGCTCCTCCACTCTGCTTCACTGCTCCTCCACTCTGCTTCACTGCTCCTCCACTCTGCTTCACTGCTCCTCCACTCTGCTTCACTGCTCCTCCTCTGCTTCACTGCTCCTCCTCTGCTTCACTGCTCTCCCTCTGCTTCACTGCTCCTCCCTCTGCTTCACTGCTCCTCCCTCTGCTTCACTGCTCCTCCCTCTGCTTCACTGCTCCTCCCCTCTGCTTCACTGCTCCTCCCCTCTGCTTCACTGCTCCTCCCTCTGCTTCACTGCTCCTCCCCTCTGCTTCACTGCTCCTCCCTTCTGCTTCACTGCTCCTCCCCTCCGCTTCACTGCTCCTCCCCTCCGCTTCACTGCTCCTCCCCTCCGCCTCACTGCTCCTCCCCTCCGCTTCACTGCTCCTCCCCTCTGCTTCACTGCTCCTCCCCTCTGCTTCACTGCTCCTCCCCTCTGCTTCACTGCTCCTCCCCTCTGCTTCACTGCTCCTCCCATCTGCTGTAGTGATAGCTTTAGTCATCTGCTTTTTGGATGCTACAGCTGTCACTCAGAGCAGAGGGGAGGGGCTGTGAAGCAGCTCAGTACAGTGCAGTGAAGCCCTGCCTCCTAGGCACATGAGAGAGCAGAATCTGGCAGAATAAAACTTCATATTCTTACCACTCATGTTGATTGTTCTGCTTTCCCTGGGCCCTAACTAGTGCTGACGGACTCCCATTTAAAGTAACAACTGACTGCAAAGAAAACACAGTTAAACACACCATGAGAAACATCATGGAAAATATGGCATTTTTCAGATAAAAAGTTTTTAACTAGTAATAAATGCAGCTCTGTATAGGAATAGGAAAAAGAAGAAGATATAAATTCTAACCAAAGTGCAAAAATGAAAATAAAAATCCACCAGGATAAAACTCCATATGAAAGTGAAATATATGGCGGTATGCTCGGAATCGGTCTGGATCTGATTTCATGTTGTATTTGCAGATTCCAGTAACAAAAAATAGATTTTATGGGATTTGCTGATGGATCAACTAAAAAGAATGAAGAGAAAGAAATGCAGATTTGCAAAATACATTTGCTTCTTTTCAATCTGCTCGTCAGTATCCTTAATGGGTGAAATATTTGGTTGTCAAATATTAGAATAACATGACTACTTTCTCCTTTAAACAGCGCCGCATCTGTACAATGGGCACGTGTGGTATTGCAGCCCAGTCCCTCTCCTTTCAGTGGAGCTGAGCTGCAATACCAGACATCACCCATGCACAGGTGTGGCGCTGTTTCTGGAAGAATGCGGCCATGTTTTTTCTAACCCTGGACAAATCCTTTAACCTTAAAGTCAACTTTTGCATCCACCAAACACACATCATGGACCCATCAAGTGCTATAGAAGCAGGTAAATTCATGGGAGTGCTATAAGAACCAGATACGGGGGGGCTATAAAGCTTCAGATGGGGGGAGCTATAAAGCGCCAGATTGGGGGGGAGGGGACGACGACTATAAAGCGCTAGGATAACGCACAGCCATTTTGTTTCCTATTCTGACCAAGTGCCGTCTAAGTGCCAAGCCGTATAGGAAACCTGCCTGACTTTATTACGTTCCGGATAAGTAGAAACTCAATGGAATTCATTAGAAGGAACAGTCCGATTTTTTTTTCCCTGCGGATCAAATATTTGGATTTTGTCTCCAAATCCATCACAGACGACTGATTAATTCTTGTAAAATGCAGATCTTGAAAGGCTATTAACCTCCGATGCACCGCAGTCCAGTCCGGGAATATATCAGCCTCGGCGCACATGATAATAATAATAATAATAAAATAGAGAGGAGAACATTTGCCGGAGCAGTGTGATTTGTGAAGCCCCCCGGAGAGGCGCCGAGATATCGGAGCGCTTTGACATTCTGAGGCCATTTAGAAAATTCTGCAGAAGAAGATGTGCGCGGTTATAACGCCGAATATTCCTGGTAAAGCGTGTCATTAGGAAGGAGCCCGCTATCTGCAAGGTGTGAATGGAGTGACTGCAGGATAAATAAGGGTTTGCAGGAATACCCGGGAGGCACGGTGTATATTTAGCCGAGCGCTCTCTCTCCTCTGCGCCTGGTTTACTTCATCGCCTCAGGACAACACAGAAGAAACAAGATCTCAAGGTATTTGGCCAGCGAAGAATCAAATGAACATGTTCCTGGCTAATGCCATTAGCGCCTCAGAAGCAGAGTTATCAGGCCTGCTTGATGTGCATCCGTCTTACTCTAAAGTGATGTCATTCTTCCTCTTCCCTCCGCTCCTGCTGCAGCTGTGATAGCGGAGGAAGAAGAAGAGCCGTACCACACACAAGATAAAAGATTGCTTTCTGCACTCGTTTCATATAAGATCAATAAAACATCTGCACATGTCCAGCTCCCACTTAACTCCCTCACTGCAGATACGACCAGTATGACTGCTCTGTCTTCATACAAGGCCAAACAGATACCGTTTATTAAGGCGAGGCTCACCTCTGCGGCACAAGTCCTCTGCCACAGACACCCACAATGCCAGGAACCCCACGACTCCCAGTATACCCAATGGGATCCATCGGGCGCCACCAGTGTCCGGGATAAGTCAGATACATTGACTCTGATTTTCAGTTCCTAGACAGAACAGAAGACCCGAATTTCACTGCAGATGTGAACATAGCCTTAAAGGCTATGTACACCTTTGAAATCATTTTTTTAATGACTTAATTTAACTTATTTTTGGCTAAAAATCATATTTTCAATTGGTCTTTATTAAAAATATTGAGCTGTTCAGTCACAAAGGGTTAACTGTTTGTCTAGCTGGGTGACTGGTACTTTCACTTTGGTGCAATCATCTAATTATCATAATCTGTAAACTACAGAGAGGCCATAAACACTTATTTAAGTCACATTCTTATCAGTAAGGTAAGGATTGAGCTTTAATGAGTGTTTATGATGTGAGAGAGAAGAGATAAGGAGTCAGTCTGCTCCTCAGATAATGGAAATGAGAAAAAAATCCAAAGGCAGCTAGTAGAGCATCTCAGCTTTGTACACAAAAAAAAGATTCCATATTGTTAAAAAAGACCAATTGATAAAGTGATTTTAGGTCAAAATAAGTATAATGCAATAATAAAAAAAATTGCCCCCAAAGGTGTACATAGCCTTTAAAGAAGACCTCCCCCTGCTCCTGACGCCTGTGTTAATAGCTTCATGCATTCCCCATGTAATAACAATTCTGGAGCCTCTATTCTTATGTCTCTATGTTGTGTTATTCATTTATTATTTCTATTAGAAGTTATGTATGAATTGCTAGCAGTCTGCAGTAAGGGTACAGAGGGGAGGTAACCAGTTGGGGGTGTGTCCCTGCACAGACTCACTCTATCCAATCAGGGCTGCTGGTGTCAGACTGTGCAGGGACACACCCCCAGCTGGTTACCTCCCTTCTGTACCCTTACTGCAGACTGCTAGCAATTCATTCATAACTTCTAGTAGAAATAATAAAGCAATGGCACAATATAAAGACATAAGAATAGATGTTCCAGAATTGTTATTACACGGGGAATGCATGACGCTATTAAAACAGGCATGTCAGGAGCGAGGAGGGGGCGTCTTTAATATGGTTATGGATATGGTTTCCATTGTGGGTTTGTTGTTTTTGATGCCAAGACTAGTCACAATGACCTGGCACATACTGCCAATGTGAACTGAGCCTAGTACCAATCAAAAAGTGGGGAAGACTATTGGCGGGAATTTATCATGAGGGGAAAATTTGAAGTCAGTTTTGCTTGCGTCTGTGTAGTCGTACTTTATTAAATGTCTCATGTTGATAACGTTGTGTTATCTGTTGACCTAACACTTTTTGTCTAGAGAAGCCTCTCCAGTTTTTCTCCTCCAGGAGCAACTTTTTTTGTGATTTTTTTTAAAAATTCTCAATGATAAATCTGGAGTGAAACTCATTAACATAACTAACCACACCCACTTTTCCAGCCACATAACTAAACTGGAGTGAGTGGTGTAAAAATGCAAAAAGTTCCGTGCAAGCGAGTGAAAAAAGAGTCACAAAGCCCTATTTTTGCAACTTTTTGACACCAGAAATATGATAAATCAGGGCCTATCTGTGCATGGCCTCACCCTGGAAATGAATGGGAGTTATGGAGAATGCGGTGATGCTGGATCCCCACGATCAGTGTTTTATGGCCTATTCTATTGATTGGTCATAAAATATTGTGGGTGTTGGGAAAAACGGTCTTCAATTTTCATTTTTTCTTTTTTTTTTTTACTTTTGAATGAAAGTCAGTAAAATCTGAAATAGAGGTAATTACTTTAATATTGGGAAAAACATTTCCGCCTCCGCCGCCAATACTGCAAATGTCCATTGATGCAGAAATATTTTCTTGCCTGAGGTTCAATCAGTAAGGACGGAGATGCGGGACCTATCGATGCCTATTGGCAGAATCTAAACCTCAGGTGATTTCCAGGAGGGGCGACCTCCTTTACTTTCTGGGTGTCCAATTTCTGAGCCAACCTGTAAAAAGTAAAGTGAACCTGCAGCTTTTACATTTTTTGAAAAATCAAATATTTTTGCATTTTCGCAAAGATAAAAGACTCGGTCAGTATTCCATTACGCGCTGTAAAAATTCGCTGCCTTATTGAGTTTTTTTTTTTTCTCTGCCGCTCTCGTAAGTGCAGCAAATAAGATTTGTACTTTGCCTTCAGATGGAAATGTAAGGGAAAAGCATTATTGGGAGAGAACGCTGGTTACAGACGTAATTGTGGCACTCGGTTTGAAGTCGGCCCCTCACTTTCGCTGGAGAGCCATTAATAAAGTAACAGTACCGCGGCTGATATAATTGGATCTAAACAAGAGGCAGCAGCGGGCACCGAATGTATGTCCCCCAGAGAGAAGAAAACATCTGGTGTCACCGTCCTGCTCCCTCCGTACCCCCCCCCCCCTCCTCCTAAGGATCCAGGATTTTTCTTCCTTGCACGTTGTAGAAGCAGAAAGCTCATTTGCAATTGTTACTGTTGTAGCACAACAGATCCCGAGCATAATTGACTGCAATAACGGGCTCACATTTTTCCTCTGAGAGAAAGCCGGCTGTAATTTGCCAGCATAATGAGCAGGTTAGAGCAGCAGAAATGCAATGTTTTTCATTCAAATTCATTTTCATAAGCTACGTGGAGCTTTACAGTCCCAAACCCCACTCAGTGCTATTTATTGAATTAACAATCGTGTGCAATCGCTCAGTAAACTTCAGGGTTGGGGGGGGGGTGGCAGTTTTTTTAAAGTGCGGTTGAGGCTCCGTATACTTCCTGTCATCCAGATCCTGGCGGAGGAGGAGGAGTAAAGTGATGTTCTCAACGTGACCACCAAATCTCCTTTTAATTGCAATACAATAAATACAAGAAACATTCTTTATTATTTCCCAGAGCCATGTTCTTTCCTCTGAATCGCTGCAGGTCCCACACGTATGGTGATAGTGGGGGTTGGAGGACCTGCTGATCAAACGCCTACCACCAGCTGATATCAACACGTGAGCTGCGGGTTTAGGCTAGAGGTTTAGTCCACCTTTAGGACTGAATGGAGTCATGTGTCAGCGAGCCCCGGACGAGTCGCATGACTGTAAACATTTGGTTGAACCGACTGTGACTTGCTGTTGTGCTGCGATTTGGCTGTTAAAAAAAGCACACAACTCGCACTGCGTCCTACAAGGTTGGAATTTTTGCAACCGTTGTGTTGCGGACAGCGGTGTGCAGCATTGCGACCCCACTGACAATCATCAGATGTGATGCCACAATGTTGCTGTGTGGCGCTGGCCTTGTCGCTGACTCCCTACAACGTCTACAACATGTGGATGTCTTTCGCTATCTATGGACGCTTGTAATGCTATTTTAGTCACAAAACTAGTTCTCAAAATAAAGCTGACAATGTGAGGAGGGTATTATGTCTCCTTGGGGAGAGAGAGAGTCTTAATTGGCGTGAGGAGACATACATGCTCCTCTCGAATTCTGGGAAGAAAGGGATGCAAATGATCTCTTAACAAGTTCCACCTCTAAGGCCACCAGATGTAAGGCAGCTATCCTGTAAGTCAATGTTCAGCTCTTTAAATAAGCCTAGAGACATGACTCGGATATTAAATAAGCCAGCATCTCATCTGCAGACAGCTGTTTCGGGGTGATTGCCCCTCATCAGGGAAGAGCAGAGAGGACTGGCTTAACTGGGTGAGATTTGCATGAATGGTCTATAAGTCTCCTCGCACTGATTAAGGCGCTCTCTCCCCAAGGAGAGATAGTACCCCCCCTGACCTTGACAGGCCTCTCACCCAGTTAGGCCAGTTTTCTCTGCACTGATGAGGGGAACCCCCCCCCCCCCCCCAAAAAAACAGCTGTCTGCAGATGAGATGCTGGCTTATTTAATATCAGAGTTATGTGTCAAGGCTAATTTAAAGAGCTGAACATTGACTTACAGGATAGCTGCTTTACATCTGGTGGCATCAGAGGCGGAGCTTGTTAAGAGCTCATTTGGATATAATTTGATTTAGGTACACTTTAAGGATCAATACCTTCCAGTAATGAATGTATTGTTCCTTTAAGGAACCACATGATTTTAACACAGGCCGAGGAACCCACCAGACGGCCTCAATCCCATTCTGCATGCAGCTGTCTCATCAACTGTTAAGATATTTAGGCACCATTACAAAGAGCTCCATTTTCGCCCTGGCACAGGCTCCCCGCGCACGTCACCATACATTCTGTCTTTTATTAATCCCCGTCCACCCATCCATACCTGGGCCTGCTACAGAATCTTTAAGCATTTCAGAAATCCCTCCCTCCGCACCATCAGCATGTTACTTGTCAAACTGCATGAGCTAAATTGAAATAGCCCTGTCAGTAACATTAAATCAAACTTTAATGCAGTGTCCGTGAGCTGCAGCCAAGAATTGGATATTGTCTCTTTCTCTATTTCCTTTCTCGTTCTCGGAGAATGATCGGAAACCAGGCTTGCATAGCAAATAAACCCGCGCAACTGAGACAGCGCAGGCAGGTACCGGCCACAATGTGAGCTTATTAGGGCAGGAAATTCATTTTTAATGTTATAAAAGGCTCGAATCCCTTATAAAGCCGGATCACGTGGCCAAATACAAGTGGAAATGGAGTCATTAAAACTCTTCCATGGAAGCGTATGTCAGCAACAAAAGCCTGGAGCCCAGGTTCTCATCGTGGAGCGCTGATTGAGAGAAGGCAAAAGCCCAATGAGATTCTTGACAACTATCTTCAAGTATGGTAGAAAAAGAGGCTAAAAAAAGGAAATGGTGCAATTAGGAAGCATCAAATTGATAGAAATGAAAGCATGGCTGCTTGTAGAAACCAATGAGATTCCATAGTGCGGGAGTGAAATCATCTACGACCTGTGTGGGTTGTGGAGAACGTAGAAGAGGAGGGCGACCACGGCAAACATTAAAATGGGTTTTGCCGTCAAGGAGCGAAAGGTCCAGTCCTTGTTTGCCCAATTCCGTCAATTCCTGACACTATTCCTTGCCCATAGTGTGGTATCTCTGGTGAGGGAAATCCTGCACAAGTTCCTGCCATCAAGGTTCAGATAGGGCCGGGGTGGGCCGAGAAGAATCTCTCCAAGGACCTTAGAGCAGCTGCATGGTCGCTGTCGATGCCCCAGTAGCATTGTATTTCCATTATAGCCCATTACCAGTTGTATATGAGCCTAAGCCTTAAATACTTGTTAGTGGTAGAGGAGTGAAAACTTGAATCTTTTGGAATCAGTTCGCCTCATTAACGTCAAAGGATCTGCTGAGGGATATGTTTGAATGGTGTTTTCAAGTATCTAAGGGCTCAATTCAGATGGCCGTATGATGTCCGCAAAAAAACGGATTGCATGCCATTTTTTTTGAAGACCCATAGACTTCAATGGGGCTATGTCCTGATTTTCACCGACAAGTATAGGACATGTTTCATTTGTTTTGCGGAGCCATGGAATGGGAAAAAAGGGCTCCATAGAAGTGAATGGGTCAGAATGTAATCCGCAAAAAAACGGATCCGCAACTGGTTCCATGCGCTGAGGGGTTATTCTTATACAATGACTCTGAAGCCTTCTGTGGGAGCCTGGCACCCCCAGAGAGACAACACTCATCCGTGGCAGCACCACAGTGATTGGGAACATCTACCCTACTTGTGACAAGCGTTCAATAGAGTTGTGCCTATCTGTAGGTGAGCCCCCATATGGAGTATGCCTATTCTCTATTTAAACTTATTCACCCTATGGTGCGCTTTTTTTGTTTTTCTAGCAAACACCGCTTGTTCCAGTGACTTCTCTACTGAAAGGATCATACTTCACCTACTCTCCCCCGCCACTCCAATCCTCCGTGCTCCATCGTCCGGTCTGGGGTTCATTTTCCTCCTCCCCGGCTGGACATGGTCACCTGATCTGCTTCAGTGGTGGTCTGTCCACAAGAGGTAGGTCACTGACGAAGCCAGCGGCTGGCTGAAGAGGATCAAGTAACCAACCTCGGACCGCAAGATGTAGATGTAGAAGCCAGCGATCGGATTGGAGCAGGTAAGTATGATCCTTTCAGGATCATAAAAATGACATATTCCCGGACACACCTCTGTTTTGTACCTGTGTGCCTCACTGAAGAGAACGGATCCCCCGAGGGATACATTTCAATTCTGTTCTTCAGCATGCAAACAGAGATCTAAAACATGAGGTGTATCCTCCTGGATACCTTTAGTGGATATTAATAGGATTTCATGTTAGGACAATGATGTAAAGACCTACCTCACATGGACAACGTAGATGACTTCAGTGAAGGATGTTTTTGAAGGTTAGTCCTGTATTAGGGAAAAAAGACAGATGGTTAATGATGATCGTGTTGTTTATATCTGGAGACACAAAGTAAAAAAAAAAAGAAGAAAAAGGAATCCAGTGAAAATGAGATCTCTCAGATAGGCGGCGTCTTCAGAATGGAGGCCCCTTAGTCACGGCTCAGAGATTTCAGATACAGAAGATCTAACATAATGCCGTCATCTTCAGGTCATTGAGAAATGTCGGAGCAGCGCTATAGGAGTCCTTACATCCTGGAGATCGGCTGTGGCCTGAGACCACGCCTCATAAGGATCTGTCACAGTCTAGAGATGTATATTTTATGTTAATCTTAAAGAAGAACCCCCGTAAAAAATTTTATTCCCCGTCCTGCTAGAAATGTACATGATGTAATCTGTAGTGAATGTCATTTTCTAACCAGTGTCTGTATTTGTGAGTTATATCTCCCTGATGTTTCTCATCTGTGTCATGTGACCAGCAATCAGACTCGCCAGATAACACAGCATCTTATGTGTGGACAGGAGGTCTATTTCTCTATGTATTCCTATGGGAGCCTCAGTCTCATAGGAATGAATAGAGCAGTAACTGGCTTCCTGTCCTGGGTCAGTTGGAGGTCAGGGAGTTGGTCACATGACACAGCTACAATTAGAAGAGAGGGGATAACTCACAATTACAGTCACTGATGAGAAGATTACATTCACTCCAGATTACATCATGCACCTTTCTAACAGGTCAGAGAATAAACATTTTTGCGGGAGTTCTTCTTTAAAATCCTTTTGGGAAAAAGAGAAAAATCAAGATCATCGTTTTATTAGTGGAGGTTAGAACAACATTAATCATCTACCCACAGGACAGGTAATAAATGTAAGATGACTGGGGGTCCACGGTCCACAGGGGCCCCCCTGAGTCCTCTATGTGAATGTGTGACCACTGCTCTACTACAGAGCTTGGGGATCCCCAGCAGTCCCATAGACAGTGAATGGAGAGCTCGATTCATATAGGGAGCCAGGGACCGCCATTATCCTGGTTGGTGGAGGGACAAATGGATAATGTTCCAAAAATCACTGAGGGATAATTATCCCAACATCAAAGACATGAAAGAAATTCATGTTATTAACACACTAAGGAATTAAAAGGACAAGTGTTCAGTAAATCACAAGAACTCGATAAAGAAACCAGACAAATGATTCTCTCGTGTTCCCTGTATGATCCCTAAATGATGGACATTCTCTATTATACGTCACAAGTTACATTAAAGGGAGTCCGTCACCACTATATGACCATATACAGCGCTTACATGGCTCTGTAGCACATCTACACATGAATGTAATGGCACCTTTGTGCAGATGCAGGAAATTTGTTTAATTGATATGCAAATTAGCACTCGCAAGTGCCCAGGGGCGGTGTTCAGTGTGTAGGAGCCCAGGCTGCTCCACCTTCTTTCATGGTTACTCCTCCCCAGCCTATGCCTGTCCTCCTATTCCTTTGTGTCATACAAGGAGGGCGGGGGCTGGGAAGGAGTAACCATGAAAGAAGGCGGAGCAGCCTGGGCTCCTACACACTGAACACCGCCCCCTGGGCACTTGTCAGCGCTCATTTGCATATGAATTAAAAGGCCTTTTTTTTCCTGCATCTGCAAGTCTAAAGAAAATAACAAAGGTGCCATTACATTCATGTGTAGATGTGCTACAGAGCCACATAAGCTCTGTATATGGGCATATAGTGGTGACGGACTCCCTTTAGGAACCTTGTCAGACTTCTCCTCCCTTCCCATTACCATTGTACCCCGTTTACTCCCTTTATCCCGTTCATACCCCCATGCAATATGGAGGCTATGGAGGATATGGAGCTGTATATGATACAACATTGCTTTGAATTCAATGTCCTTAAAAAAACCTTGAAAAATAAAGAATTTACAAATTTTTTTTATTTCCCCTTGTTTTCATCTTTAAGAATCACATACAAAATCTAAAAGCTGGCTATTCACATATAAATCATTTTTCCATCTTTCCATCTGTAGAAAGACACAATCTTAATACAACCCAGAGCGTGCCGAGCGACAGCAGCAAATCAAAGCAGCAGGCGACGCCTTAAAGGGGTAATCCCATGACTTCTAGCTCCAGTATTTATGTTTATGCTTTAACTATTTTGGAATAAAAAGTATAGTAATCAAACTAGCACAAACAGACTTCTCCATTACTACCAAATTCAAGTGTGCCCACCCTACTCTTCTTTTTTATCAGTATTCATCCATACGATTCTTGGGTAAATCGTGGGTAGGAGCACCTCACATTCATAACCTATAGGGACGTGAGCCACTATACTACTATACACAGTTTAAAAATTGAAAATCAGACATCATGTAGTACACGACAATATCTTTCTAACAAAGCTAGAACCAGCCCTGTACCTCACATAGATCCAGAGATCTCCCCATTCATTGCTCTGCTAGATTTATATCAAGCTGACCGCTCAAGGGGAGTGTATTTTCTGCTGCTGCTCAGGAGGAGTGTCTCAGCTCTCCCTATCACAGCTCAGGAGGCGTGTCTCAGCTCCCCCTATCACAGCTCAGGAGGCGTGTCTCAGCTCTCCCTATCACAGCTCAGGAGGTGTGTCTCAGCTCTCCCTCTCACAGCTCAGGAGGCGTGTTTCAGCTCTCCCTATCACAGCTCAGGGGGCGTGTTTCAGCTCTCCCTATCACAGCTCAGGAGGCGTGTCTCAGCTCTCCCTATCACAGCTCAGGAGGCGTGTCTCAGCTCTCCCTATCACAGCTCAGGAGGCGTGTCCATGTTCTCCCTATCACAACTGAGGAGACAATTAAAGGATGAAACAGCATGTGCAGCCATCTCAGTGAGCAGGACAAAGAAATAAGAAAAATAACAAACAGCAGGTGGCGCTATACAGATACATTTTACTGAATAACTCAGTAACTATGCTAAATTTTTAATTAGATGCAATTACAAAAGTATTCAGATCTAGGTGCTGGTTTAAAAACTGTAGAATATTTTTTGTGGGACAACCCCTTTAAATAACAGTGAGAGAGATATATATATATATAAACGTGCCGGTCCGGGTTTTGAGGAGAGAGCTGGAGACTGTCTGTGGCCGGCTGTTCACCACCAGGGCAGAGACACAGAAGGTTTTACCGCACGGTTTTTACCAGCTCTTCACCTGAAAGTACGGTACGCACACTAACCATCGTTGAGACAGCAGCCGTCACGTATGTCTTCAGCACCCAGACCTGTGGGGGCCACGTCTATGACAACACTGCTTCAGTTTCCACGGGCAACCAGATGATTTGCTTTCTCTTGGTACAAACAGGATAAGAAGTAACCCTACATGTAAATTGTGTAATTAGAAAAGTGGAATGGTTCAGCGCAATGCCCGGCGAACGTGTCTGTATGTGGCGGTAATATATGTAATCACACATATAACACTTATTCCAATGTCTATTATTATAGTGCCGGTGGCTTATTCACTGCAAACTTCTCATTATTAGCTAATTACTAGGTATAGTGTTGAGAAAATGTGGAGGTCGCGGAGATGAAATCCTTACAACAGATCAGGATTTTTTTTTTTTAATACATTTTTGCACAGCTCATGATGTAAGTTTAGATTTTTCATTGGTCAAGCCTCGCTAAGGAGAAAAAAATCAATAGGAAAGTCACATTGGGGCAGAACTATGGAGTGCACGTCAGGTGCCACATTTATTAAAGGGATTGCGCAGTCAGTACATTTGGATGACCTATCCTCAGTATAGGTCCTCAATATCTGATCGGTGGGGGTCCAACTCCCGGCACCGCCGCTGATCAGGAGTAATGTATAGAAAGAGGTGGCTGATCAGGAGGTGGCGGCTGTATGAACGTTACTTCCTCTTCAAGATTACACTGCGCATCGCCTCATTACCCCTTTAAGAGTATTAGGGTTCACTCAATGAGGGTGGAGTAACGGGAATTGTACCAATAGTTTGGGGCAAAGTAAAGCCAATAGGTGGTATAAAGGTTAATGGTGGAGTCAATTCCAGGGCTCCCTGATGACACCGCAGAGACAGTTTGGACTAATGTGTCTTCAGACAGGTTAACCAACGGGCACAAGAACTTGTCATGGATGGCCATCCAGGGAGGCTTACCCATCCGGTCATTCATGCACGCCCGCAACCTGTGCAAAACCCGGTACTGCCCCAGGTGCCCTTTCACGGAGGAAACATCGTACCACCTGTTTTGGGAGTGCCCCTTTGCGCAGGGCCTGTTGGATGCCCTGGAACCTCGGTGCCCAGGAACTGCCTGCAACATTCCTCGGTGTTGTACGGACCAGGGGTGGATTGGCCATAGACCTTACAGGGAAATTTCCCGGTGGGCCGATGCCCAGGGGGCCGCCTGAGTCCTCCTCACAGCTGCCAGTGTTAGTTTTTGGGGGTGTATTTTGTGCTGCAGGCAGTTTTTTGTGATGGACTGTGGTATTTGGCTCTGTTGGGGTGGTATAATGTACCACAATATGGTATTGCTGGCCCTGCCTTCCATCAATTGGACCTGACTACAAAACAGGGCTACTTTTAGTATTTTTTCCAGGGCCACTTTAAGTTCCCAGTCCGCCCCTGGTACGGACTATTTCCTTGGATTCATTCTGTTGAGGCCATCAGGAGGCCTGGCGCCTTATGAACTGTTTTAAGGACGCTATATGGCTTGCCAGGAACCAGCTCATCCTCAGGAGGGAGAGCATGTCCGACCTGGACTGCCACAGGCTTATACATAGCCTGTTGCGGAACTACAACATCCTGGATGACGTTGACGAAGAAGAGGACTAAACCCCTCTCCTTCCCCCTCTCCCCCCTGTTGTGTGTGTCCTTTCAATAAAGCTACGGGCATGTGATTTCCCCTCCCTACCCCCAACTTCCCATCCCCCACCCCTTATCACTGTCTAAAGGCTTTTGTTGGACGGTACTTTGTGTTATTGTGATTGAATAGGTATGCTAGTGTAGCATGGATTGTGATGTATAGCGTAGGTCAGCCTGTGTTTTACATGACAATACCATGCTAAAGAGCGACGATTGTAAGTATTTATTAAAGGGAACCTGTCATCTCCGAAACACCCCCTGAACTAGAGTAAGTGTTGTATAGTGTAAGTGGTGCTGAATCCGAATATGTACGTTTTATCTTCATACTCACTTCCATTCTGACGCTGTGCTCCCACAAACCTGCAGTGAAATACATTGACAGGACTCTTCTTTGAGTCCTCTCCATTATGTGAGTGAGCCCCGGAGTCCACTGAGTGCATTTTACTGCTGGTTTGTGGGAGCACAGCGTCAGAATGGAAGTGAGTATGAAGATAAAACTTACATACTCGGATTCAGCATCACTTACACTATACAACACTTACTCTAGTTCAGGGGGTGTTTTGGAGATGACAGGTTCCCTTTAAGTGCTGCCTCGTGGCCTGCGCGGCGTCGCAGTAATAAGTTTGTATGTATTGACGATTTGATTGTAATAAAGACGCTTTCAATCAAAAAAAGGTTAATGGTGCAGTACATGTATTGTACATGGTGATACGTGCCGCATCTTCAGACTGTCTAGTCATTTTCATGGGCAGATTATCCAATTACTGGGAATGATCATCGCAGAGGGGGTTATTGCTGCCTGGTTTGCTCCTGATGATTGCCCTGTGTATCAGCCCATGTATACAGTCCCTGAGTTTATACTCTCTAGATATTAAAATGTTTTTTGAGATTTTTTTTTTTTACTGATGACCTATCCTCAGAGGGGTTGGCCACTATCTATTTCTAGCTGCACATTGGGTACAGCACAGTAGGCAGCTAGTAATAGACATTATTAAACCACTGGTCCCGACGTCCTTTCACTGACACTGAGGACGGACTGCATATGAGCGAATTCCCCGTCCAACCCCAGCATAATTGAATGGAGGCTACTGCTGGTCGGGACCCTCCATCAGTGGCCATTTTTGGAGCGCAGCCGGTAAGTGGACCTGTACGTAAACATCAATTAGGAATATTAAACCACTGGACACCAGCGCCAATGGTTTAATAATGCCTATTACAAGCTGACTAATATGCCGTTCCCAGCTAGTAATAGATAGTGACTAGGGATGAGCCAATCGACTTCGGATGAAACATCCAAAGTCGATTTGCATAATACTTCCTTTGAATACTGTACGGAGTGAGCGCTTCGTACAGTATTAGAATGTATTGGCTCCGATGAGCCGAAGTCGTTACTTTGAGAGGTCTCACAAGACTTCGCGTAATAACTTCATAAATTAATTTCTACTGTAAAAAAAACATTTCCCAAACTCGGGTTCGGTTCCAAGTGGCAGGCTCTTTTTTGTCCGTGTTCATGGATCCATCACGCCCATTATAGTCTAGGGGTCTGTGAATACCACAGATGCCATCTGTGTTGCATCCGTGTTTCATGGATCATTAGGAAGAGATGCTTTGAAAATTATTTTTCAGCTGTGTAGGGTCAGTGAAACACGGATGGCACACGGACAGAAAAAAACGGACACACGGACCCAACATGGATCCTTCAAGGACAGCTCCACGGATGCATTGCTGACCACCTTCTCACTGATTTGAGCACGGATATGGACGTGTGAATGGGGCTTAACCCCTTTAACTAGGACTAGTAGTCTGGCCCATTGGGCTGCATGTATATGCAGAGACCATGTAATAATGTTCAGCAGAAGCCACTCTATTCTCTTACTCCTCTATAACTGACTATAACTTCTCTGCCGCTCATCTCCACCATCTGCAGCTCGGGATTCAGAGATCTTCCAGCCTCCAATGAAGCATCCAGTGATCTTAGTGGGTGCCATATTATCCTTCATGTTCCATGCAGTGGAAATACTGTAGTTTCCCCACCTTCGGACCTTTTAAAAAAATTCACACGGCCTCCTGTTCACCCCCTCTCCATCTAACTGAACAATCCCATGAAAAGGGCACTACGTCTTTCACAGACTGGAGTCATTTCATAAACTGGATCAATATTCAAGAGATTGAATACAATAAAATAAAAAATCACACAGATTTTACAGGTCAAACACTGAGATAGTCACCGACTCCGCTGTGAAAAGTCCACTGTAATGTGTCCATGATGATTTCAAATCTTCTGAGCTTTTAGAGAAGATTCGCCCATCTGACAGCGCTATTTGTCTGGCCGGATAGGCTTTCATTATATTCTGTCAGATGCTACAAGGAATTTATGTATAAGAGGATTGCACATATCATATCTAAGAGGTTTACAACCAAATCCAAACAAGCTAAACCCCGCAGTGTAGCTCATTCCAAGGTTTAAGCACAAAAAAAAGTTTAAAAAAATGTCAGCTTCTAGCACTGGAGACGTCCACGCAACCGAAAAGATATTAACCATTCTCTTAGCAGATTGGGGGGAGAGGGGGCCTGGAAGAGATCCTGTTGGATTGTTGATCAACTCCTCAAAATGGCAGATGGAAATCACACCAAACACTACGAATAATTGGAATTAATTGGCATTTAAAATGCAGAAATGAAGCAGAGAAATAGAGGAAAAAACAAATGAGCAACAGGTTTGTCTATCACGAGGCGTTCAGTAAATGCTGTGTGTAAATGGCCTCCCGGGAAAACAGCCGCCCGCAAATCACAAATTAGAATGATATTAAACAGCATTGGAAGACTTGGCATTTATAACGCCTTGGGGAGGATTTTCTGCTTCACATCAAATACCTTAATCTTCGTTTCGTCATCCTGATCACATATTTATGGGAAAATCTTCCAGAAACTTCTCAACCAAATAACATGACCAAAAATTCACCAAACTTTCAATATGACCTTCTGGTTCAGTTTTCTGTGTGTATATTTTAGTCGTTTTTGCTCCTTCCTGAGATCCAGGAAAGTTACTCATAATAATTGGCTGCCATGGTTATCGAGTAAATACGCCGCTCCGCTTCCTGCTCCTATTATGTTTAAGACATACGCGGATTTTATGATATGCAGGTACCACATTATGGGACTATCAATTGTTCTCAAGGACAGTTATCTCCTTTGTTCTTTAACTTAAGTTACTTTTCAATGTTTTCATCAAAAATTTCAATAAAAACCTATTGAACATTAAATAAAAGGGTTCACTTATTTTTCTCCCCGTGCTGTAGATGTCTACTCAATAAAAGACATGAAAGATACCACTGCCGGTGTGGCGTTGGTTTAGACTGTGTCTCTCTATATTTATGACTTAGATGACTACATTTTATTTGCAATCAATTCAGAAATCCAGAAGGTCAGTGGGGGGTGCACTGAAACAGCTAATTAGCTGTAGAGGATTACATGAGCAAACGAGCAAGCGTTCATGTTCTCGGTCCTTTAACCCCTATCGTGGTGTTACTATAATTGTACTCAGAGAATGAGGAGAACAGGTCAGTTTTACTGCACAGGCAATGCCATAAATACAAAAGCCATACAACTTGTGTTTTTTCTAGTTCCATCCCATTTGGATTCTTTTTCCAGCTTCCAATATCTATTTGGGTCTTTAAGGGCTATGGACACCTTTGGGGGCATTTTTTATATTATTGTATTGTACATATTTTGAGCTAAAAATCATTTTTTCAATTGGTCTTTATTAAAAGTATGGAGCCCTTTTTCTGTCCATAGCCGAAATGCTGTAGTAGCAGCCTGTGGATTTTCTGTCTTTTCCGTCAGCTGTGGAGCTGACGGACTCCTTATCTCTGCTCTCTGACATTATAAACATTCATTACAGCTCAGTCTTTATCTTACTAATAAGAATGTGGCTTAAATAAGTGTTTATGTCCTCTTAGTAGGTTAGAGATTAAGGGTTATTAGATGACTGGCACAAAGTGAAAGTACCAGCCACACAGCTAGAAAAACAGTTAACCCTTTATGACAGAAGGGCTCATTCAAAAATGTGATTTTTAGCCAAAAAGGAGTAAAATGCAATCATAAACAAAAAATGCCTCCAGTAGTGTACATAGCCTTTAAAGATGGGACCCGCTCTGCATTGGAGAGAACACGACAGTAGTCGGGTTCCTGATGTCTCATACAGCAGATACCTGGGGCTAATGTCTGTGATCGGTGATAATGGCGATCCCAGACATTTAACCCTCGGACATATTGTGGTCAATTGAGAACATTGCATCTGAGCGCTGCAATCCCGAGGCTAAAACAGCTACCCTACACGGCTATCGAGGGAGACGTTGGTTCTTGCTAACACCTTGGGTTTCTATGCAGAAACCCATGTTATTAGAGCTGTAGTTCCATAGGAAACAACTGAATTCATCATAATCTGCTGGGGGGGTAAAAAAAGTTTCTAAAAATATAACAATTAAAATCACCCCGCTTTCCCCATAATAAAAATAAAGATCATAGGCATCACCACATTCTAAAATTATTAAAATATAAATGTATTTATCCTGTATGGTGAACGCCGTAATGGAAAAAATTACCAATTTGTAATTTTTTTGGAACTTCTTCTGCCCAAACAACTGAATAAAATGTGATCCAAATGTCATACACCCTCCAAAAGGTATCACTGAAAACTAAAGATTGATCCATAAAAAATGAGCCCTCACAAAGCTCTATAGATGGAAATCTAAAAAACCTGAAGATTTAATAAGTAAATAAATAAAAATAAGATTTAATGCAATTCTTCCACCTCGGATGATCTATACTCATAGCGGAAGAGGATGAAGATCTTCCCTCTCTGTCTGCAAGCCATCTGCTCATTCCCCTGCACCTCCACACAGGATGATACAAGAGCTGCAAGTATACGCTGCTCTCACTTCAACGTGCTATAATTCAGGCTAGATCTCAGATAGATTCTTGTCTTTACAATAAGACCATGTATGTGGCTCCAGCTGCATTCCAGCCAGAGATAGAGCCCTCAGCACCGCTCAGCTCTCAGCCACACAGCCATGGACAATGTTGTCCTGTCCTGCTTCAGTGAATCCAACTCAGGACAATCAATGGGTGTTTAATACAATCTGCTGACATTGATGTTCAACTGCGGAGCCGTTTTATAAAGACAGTCAGTGACTGCAGTATTTTTCCTTTCCTGAGGAGGATGGGTAAGCTTATTAAAGGACGTAAGTCGGCAAAGCCCGCTAAATCAGTGCACACTTGTGAGCATTTATTTCTTGAAAAATCTCTCTGTAAAGGTGCCTAACAGTTAACATATTCTCGCCGATTAAAGCTTTATAACCTCCTTTCCAATGCAGCAGAAAATGGCAACTACCACGAGCCGTCATCCAAGCCTTGCACTATGCTAAATCGAAACATCAAAACTGCCGGGTACATTGAGGTGCACACATCCTGGCTTTGTTCTGTAAACTATTCAGAATTCTTCATATAAGCTCCAAATCGCAGAATTCCACATCAGCTGACAAATATAACACCAGAAGGACAGTGTGCAGCGGAAAAAGGCAGCCAATTATACCGCTAAGCCTCCCTTCTCCTGCGCCGGCCTTGTGTGTGCGGTAATTGAACGTCACAGCAGATCTAACAGACTGCGAAGGTATCTCTCCCGCTACACTGGTTTGATTGACTGGAAAATGGACAGGTCTTCTGAACACCGTCTGTTTAATACACAAAAGAAATTGTAACTATGCGGCCAATTGAATTTAATTCATTGAGGGTCACACACTAAGAGCGTGCCGGCCGGAGAAGAGATAATCAATTTATTTGTGTCTTGTGTCTTGACAGCCGGCAAAAAAAAAAAACTAGGGTAAAATTGCAAAGGCACAAACTGCAAGAGTGTTGAGTGTTAAATCAATAGATGATTTAAAAAGAAACAGCTAAATCTCCAATCCGTGAGCCTCCCCATTACAGGAGGACGATGTCTGCCATGGTCCGGCTCTCAGAAATAAAGCGGTCATGCATTTTTCAAGGATCAAGCTGCAGGAGGTTCTCAGGCAGCGGTATTATCCACGGGTTCTAGCAGGTTTTCTAAGTAGATAGCGGCTACTGTTTTATTCAGCCTTTTCTGCCCTCCCTGGATCCTTCAGACCCTTATCCTGAATACAGTATATGCATGCATCCCTTCAAAGGATGGACCAGTGTGACTTGTGGATCATCTACGTAGCTCACTACACAGGCCCTGAAGTCTCCAGAATCACTGGGTATTTATAACTATAAGATGTATTCAGATTATGGGTCTACAAGAGACCTATAGAAAGAGACCTATAGTACTGTATAATGGAAAAACCTGTGCTTGAAGGGCATTAAAGGGATATTACCATCTCAGACATTGGATCACCAGGATATGCCACCAACTGTAGTTGAGCAGATCGATTTGTTACAATCGTGATCAACTCTGATTCAAGCTGCAGGAGGTTCTCAGGCAGCGCTATTATCCACGGGTTCTAGCAGGTTTTCTAAGTAGATAGCGGCTACTGTTTTATTCAGAGAGAATAACAGCGATCCCATGTGATGAATGGAAATCAAGCGTGGTACACGCTCCTTCACTTCCGAGGTGGTACCAGAACCAGAACCAGAACCTGACTTTGTAATATATGAAATGGGTATAACCCATTAAAGGGGTTGTCCACTTATTTCTATCGATGACCTATCCTCAGGATTAGGGTTGAGCAAATTGGGTTCGGATTGCTATGTGCGAACCCAATTCTTTTAAAAACTTACTTAAAAATATAGGCTCCGTCCTCTGTTTCAGCAAATATCGCGAGACTTACTTCATCTCGCCTCTATCACGTGTCACTTCTTTTATTCGCATAGATTACTGTATCAAAATACTAGGCCGAACTTGGCTTTGTGGCTCATTAACGAAGCCAAGTTCAGCTTCATATTGTGATACAGCAATTTATGCGAATAAACAAAGTGGCGAGTTAAGTCTCGCGATATTTGATGAAACTTCAGAAACTTCTCTGCTCTGTTTACCTGCTCGCGGCAGTAATTGTAGTGGAGAGTGATTACAAGTATGGTGTCCACATTCACGCCTATGGGTCAGCTCTCTAGTATACTTGAACAGATGGAGCCGTCCCATGAAAGTAAGTGGGGATGCCTTACTTGTAATTACTCCTGATCACCACTACAATTTCTGTGTCAAGCAAGTAAACAGAGCAGAGAAGGCAGAGCTTGTATGAGCACTGCTTTCTCTTCAAACAGCTGATCAGCAGGGGGGCCAGGAGTTGGATCCCCACCGATCTGATATTGATGCCCCATCCTGAGGATAGTTCATCAATAGTAAAAAGCGGACATCCTCTTTAAGTGTCCTTTTTCTTGGCTTTTCCACTATATCCTATAAGGGGTTATCCACATTTTACTATTGATGGCCTATCCCCAGGATAGGTCATCAATATCATATCGGTGGGGGTCTGACTCCCAGCACCCCTGCCAATCTGCTGTTTGAAGAGACAGCAGCGCTCATACAAGTGCTGCCTTCCCATCGTTGCTTATCTGCTCACTGTCGCAACTGCAGTGGCTCCCTACTATTCATTTGAACAGGAAGAAGCCATCCCATAGAAGTGAATGGGATGGCTGAGCGGTAATTACACCTGCTCACCACTGCAGTTGCAACGATGAGCAGGTTAACAGTGAGGAGAAGGCAGCAAGAGCGCTACGGTCTCTTCAAACATCTGACTGCGGGGGTGCTGGGAGTCGGTCAGCCCCTATCCTAAGGATAGGTCATCAATATAAATAAAACAAACAACCCCTTTAAGAAGACAGACAGCAGAGTGATCTGCTATATCCAGCATCAAAGGCACTGCTGCGTGGTGAGGGACTATGGCTAAGACACCCATCATCCTTACTACTACTGGGCCGGAACAATACTAGTGCTGAACTGCACACATCCAACCTGCTTCCATAATCCTTCCTGGTGAAAGGAAGATGCTGTTGCCTCTTACATGTTTAATTCTGGCCTCATTCTTCAAAACTACATTTCCACTGCATCGTTCCCCAGGGAGCAACAGCCTGAGAGTACACTGTGACACAACACTTTACATCCCGGCCACTACCACTCCCATCCTCTGCACCGGCTGCTCGGGGGCTCACTGCACATATGCAGGGCATAGAATACAGTCACATTAACACTTGCAGTGGGGGCATATATCCCTCAGCAGACTTCTGTGCTGAATTTTATTTCAAAAACAATATCTTGTATAACCCTGTCAGTGTGAGAGATGGAGGCGCAGGTCATAGCAAAGATGGAGAAAGAGAGCTGCTTCACAGAGGACGCCCACTGAGTCTGGAATCTGCAGGCAGAGATATCAGAGGTAGCCGGCTCTTTCTACTTCTGCGGGCAGTTCTGGAAGGACGGTGACCTGCTGATCTCCTGAGGATTTCACTGTTACTGTATGGATGTCTGTATCCAACACCTGAACTATACATGTTTCTGTCATATCCATTTCATCTCGTTGTAAATAGATTTTGTTTTCATCTTGAAAATAAAAAATAAAAAAAGATTTTTCTGAAAAGCAAAAAAAGCCCATGTGCTGTAACAATGGATGACTAAAGTGAACCTGTGATCTTTAAAGGGGTTGGCATATGACATGAACGTCAGGTGCTGGGCTCAGAGGTGGAGTGGAGAGCAGCTGCAGCCCTTTATTCATTTCTATCCGACTACTGAAAATAGTCGACCACTGGTTCTGCCGCCTCCGGCGGTCCTACAGAAGTGAATGGAGCGGTGACCGTGCTTGCACAAAGTGCTCGCTCTGCTATTTTCAGAACTCCCACAGAAATGAATGAAGAGTACCTCGTGCATGCACAGTACGCTCTCCTTTACTTGGGGGCCCTGTTCTGGATAGGTGAGGGTCCCAGAAGTGGGACCTGTGCCTCACTGACCTTTATGACTGTCTACGATGTCTATAAATGTCATTAGCTACATCGCTATGCAACCATGTAGAGCGCCAGACAGGCTAAGCTCATGTCATTCCAACTGTGCCATTTGTGTAGTGATCTGTAGCTCCCTTGCAGATAAAACTGCAGTATGCAAATGATGGCTTTAGTGCAATGAGGGTGGTGCCCTTGCTCCGCTCTGCCCACTGTCCAGCCCCTCCCTCAGACTATGACTGACGGGACCAGGTGAGCTTACATACTTACTGCCTGGTCAATCACTGATCCAAGGAAGGGGCTGGGCAGTGAATGGATTGGAGCTTCTGTACAATAAGAGCAATGGCACTGCCCTCATTGCACTAAAGGAATCGTTTGCATATTTCACAAAATCAGATTTTTTTTTTTTAATAGGAATGGCACAGTTGGAATCAGCCTAATGACAGACTCCTTTGATTTATTTTGAGCACATTTCCAGAAGTACCTAGCCAGTGACATTGTTCCCCTCCCTAAACATCCTCACAATTCTTAAAAGCAAGATTTCGGCAATGCTGTGCTGCATCCTCGTCTAGTAAAGAAGCTGGACCGGCTCCGCAGAGCAGCCCTTGGTCTCCAAAGCTTCATATGCATTAATATTTACCTATTTGGCGTCATATACAGCTACACAGGTATCACTGCACCATGTTACCCTAGCCTCCGTGATTAGAATCCAGCGCAAGCAGCATAGAAAGTAAGAGTTTTCTTTAAATTAGTTTTCCAGAAAAATACACATTCATGGCCACAGGATGAGTCCTCCTGATCCAAGCAGTCAAGCCGCAGCACTGCATTCACTAGAAGAGGGCAGAGATACGACCAGGCACCGCCATATGTTCGGACAGGCCGCATCTATGGAGGAGGGTGAGGTCTGCAGTGAAAATCTGCACCAAATCTGTAACGTCAATGTGATAAAGTGTTGGTTTTGCACATTTACTCATCAAACAATGATACTCATGAAAACATATATGCTGGGGACCAAGTTTTGGGAAGAACTTTGTATATAAGGCTCTGTTCAAATAAGCATTATGGCTTCCATTTATAGCTGAGCAGCTACTGTAAAGGTACGGCCACATGCTCAGATTTCTTGATGCCGTTTTGGATACCAAAACCGGAGTAAATAAAAAAAATAAAAAAAAGAGGAGAAACCATATCTGTCCCTTATACTTTATATCCCTTTATGATCCACTACTGGTTCCGGCTTCTCAAACTGCATGAAGAATTCTGCCCGTGTGGCTGTACCTTAAATGGGTTGTCCCACAAAAAATATTCTACAGTTTTCAAACCAGCACCTGGATCTGAGTACTTTTGTAATTGGATGTAATTAAAAATTCTGTACAGCTACTGAGTTATTAACTAAAATGTATCTGTATAGGACAACTTAATTTCTTATTTCTTTGACCTATTCACTGAGAAGGCCGCACATGCTCAGTTTCATCTTTTAACGGTCTCCTGAGTTGTATTGGGAGAGCTGAGACACGCCTCCTGAGCTGTGATAGGGAGAGCTGAGACACGCCTCCTGAGCTGTGATAGGGAGCGCTGAGACACGCCCCCTGAGCTGTGATAGGGAGAGCATGGACACGCCCCCTGAGCTGTGATAGGCAGAGCTGATACATGCCTCCTGAGCTGTGATAGGCAGAGCTGAGACACGCCCCCTGAGCTGTGATAGGCAGAGCTGAGACACGCCCCCTGAGCTGTGATAGTGAGAGCTGAGACACGCCTCCTGAGCTGTGATAGGCAGAACATGGACACGCCCCCTGAGCTGTGATAGGCAGAGCTGAGACACGCCTCCTGAGCTGTGATAGGCAGAGCTGAGACACGCCTCCTGAGCTGTGATAGCGAGAGCTGAGACACGCCTCCTGAACTGTGATAGGAAGAGCTGAGACACGCCTCCTGAGCTTCAGCAGAAAAGACACTCCCCTTGAGCTGCGAGCTTGATATAAATCTAGCAAAGCAATGAATGGGGAGATCTCTGGATCCATGTGAGGTACAGGGCTGGTTCTAGCTTTGTTAAAAAGAGGTTGTCATGTACTATATGATGTCTGATTGGGAAAGCTGAGACACGCCTCCTGAGCTGTGATAGGGAGAGCTGAGACACGCCTCCTGAGCTGTGATAGGGAGAGCTGAGACACGCCCCCTGAGCTGTGATAGGCAGAGCTGAGACACGCCTCCTGAGCTGTGATAGGGAGAGCTGAGACACGCCTCCTGAGCTGTGATAGGGAGAGCTGAGACACGCCCCCTGAGCTGTGATAGGCAGAGCTGAGACACGCCTCCTGAGCTGTGATAGGCAGAGCTGAGACACGCCTCCTGAGCTGTGATAGGGAGAGCTGAGACACGCCTCCTGAGCTGTGATAGTGAGAGCTGAGACACGCCTCCTGAGCTGTGATAGGCAGAACATGGACACGCCCCCTGAGCTGTGATAGGCAGAGCTGAGACACGCCTCCTGAGCTGTGATAGGCAGAGCTGAGACACGCCTCCTGAGCTGTGATAGGCAGAGCTGAGACACGCCTCCTGAGCTGTGATAGCGAGAGCTGAGAAACGCCTCCTGAGCTGTGATAGGGAGAGCTGAGACACGCCTCCTGAGCTGTGATAGGAAGAGCTGAGACACGCCTCCTGAGCTTCAGCAGAAAAGACACTCCCCTTGAGCTGTCAGCTTGATATAAATCAAGCAGAGCAATGAATGGGGAGATCTCTGGATCCATGTGAGGTACAGGGCTGGTTCTAGCTTTGTTAAAAGTAGGTTGTCATGTACTATATGATGTCTGATTTTCATTTTTTACATTATTCGTGGGATAACCCCTTTAAGGACGACTTCACACACGGCCGATTCTGTTGCAGAAAATATTGGGACCAAGGATCTGTTCCATCCACTCGCAGAAATCCATGTTCTTGCCGACAAAACTGCTTCATTCTGATAAATGGAACTTTATTTTCTGTCGCGGAAATTTCTGCCGCATGTTTCAACAGATAGTGACAACTCTCAGCAGACACCCCCCCTTCCTGGCCTTACTGAGGTCTCGCGGGTTATTATATTTTACAGAGAATACGTAGACAACACATGTGAATGGAGGGGGGCGCTCATAGTCTGAGCCGCTCTTTGTAATTGGGAGTTTTGCCAAACTGCATCTTTTTCGTGGACGGGGACAAAACTGTCGAGCGTGAAAAATGCTGGCTTTCTATAGGGATGCTGATGAGCAGCCATAGCACAAGGGCTGGTGAAGTTAACCGGATGGCGGGTTTTACGTTTATGTACGGAGGAATCTCTGGCGCTATGTGGTGGAGACGGGGTAAATAATAGATTGTGATCATCTGTGCTTTGGGAATAAGAGGGGGGCTGGTGACGGCAGTTCATCTACCTCTGTCCCTTCCTCATTTCCACAGGGCTGTAATATCAGCATTCGGATTGTTCCAGTTTATTACCGTAAAAGAAAAACAAGCCTCGTAGACGTGAACATCTGTTTGACTCTCCACGAGCAGTTTTGCTTGATAGATAATAGGCTTTTGTTTGATAGTTAATAAACCCTGGTTCCTTATGGGTGCAGTATTGTGCTAGGAGAAATGGATGCGCTCTAATGTGATATATTAAGTAATCTGTGCAGCATACCGTCATGTAACAAGCTGTTTATACGCATATAATGGACTCTACTGACAAAGAGACATTTTAGTAGCTACCAGAACAGAATTCTGCGGTCGCTCTGTGCGGAGGAGGAAATCTGGGTGACAACCACGATGGCCACTATTAAGATTCTTGTAGAGGTTGTCACCCAATCTTTCTATACACTAAGCAATACATTCATCTCTGCAATATACGGAACAGAACTGTGACGGCTGATATAAATCAATATAAACCATGGAGGCTCTATCCACGTCTGTATATCAGGCAGGGCTGTGGAGTCGTTAAGCCAAAGCCCCGACTCCAACTGCTCAATTTCTCCCGACTCCAACTCCCAATCTGACCCCGACTCCCTCATACAAGGCGCATGTTTAAGTGATAACTTTAAACAAACATTGCATAAATCAATAGTACAGATCTGTCATGTAATCTATGTTTTACTAGATATCTTTACTCTGAACTTTCAGTATCAGGCTTCTCTGGGCCTGATGTATGAACACTGTCTAGGGCTAAGACTTTCTTTGTTGCCCATAGCAACCAATCAGAGCTCCCCTTTCATTTCTCCAAAGCACTATATGAAATGAAAGGGGAGCTCTGATTGGTTTCTATGGGCAACAAAGAAACTTCTACACCTAGACAGTTCTCATACATAAGGCCCGAGGTGTTTTACATCAGAGGAAAAGCAAACTAAAACATAAAGCAGAGAGAACATGCACTGGACAAGTGATTTATGCACAGTTTATTGAAAGTTTAGAAATACTAAGAAGTACTTGTCTTAAAGGGTTTTTCTCAGCACGTTAATTCACTGGCTGACAGGCAGTTTGCACTTACTATGTCTCCTCAGGCTGTGGGGGGGTCTCCAGCAGTTATTAGCATATATTAACTTACTCTGACAGAGCAGGAGGTTGTGATCTCTAACACAATTACAGGTAAAGCCGTCCTTCTCAGTCCTCAACAAATTTTGCTTACTGAGGTCACTCCTGCTCTCAGCCAATCAGATAACAGTCTTTCTGGTCTGCAGGTTACCATAGAAATCTGTGTACAGTGAGAGACCTGCTGAACTGTCTATATTTCATGAATAAAGTAAAATATACTGACCATTGTATTTAGAAAATGTCTTCTTTTAACTGTCCCTTTATGATGAAAGCGAATCTTTGCAACTAGTGAGAAAACCCCTTTAATCCTGTTTTCTCCAGCAGATCTGAGATGAGTGCAGCCATTACTTCCCAGTGCCTTTTTCCTCTGATCTGTAGCGGAGGAGCTTCACTTCTGAGCAATTACATGAAGGGCAGCACACATTCATCTCAACTGAAAGCCTAGATCCTGAGATCAGGAACAGAACAGACATTTATAGGACATTTCATCATGTTACCAAATTCTTATGAAAATATATTCAGCACATACTGCACTGAACTAAATGTACCAATTTATTCTATATTTTAGGAGTCGGTCCATTTTATACCTACTCCGACTCCACCAAGATCGTCACCGACTCTGACTCCACCTCCCCTGATATCAGGCGCAGTATTTTATGCCACTTGTGCTGGCTGCTGATTATGGCGGTAGAGTAACATGGAGCAATGATACTCGTGTAGCTTTATATGTCGCCAGATAGGTAAGAGGGTATTGAATAAGGCAAAGTTTACACCTCAGGAATGTAGCACTGCAGCCGACAGTATATAAAAGAAAAAGTATTCGCCTGTCATCCATCCACGCTGCAAACACAGCGTCTTCCAAGCACAAGGTCATTGTTCTCGTAGACTATTCACACTTTCAAGAGAGCGTGGAGTAATATATTGTATGCAAAGATGAGTGGTAATAAGGCGCGGATAACGGGTGCCTCAGATTCATAAGCGGCAGATTACTTTGTAAAGATGATTAAATGATATTGTTTAAATTACCGGTGACCTTCACCTTCCAAAGTCAATGGAGTGCTGCAGGTGCCATATCTCAGGCTGACATATGCTGGTTATCTGGACTCTTACTAGACGAGTACAATCATCTAATCCCTGGGAAGATGTACTGTGCCTCCACCTAGATCTTCAGCACAGGCAATTCATAAGCTTTCTAGATATTAGACTTTTGGGGAGAATCTGCAGATGTCGATGTGATCTACAAATGATCTATTTCTGAATATTAATGCTTGATCACACTGTCCTGGAGATAGGCCATCACTATCTGATCTCTGGGGGTCCGACTCCCTACACCCCCCCCCCCCCATTATCTGTCATAAGAGGTAGTGACATCACATCCATCAGTCACATGACCTACCTGCAGCTCAGTGAATGGGCCTGGGCTGCGATGCCAGAAAGGCCACTATACAATGCAAAGGAGGAGGTCCCACTCCAAACACTTTTTTGAAAGTTAGCAACGTGAAATAGAAAAAATAAATTTTTTTTTCAAAAATATGCACATTTTTATGCAAAACCAGAAACTGGTGCATGTTGCACAACTAACTCCCGGCCAAAGTGTAGAACAAGAGACCCCTATGTCGCATTAATAGACGTAAACTGTAAGCATTTAAAGGGGTTATCCCTTGACTAATGTAAAGAAACGAAAATCAGACATCATATAGGACATGATAATCTCTTTCTAATCAAGCTAGAACCAGCCCTGTACCTCACATGGATTCAGAGATCTCCTCATTCATTGCTTTGCTAGATTTATATCAAGCTGACAGTTCAAGGGGAGTGTCTTTTCTGCTGCAGCTCAGGGGGGCGTGTTCATGCTCTCCCTATCACATCTCAGGGGGCGTGTCTCAGCTCTCCCTATCACAGCTCAGGAGGTGTGTCTCAGCTCTCCCTATCACAGCTCAGGAGGTGTGTCTCAGCTCTCCCTATCACATCTCAGGGGGCGTGTCTCAGCTCTCCCTATTGCAGCTCAGGAGGCGTGTCTCAGCTCTCCCTATCACAGCTCAGGAGGCGGTGGAAGGATGAAACTGAGCATGTGCAGCCTTCTCAGTGAGCAGGACAGAGAAATAAGGAAAAGAACAAATTGCAGGTGGCGCTATACAGATACATTTTATTGAATAACTCAGCGGGTATGCTAAATTTTTAATTACATGCAATTAGAAAAGTATTCAGCTCCAGATGCTGGTTTGAAAACTGTAGAATATTTTTCGTGGGACAACCCCTTTAACTATTAAAGAGGACCCTTCCCCTCTCCTGACATGTCTATGGTAGTAACTACTTGTATTCCTCAATGTAATAACAATTCTGGAGCATCTATTCTCATCACTCTATGTTATCCCGTTCCTCCTATTATTTCTACTAGCATTTATGAATGAATTGTCAGCAGCTTGCAGTAAAGGTACAGATGGGTGTTACCAGTTGGGGGTGTGTCCCTGCACAGTCTGACACTAGCAGCACTGATTGGACAGAGACAGACACACTTGCTACAGGTAACACCCAGCAGTACTTTTACTGAAGACTAATGATAATTTATTTTTAAACTTCTAGTAGGAATAATATAAGAATGACACATCATAGAGTGATAAGAATAGATGCTCCAGATCTGTTATTATACGGGGAGTGCAAATAGTTACTAAAACAGACATTTCAGGAGACGGGTCCTCTTTAATATTCACTCTTTAATATTACTTTTCTGTCTTAGGAAGATCTACAATCTCCTTCATCCTGAGCTACCTGGTTCACGAATAAGATGATACAACTAAAGTGACAACTGACGCACAGTCTGGTGGACATTTACTTCGTATATGATGCAGATTTACATACAATTTTTGGTCGGAGTTGGTTGATATGTTGGTTAAGATAATTGGTGGCACTAGGGGTTTTCTGTCCCGTTCCCTGTGCTCTCACAAGAGGACGCCGATCTTTCCGGGTCAGTTTTTTGGTTTGTGCACCCGGCTCAGCGGATCCATATGCCGGCGTCTATTCGTAGCTCATCAGGAACGTGCACTAAGGATTGGACCACTTTGTATGGCACAGTTAGTAGAGCAGAAAACGCTCACAGCCGAGAGCTATGGTCGTCCGTCTCATGAAAGACCAGGCGCAAACTGAGCCGGCGGAGAACGAGGCCGGCACAATGTGCCCACACTCGCCATTGTCAGATACATTAAAGGGATCTGACTTGTTATGGTTTTAAATTGGGCAAGGAATATTGACGTGATGCCCACGGCTACAGACACAAATGTTATTTCCCTCGCTACCTGCCTAGAACAAAGGGCGTTCAGTCATCTATTGAACAGGGGTTGGCCCAGGAATTCATCACACGGCACAATACATGAATACGCCGCTGATCGGCTTCTACGTAAAATCAATTTGAGAACACAATTTAGACAATGTGGCAGTTCTGCTGCTCACAGCCCTCGCCTGCATGCTGAGTAATGGGGAAAAGCAAGACGTAAAGTGACTGAGTGGACACGGCAGACAAAGGTCAATACTGAAGAAGAAAATCAAATACCACGTGGAGACCAATGGAGGGCAATAAATATGTACGAGGCCTTCATAACATTACCAGAATCTGCAGGCCTGCTTTCTCATTAAACGCTGGCTCTGTTCACTCTGCATTTGCAGCATATATTAGGCCTATGTGTCCAGGACCCCTATGGGCAACGCATCATCTCAGTACCTCCAAGAGAAGCCTAAAATGGGATGTGAACCCGGGGCTGATTGGCCGTAGAGCATACAGGGAAATTTCCCGGTGGGCCAATGCCCAGATGGCCGGCCTAGCCCTCCTCATGGCCACCGGCCAGGTACATAACGTTCTAACGTTCTCAGCATTAAAGAACTCCCGCAAAAATTTGTATTCCGTGTCCTGCTAGAAATGTACATGATGTAATCTGTAGTGAATGTCATTTTCTTACCAGTGTCTGTATTTGTGAGTTATATCTCCCTGATGCTTCTCATCTGTGTCATGTGACCAGCAATCAGACTCACCAGATAACACAGCATCTTATGTGTTGACAGGAAGTTTATTTCTCTATGTATTCCTATGGGAGCCTCACTCTGAGTCTCATAGGAATGAATAGAGCAGTAACTGGCTTCCTGTCTTGGGTCAGTTGGAGGTCAGGGAGTTGGTCACATGACCCAGCTACAATTAGAAGAGAGGGGATAACTCACAGATACAGTCTCTGATGAGAAGATTACATTCACTACAGATTACATCATGCAGCTTTCTAACAGGTCAGAGAATAAACATTTTTGCAGGAGTTCTTCCTTAAGCACTAATGGAGGTCGTCGGCACTTGAGCTGTGCTCTCTCCTTCACTTCGGGGGGGGCTCGTTCTAGAGATGAGTGTGGATCACAGATAGCAATATGACACAAAACCCCTGTCTTCTGCCCTGACACGTCTGTTTCAGTAATTACTTGCAATCCACATGTAATATAAATTGTTGAGAATCTACTCTTATGACTCTCTGATGTGCCATTCTTCTATTATTCCTTCTAGAAGTTATGAATGAATTTCTAGCAGTTTTCAATCAAGGACCAGATGGGTGTTACCAGTTGGGGGTGGGGTGTCCCTCCGCAGTCTGATACTATCCAATCATTGCCGCCAGTGTCTGATTGTGCAGGGACACCCCCCCCCCTCAACCGGTAACACCCATCTGGACCTTCCCTGAAAACTGCTGGTAATTCATTCCTAACTTCTATCAGGAATAATAAATAATTAGTACAACATAAAATCAGAAGAATAGATGCTCGGAAGTGTAATGAGATGGCGATTGCAAGTAGTTACTAAAACAGTCAGACATGTCAGGAGAGGGGACGGGTCCTCTTCAAGCAAATATCCCTGCGAGAGTGGGGAGAAAAGCGGCATGGAGCCTCATAAGGGTATGACACATATATTTTCACGGGAAAAGAGATGATTTTCTAGATCTACATATCATACTGCACATTATAACAGTTGGTGATTATCCTGAGGATACAGATGTAGATGGCGTGAGCGCACTCATTACAGACCTCCAATATCTCCCTCTCTATAAGACCTCATGTACATACCCGTATCTTATATACATGTCCGATCTGCATTCATGAAGCAATTCATATTTATAGAATAGGACAGCACATGGATGTCATCAATATACTGTCCGCATTCACCTGGAAATTCTAGAACGTCTTATTCTGTTCCGTATTGTGGATGAGAATAGTCATTCCTAGTGATAAGAGTAAAAAAAATGCGGATTGCACATAGAAGGTGTCTGTATTTTGTGGATCCGTGGTTTGTGGACTGCAATATGGACACAATCGTGTGAATGAGGCCCTAGTATTACTAGACTTAATGCAGCTATGCTAATGAACCAGTACATATTCCGCTTCTCTGTAACGTGTTTTCCATATTGCATAGACTCAACATTAAAAATAGAAATAAAGGACAAATTGATTGGCGCTCTATGTTCGCAATACGATGTTTGCACTTGTAGTCATTTTCAGCAATCTCGTCTGTACCAAGTGGGAGTCCATTTGTAGCCTGCGCTGCCAGTTTTCACAACTGTTTACTGCTTGCGTCTCCTACTCATCTCGATATACACAGATGCTAAACAAGCAATGACTGCCAAGTGCTCGGGCTGGATGCTCGCCGCTTTAACCCCATCAGCAATGAGATAACTACTCCGAAAAATGGACGAGACAGGAGTGCTACACGTAGGCGTCTCTGCCAGTGCCCGCATCCTAAAGCCGGTCTGTTTCCATGCTTCGCATCTCTGGACGTAAATCTATCCTCTCACACTCTGATATTCTGAATGCTGCCTGACCTGTGGACTCTCACTGTCTATAAGGCTGGCCAACCTCAGACCTTGCCCCGACTACTGACTTCTTATGTTCTCCGGCAGTGCACGAGAAGAAAGGGACCACAGTCCACGGAGTGGCCGGGTTCACGGCTCCGTATACTGTAGCTCAGCCAAATCGCTGGTAAAAGATTCATGTAAGGACTGAAAGTAGAGATTTTTCTTTTTTTTATTTCTCATCTCATTTCTGACTAATCCTCCCGGAACAATGAATTACAGAATAAAAACACTGGCTCTTCTGCCGCTCTCACGGAAATCTTGTTCTCTTTTGCATAAAGAAGCTAATCACGAGCAACTATTTCTTGTAGAGAGGTTTTTTTTCTTCATTTTATTTTTATTAAGGGTGAGATGAGTCAGGTAAGTTATTAAAAATGCTCACAATGAGAATTTGCTTGTTCTTTCATCGAGCTGCCTGGTCGCGCTGAGATTCTTGAAGCTGAACTTGAATAGAGCCACATAGCGATACCAGCGGGAAGAAGTGAGGGGGGGGCTGTGGACAGAGTGGAAGGCGCGGGGCGCGGGGGCGGCCAACCATTAGACCTGTTCTTAATAGAAGGGCTTCCCGTTTACTCCTCCTACAGTAATAAATCGATGACTGTTTAAGAAAGAAAATAAATGGGGGAGAGCCTCCATGTGCAGCCTGACAAATGGACGGTGGATCCACCGCCAAGGCTTTCAGGACAGCACCGCGTTCTAGAACAGCATGAAATGAGTTTCTGTAATCACCTACAGCGCTCATTTACGCTGCTTTTATATGATATTGCTAGTGGCTTTATGCTCCTATACTCAGCAATAAAGAGCAATAAGTGCAAGCATTTTAGCAGCCATTTTGAAATGCAACTAATATACAGCGCGCCCTGTGATGTCTGATGTGCCGTGAAGCCGGTGAGCGCTATAGCAACCTGTGCAGGTTGCTCCGTGTGATTTAACGTACCCAGGAAAAGGTAACTCCTCAAATACACAATCTGCTTGCATTCAGTTATAAGAAAATATAATATAGATATTCTGGTGTTCAGACAAAAAGAGGAAAATTAAAGAGGACCCCTCCCCGCTCCTGACATGTCTGTTTTAATAGCTTCATGCATTCCCCATGTAATAACAATTCTGGAACATCTATTCTTATGTCTCTATGTTGTGTCATTCCTTTATTATTCCTACTAGAGGTTATAATTGAATTGCTATTAGCCTTCAGTAAGGGTACAGAGGGGAGGTAACCAGTTGGGGGTGTGTACCTGCACAGTCTGACAGCACTGATTGGACAGAGTTAGTCTGTAATGGGACACACCCCCAACGTGTTACCTCCCCTCTGTACCCTTACTGAAGGCTAATAGCAATTCATTCATAACTTCTAGCAGGAATAATAAAGGAATGACACAACACACATACATAAGAATAGATGCTCCAGAATTGTTATTACATGGGGAATGTGTGAAGCTATTAAAACAGACATGTCAGGAGCGGGGAGAGGGAGTCTTTAAGGATAAAAATACTGTATTCACAGTACTGCTGCACAGTCAACCAATCTCACATTTACATTTTAATAAAGTCACAAAAATTTACCAAAACTGAAATATGTATAAGAAACTTATAGATTAAAAGTCAATTTTTATTTTACGTATTACGGTATTAGACATACAGAAAGTGAAAAACCTAAGTTAAATAAAAGCTTAAAAGTGAATAACATCAATATACTCCCTGTTACTATAGAGGAATGTATCAAATATAAACCTATTCATCCACACCAACAATAAAACATACATCCAAAGTAAAAACAAATCCGTTCCATTACTATAGCGTTTGTATGTTAGCACCTGGCTGCTGTTACCTTTATGTCACATACAGATACATCCACCTTAGGACGTGTTCACAAATTGCAGATTTTGTTGCAGAATTTTCTACAGCTGCGTTTATATGAATGAGGCGGCAAGCAAATGGAGTTCTTCAGGTGCATGGAACGGATTTTCAGTCGTCTGCAATTCTGCAATAAAATCTGTAGCGTGTAAAGACGCCCTTAACTTTCCACTAATTTCATTAAGGACTCTGTTGTACTGTAACATGCTAGAAAAATCCTCAGCGTTCTGCAGTCCACATCGCAACCACTGGGCGGCCCCATACAGACATCATGTAATCCACATCGCAACCACTGGGCGGCCCCATACAGACATCATGCAATCCACATCGCAACCACTGGGCGGCCCCATACAGTCATCATGTAATCCACATTGCAACCACTGGGCGGCCCCATACAGTCATCATGTAATCCACATCGCAACCACTGGGCGGCCCCATACAGACATCATGCAATCCACATCGCAACCACTGGGCGGCCCCATACAGACATCATGCAATCCACATCGCAACCACTGGGTGGCTCCATACAGACATCATGCAATCCACATCGCAACCACTGGGTGGCTCCATACAGACATCATGCAATCCACATCGCAACCACTGGGTGGCTCCATACAGACATCATGCAATCCACATCGCAACCACTGGGTGGCTCCATACAGACATCATGCAATCCACATCGCAACCACTGGGTGGCCCCATACAGACAATCATGCAATCCACATCGCAACCACTGGGTGGCTCCATACAGACATCATGCAATCCACATCGCAACCACTGGGTGGCCCCATACAGACAATCATGCAATCCACATCGCAACCACTGGGTGGCCCCATACAATCATGCAATACACATCGCAACCACTGGGCGGCCCCATACAGACATCATGCAATCCACATCGCAACCACTGGGCGCCCCATACAGACATCATGCAATCCACATCGCAACCACTGGGCGGCCCCATACAGACATCATGCAATCCACATCACAAGCACTGGGTGGCTCCATACAGACATCATGCAATCCACATCGCAACCACTGGGCGGCCCCATACAGACATCATGCAATGCACATCGCAACCACTGGGCGGCCCCATACAGACATCATGCAATCCACATCGCAACCACTGGGTGGCCCCATACAGACACTTACAGAATAAACAACTCCCGACACAATCATGCAAAATCATACCGTAGGTTTTTTTTAAAGCAGGTCGTCTTGTGCTAGTCATCACAGAATATGCTGAGCCAAAGAGAAAGTAAGAGTATGTTCACACTACTAAAATCTGCCACAGATTCTACCGTTTACCACCTTGGAATCTGCTTCTAAAACGTCACCAACAGGCTCCCATTGACCTCAATTGAAAAAAAGCCACCATGTGGACATGATGACATGATGGTGTTTTTTTCCACCAATAATTTTAAATCTGCTACAGAAGTGGCATCTGTACAAGAATAGGACAGGTTCTATAATTGGCGGCTTGGATGCATGGATGCGGGCAGTACATAGATGACGTCCGTGTGCTGTCCGTTATTTTACAGACCCATAGAAATGAATAAGTCTGTGTGCGATCCACAAAATATGCAGATCGGACATGGACCAAAAACACAGGCCTTAGAAGAGTATTGAGAGTGGTTTCTGCATTCAAGTCACTAGGGAAGCGGAAAACAAAGTTACAAGAGTTTTTAGCAGCGTTTCTGTCACCAAAATGGTTCTGAATTTTCCCACACAAAGGCTGGATTAGAAAACTGTGACAAACATGATTTTAAAAAAAAATTTCTAAACCAAATCAAAAATTCTTCTAAAATGCTAGTAAAGGTTCTTTAAAAAATGCAACCAAAACTGAACTGTTTTCGGCTACTGATTTCTCTGCCGCAGATTTTTCTGTGTGAACGTTCCCCGAGGAAGGATCAAGCCCTGAAACGCGTAGGTCAGCTGGACCTTGTTTTCTGAATTTTTTGATGTTTCTACATTTTCTGAAGGTTTTTCCTTTTGATTTGTGAGGAATGAGGCATCTGCATGGTAACAAGACACTAGAAACATCCCTCAATTCTCCTGTGATAGGCAATGTGTGCAGGTTTCAAAACAGAAAATCAATGTAGTGTTTCGTGTGGATTTCTGTGCATTTCTGCACCAAATCAGCAGCAAAGCCCACACGTAACACATGGTTTTTGGTGTGGATTTTCTGGAGGTCTCACCTTTGCATTGAAAATAATCGCACAAAGAATTCACATGCTATGGATCTTTAAAATGCGTACTGCGGGTCAAATTTTTGAAGGTACTCCATTACAATGCATTTTTGCCACAGAAGAATCCGCGTGGAAAAACCTTGTGTAATCCACAATGTCTGCAGGTGAGCTCAGGCACCACCCAGGTTACAAGACCTCCTTTATAATCTGCAGCTGAAAACGATGCATCAATGGACACGAGGAAAATACAAATGTATGAAGTTTAATATTTTTGTGGCTGTGCAGCAGGACTAGTGATCGACCTACTGACATGTGAGCCTGCAGATATAGGGACAGACCTGTGCAACTGATCACTGAGCTCAATGGTATCCAGACTATCCCGCCTATACCTTACCCGCTGACAGGATGACAGAAAAGCCAAGGTGCCCACAAATAAGACAGACACATTTCAGTCCATATTGGTCCATTTTAGCCCATTACATTTGTCCAATCTGCCCATACAGGTGACAATGACACTGGGCGATGGACAATCTTTCTGGCAACGTTCTTTTAAAGAAAGATCGATCATCTGATTATTGGACAAAAATATCAAACATGGCCGACATCTTTTCAGACAATCATTGTCTATCACTGGTCGGCTGAAACAATAGTTGATTGTTAAATTTCACCCACCTGATGTTGGTTTTAGTTAAAATTGTCCATTCTGATCAACTCTAATGTAGGGATCAGCAACCTTCGGCACCACAGCTGCTGAGAAGCTACAACTCTCAGCATGTATACTTACTCGGCTGTTATTGTAACTCCCATAGAAGTGAAAGGAGGACTCTGGGAGTTGTAGTTTGAGAACAGCTGGAGTGCGGAAGGTCGCTGATCCCTGATCTAATGTGTATGGTCACCTATAGGGAGACTGAAGTCTCTGCCCTATAATAAGACTGATCCCACGGCCAGCACAGGCGATCTCAGATACAACCACATCTATGGCAATTGCAGTTTATCCCAAAATAAATGTGATTTTCTCTCCTTTGCTCTATAAAGTTGTTCCTACGAAGATATTACAGAAAACGAAAGAGAAATCAATAAGAAACTCAGTAAAAACAAATGTAAAAGCCACCGCCTGATGTCAATTGTCTGAAACCTGGAAGTGATCGTTTAGGGGAAAAAACACCAAAATAAATGTGTAGTTTGCTATGGAAAAGACCAGAAGGATGCGCCGATCACAGAATGTCCCCTGTGCCCTGGAAACCAGCAGTAGCGTCCATTACCCTTCAGCATGATGACCGGGGAAACAACGCAATACGCGGTTCCCAATGGGCGCAGACATGCCGGTATTTACCAAGAGATGAGAGAACCGGAGACCCCTCTATACACTCAGAAGACACTGACAGAAACCTATAATAATTATATATATATACGGCACCAGCACGGTGCATTCCACGGCACTTTACAATTGGGGAAATAACCCAGAAGTAAAACATACAAGTAAGGCTAGTTGTTTCAGACGAGCGCTAAAATCTTCCGTCAGAGGAACAGTCTGCTGGAGTTCACTGCCTGCACCACCACAGACTATAGTAGGACCCTGCATGGATCCGGCCTATCTCCAGTATCAGTACCAGGATTCAGCAAGACAAAAAATGCTGTAAGCAAAGTTTCCGGGGCCCATTATAGTCAGTACGATGAAGTATGGCAGGCTGTTCTAGCAGAGGAAGATTTTAATGCTAGTGTGAGACCAGGCCTAGCCAAATGAAAAACAGTGTGACAAAAGGAGATCCCTGTGTACAAGAGCTTACAATCTAAATGGAATGGGAGTTATGCAACACAGGTCTCCATTAAGAAGGGGGTTCTCTGTACACGGCCCAATTGTCGGGCAGATTATCGAATACTTGTTCCTGTGTAAATGTGTTGCAGATCTCACAATGAACGAGCGAAACACCCATTCATCGGGTGATACAATTGTTCATGTGAACATCTAAAGGTCAGATTACATGACCCGATGACCATGGCGATTGTAGGGAAGGAAGCGATCCCCGGCACAGTGTGGGGATCAGTCATGGCTACTGCAGCCGCTCATCCCCCTACAGACTCATTGTTTCTGGGCAGCAGATTGCCATTTCCACGACACAATCTGCTGCCTAGAAAAACTGTAAAATAGATTGTATCAAATCCACAACAAATCCCGCTGTTAGACATGGCAAATTTTGGTGCGGATATGCTGCAGAAATGCATAAAAATCATCGTGGAAATTTGTGCTGATCTCAAGTGCATTCACCTGCCTCTGTGTGGAGGTGGCCATGTGATCGGGCAGTATAAAGCCACCTTAAATCATCGCTGTGGGCGGCAGACGGTGCTGTGCAAACAGTAATCTGCTGCCCCGAAATAATGAACGTGTATGGGGTGAGTGACAGCAGAAGCCATGTCTCATCTGCATTCAGTAGAGGGGACAGCGGCATTTGTCGGGAGGTAACGCTTCCTTCCAGAAAATCATCTGCTTCATCGGGCCATGTAAACCGCTCATTAGGAACAAGTCTAACGGTTCAAGGCAGTGAGCTCCACAGAAACGGAGCCGCACAGGACACGCCCTGATATGACAGATGTTGATTCCAAAATCCCACGCAATATCTCTGCTTTATCATCTGACCAGAAAACCGTATTAGAGCACCTGTACACACTGCCGAAAAACTGCAGCGCAAAACAGTGCCAGCAAAGTGAATGATACCTGACATCTCAAAATGTACATTTTGCCTATTTTTCCATGCAGATTTTGATAACCGCAGTACGTCAATTGTTTCTGCAGATTTTTAGTGCGGATGTCACCCAAGGATGAGATCGAGGCAAAACTGCATCAAAGTGCGCAAGTAACACATGCAGATTCTGGTACGGTTCTGCAGAGAAATCTGCATGAACATCTGAGCGGAAATTCTGTCTGTATACCCGCCCGATGTGCAGGGAAGAGAAGGGGCTTATTTTGTTTGTAGGCAAAACAATTGTCCTCTTGCAAAAAAGACTGAAGTACAAAATAGTCAAGATGTTAAATTTAGCAGGAAAAGGCCAAACGGCATGTGTGTGAGCCGAGACAAAACTACAACGCAAAGTTACCAGACGGCACTGAGTGCTGGAGGTCAGCCTGAACCAGGTGTCACCGCGCCCCTGCCATAATAATCAATACAGACGCATAGGATCGGGTCTATGGAGATTACTGAGTAATAAATCGCTCCACCTGCTCCAGCCTGTAAAATAATGACCTGATCCGTCACGGGGCCACAGTAACAGGCGGTGATATGTGTCATCCGTCAGTCGCAATGACCCTGGGAGACTCTCACTATCCAATACACTTTATCGAATCACCTTCGTACAGGAAATAACGCCCTTCGTGTGAGGAGTTGACATTAGTTTTTGTGGTGTTTTAATGACCCTTCCCTGGTTCTCAGTCCACCCCCGGCTTATAGTTAAGACATTGAAACTGTGAACTGGAGAAAACAACCCATCTTACACGCCATCTTGTTAGTTGGTGCTGATTCGTACAACTGTGCGGTCGCACGAGCCTCAGCAGGGGAGCAAACGGACTGAATTCTAGGAAAACAGCGGCAGGTGATCTGGATTTAGCTCGATTATATTTATATAATAACATTTCTAAACTTTCTTCAATTCCTATGAAAGAAAATACGCAGAAATCTATGGTATTTAATAAGTAAATTATACAATGTGAAAAATACATACATAGTACTTAATCATTTGCTTTTTAAGCATATTTCAGATCTGCCAACTCCGACTCCACCGGCCTGGTAAACACATCACTTAACCCTTTCGCTACCAGCACCGTATATGTTCGGTGCTGGAGCGATGGGCGAACATGGCACCCACTCGCACGTGCGGCGGGCGCCATGGCAGGCAGGTCTCCGCTGTTTCATTACCACAAACGGCAATAATGCCGATCACAATAATTAAAGCCTTTGGATGCTGTGATCAAGTGAGATCACGGCATCTAAAAGGTGAAAAACCCAGAAGCTCGCGCTTCCGGGCTTCTTACCGGAATCCTCTGCAGTCAGTGAGGATGCCGGTAATTGATTTTAATACCCTGAGTGTCACTGAAGAGACTCAGGGCATTAAAGCTGCAATTCTAATTTTGGCCAACATTAGAAATGAGAAATGCTCAGCAATAAATGGATTTTAAAAATCCATGATTGTTCAGATTTTTTTTTTTTAATTGAATTTTGTCTGCTCAAATACGAGCTTCAAAATCCTAACAAAAAGTAAAAAAAAGTTGAAAAAAATTTTAAAAATATAAGTTTTAATCACCCCCTTTCTATATAATAAATACGGACTGTCCCTTCAAAAGAGGGTCACTTGGGAGGTCTGTATAAACCCAAACACAGGAAATGGATTTACAGTACTGATCAGCGGGGTGACCTCTTCAGACCGGCTCACACCAAATGTACAAGTAGTCGCCCGAATGCCACAAACCAAGAAAGCCTCAGATCCTTGAGCAGCTAAAGAGCCCAATGCCGTAATCACGAGGACGGCTCCATTTACTAACGCTATTCCTTCCATATCGTGAAGAGCGGCCATTGGCAGCTGTATTCATTAAGAAGCATTTAATGCTGCATTAAGATACTGATTATGGTCAATCAAAGGATGTCTCAAAGGAACAACATCCCATAGTTATACACCCCTCACGTCAGATTATTATATCTAAACACACGTGCAGGAAATACTTCTTATCTACACACAAGAGGGGGACAGACATTCGTTAGGGGATTACGGTAGAGAGCCTGAGCCAAACCTCACCTGATATTGTACTATGCTTATTGCAGGGTTAGAGAGCCAGATAAAACTGATATTGTAATATGCTTATTGCAGGGTTAGAGAGCCAGATAAAACTGATATTGTAATATGCTTATTGCAGGGTCGGAGATCCAGGTAAAACTGATATTGTACTATGCTTATTGCAGGGCCTGAGAGCCAGGTAAAACTGATATTGTACTATGCTTATTGCAGGGTTAGAGAGCCAGGTAAAACTGATATTGTACTATGCTTATTGCAGGGTTAGAGAGCCAGATAAAACTGATATTGTAATATGCTTATTGCAGGGCCTGAGAGCCAGGTAAAACTGATATTGTAATATGCTTATTGCAGGGTCGGAGAGCCAGATAAAACTGATATTGTAATATGCTTATTGCAGGGTTAGAGAGCCAGATAAAACTGATATTGTAATATGCTTATTGCAGGGTCGGAGAGCCAGGTAAAACGGATATTGTACTATGCTTATTGCAGGGTCGGAGAGCCAGATAAAACTGATATTGTAATATGCTTATTGCAGGGCCTGAGAGCCAGGTAAAGCTGATATTGTACTATGCTTATTGCAGGGTCGGAGAGCCAAGTAAAACTGATATTGTACTATGCTTATTGCAGGGTTGGAGAGCCGGGGTTCTCACTGTGGGGGGTTCTGTGTGTTATGCACTGCCCCCTCGGGCCTTGCACTAGGTGTAAATCAGAGTAGAGTAGAAGTCAATATTGTTATTTTTTTGCACCAAAAATCTGGGTGCAAAACGGTGCATTTAAGTCAAGCCTATTTCTACCAAGGCACGCCCCTTTACCACTAAGCTGTGCCCCAGTGTCTAGTGAGACACAAAAAGTGTCTAGGTCACACAATAAATATGGTGCACGACGTCTATCCCAATATTTATAGCCTTAAAGGGTCGTCTCACTTCAGTAAGTGGCATTTATCATGTAGAGAAAGTTAATATAAGGGACTTACTAATGTATTGTGATTCTCCATATTGTCTCCTTCGCTGGCTGGATTCATTTTTCTATCACATTATACACTGCTCGTTTCCATGGTTACGACCACCCTGCAATCCATCAGTGGTGGTCGTGCTTGCACACTATAGGAGAAAGCACTATCCTATGTGAGCTCCCATGGTCCCGGCCACCAGAGACGCTGATGCTTTTTCCTATAGTGTGCAAGCATGACCACCACTGATGGATTGCAGGGTGGTCGTAACCATGGAAACGAGCAGTGTATAATGTGATGGAGAAATGAATCCAGCCAGCGAAGGAGACAATATGGAGAATCACAATACATTAGTAAGTGCCTTGTAGTAACTTTCTCTACATGATAAATGCAACTTACTGAAGTGAGAGGACCCCTTTAATTGACCCAGAATTCTGGCGTATTTCGCTTAGTCCATAAGCCCAACTGTCCACCTTTCAGTGTCACGTCAGAGACCTAGACCCGTGGTTCATGACATGTTCCACCACCCAGCATGTAATACGACAATATGATGTCCATAAGCTCCACCTGTGGCGATCAACTGATTGACTTGGCGACTATTTCTAGAGAGGAGCTTGAAGAGAAAACCCCTTTAAATGCATTATACTGGAGCAGAAATATTTCTACAAATTTTGCAGAATTTGTGAAGATCCAGAATTTCCGGTGTAATATTCAGAGACCCAGAGAGCTCATTATCCACGGGCAGCGCCGCTCCTGCGCTGGAGAACCCGGCCTTTCAATTTCACGTAAATGATCTTTAATGCTGAAGCAGGTACACGATATATACGGTAATTTATGTCTCCTCGTAAGGCCGCCCAAGCACAAAGCAGCAGATGCAGGAGCAGGACCATTTCCTCTAACAGCTCGTACCGCGCCGCTGTGATTTTATGGAGGTTCCATCGTTATATCCAAAGCTGTTCTTCTGTCTCACAGGATGCACAGATGAGAAATGACAGGATATACAGTCAGGGACTAAATCTGCAATCACAGTCACCGTTAACCCCTTAATGACCTGCAGTCGGAAAAAAGGCTTGCATTTCTGGTAAGGAAATGGGCAGAGCCATCCACCTCCATAGGAGAGATTGGCTTCTTGTGGTGAGATAAATACTTACAGGTCTACCGCCTTCCTGCCGGTGTCTTCTGCATGCTGCGGGGAGCTATAACACCAGCATTAGGCTCCATTCACACGTCCGTGTGTGATTGCAGATCCGCAAAACACAGACACCGGCCATGTGCGTTCCGCAATTTGCTTGTATTTGCGTGTATTCGGACAAGAATAGGACATGTTCTATTTTTTTGCGGGGCCACGGAAAGTGCGGATGCGGACGGCACACTGTGTGCCGTCCGCATCTTTTGCGGCCCCATTGAAAATGAATGGGTCCGCACCCGTTCCGCAAAATTGCGGAACAGATGTGGACGTCTGAATGGAGCCTTAAAAGTACAGAAACAATAAGGAGGGCTCATACAGAAAAAAGATAAAAACAAAAGTGCACAAGGTTCAATTTAAGGCGACTTTCTAGTTAAACCAGGGATGCTCAATTTGTGGTCCTCCTGCTGTTGCAGAACTACAACTCCCAGCATGCCTGGACAGCCTATAGCTATTAAAGGGGTATTCTTATCTTATACAATGGGGGTATATCACTAGGATATGCCCCCATTGTCTTATAGGTGCGGGTCCCACCGCATCGAGAACAGAGCCCCCAAAGTGAACGAGGGTGCACTGCGCATGCGCAGACGCCATCCATTCACTTCTATAGGGCCGGCGAAAATAGCCGAGCCAGTGCTTGACTATTTCCGTCCGCTACATAGAAATGAATGGGAGCTGTGGCCGTGCATGTGCAGTGCACTTCCATTCATTTCTATGGGAGCTGCGCCTGGTGGTGGCCGGACCCCGGGAAACCTGGAGTCCTCCAGGCTCAGCGCTCCCCCCTCCGATCTCGATATAGTCCATTGAGATTCAAGTCATGTGAACAGTTTAGCAAGTTGAAGATGAAATGATCTCCAAAAGGTATAAAGTTACAGATGAAAAACCTTTCAAGATTTTAAGCAATATCTGTGGATTATTTTGGTTTTGTACAATTTTATAGTGAAAAAAGGCGCACGTTGCAAAAGTCTGGGAACCCAAGGAGGTCTGAGCTCTCAGATAACTGTGACCAAGGTCTCACACCTTATATATTCTGTTAGGGTTAATGCTTGTTCACGATCTTCGTTAGGAAAGGGCTGGAGATGCAAATTTCATAGCTTTATGAAAACCCAGACTCCTCTGACCTTAACCCAAAAAACAGCAGCCATGGGTTCTTCTAAGCAGCTGCCTAACACTCTGAAAATGGTTGTGGCCCACAAAGCAGGAGAAGGCTATAAGAAGATAGCAAAGTGTCTTCAGGTTGACATTTCCTCATTTTGAAATGTAATTAAGAAATGGCAGCTACAAGAAACAGTGGAGGTCAGGAGAAGAGATTGTTATAGACAGCTGCTTGTAGGATTGCTAGAAAGGCAAATCAGAACCCCCGCTTGACTTCAAAAGACCGTCAGGAAGATTTATCAGACTCTGGAGTTGTGGTACATTTTTCTACTGTTCAGCGACACCTGCACAAATATGGCCCTCATGGAAAATTCATCAGAAGAAAACCTCTCCTGCGTCTTCACCACACAATTCAGCGGCAGAAGTTTGCAAAAGAACATCTAAACAAGGAGGAGGCGAAAATAAGACTGTGCGGCCACAATAAACAAAGGTATGTTTGGAGACGAAAGGGCCCAGAATTTCATGAAAAAAACACCAACCAGTTAGCATAGGATGGATCAATCATGATTTGGGATTATGTTGCACCCAATGGCATGGGGAACATTTCATGGGTAGAGGAATTTTATGAAATTCCAGCAAATTCTGGAAGCAAACATAACACCAACTGTATAAAAGCTGAAGCTGAAAAGAAGATGGTTTCTACAAAGGAATAATGGTCCTAAACACACCTCAAAATCCACAAAAGACGATCTCAAAAGACGCAAGCTGAAGGTTTTACAATGGTCCTCACAGTCCCCTGATCTGCTGAAGGTTTTACCATGGTCCTCACAGTCCCCTGATCTGCTGAAGGTTTCACCATGGTCCTCACAGTCCCCTGATCTACTGAAGGTTTTACCATGGCTCTCACAGTCCCCTGATCTGCTGAAGGTTTTACCATGGTCCTCACAGTCCCCTGATCTGCTGAAGGTTTTACCATGGTCCTCACAGTCCCCTGATCTGCTTAAGGTTTTACCATGGTCCTTACAGTCCCCTGATCTGCTGAAGGTTTTACCATGGTCCTCACAGTCCCCTGATCTGCTGAAGGTTTTACCATGGTCCTCACAGTCCCCTGATCTGCTGAAGGTTTTACCATGGTCCTCACAGTCCCCTGATCTGCTGAAGGTTTTACCATGGCCCTCACAGTCCCCTGATCTGCTGAAGGTTTAACCATGGCCCTCGCAGTCCCCTGATCTGCTGAAGGTTTTACTATGGTCCTCACAGTCCTCTGATCTGCTGAAGGTTTAACCATGGTCCTCACAGTCCCCTGATCTACTGAAGGTTTTACCATGGCTCTCACAGTCCCCTGATCTACTGAAGGTTTTACCATGGCTCTCACAGTCCCCTGATCTGCTGAAGGTTTTACCATGGTCCTCACAGTCCCCTGATCTGCTGAAGGTTTAATCATGGTCCTCACAGTCCCCTGATCTGCTGAAGGTTTTACCATGGTCCTCATAGTCCCCTGATCTGCTGAAGGTTTTACCATGGCCCTCACAGTCTCCTGATCTGCTGAAGGTTTTACCATGGCCCTCACAGTCTCCTGATCTGCTGAAGGTTTTACCATGGTCCTCACAGTCTCCTCATCTGCTGAAGGTTTTACCATGGTCCTCACAGTCCCCTGATCTGCTGAAGGTTTTACCATAGTCCTCACAGTCCCCTGATCTGCTGAAGGTTTTACCATGGTCCCCACAGTCCCCTGATCTGAACATCAGTGAAAATCTGTGGATAGACCTCAAAAGAGCAGAGCATGCAAGACGGGCCAGGAATCTCACAAAAATGGCAGATGTCTACAAGGAAGAATGGAGGAAAACCCCTCAAATAACAACTGAAAGACTCTTGGCTGCTACAAAAAGCATTTACAAGCTTTGATACTTGTGAAAGGGGTTGCTACTAGGTACTAACCATGCACGGTGCCCAAAATTTAGCTTCTGATCCTTTTCCTTTTTTGGTATTTTTAAAATGTAAAAGTTGACAAAATGTTTTTACTAAAAATATAAAGGGAATGTGTCCTCTTTACTTCATGCCTTTTAGACATCATTCCATCTTCAACTTGCTGAACTGTTCACAGTAACGGTAATTTTAACCTAACTTTTGCATGCTACGTGTACTGTATAGCACATGATTTTAATGTACCAAGTACAACATAATGTTTTATTTCCAGACTTGGAAATTCATTCAGCTATTAAAATAAAAAGGACATGGCCAATGGACACATAACCCAGCAGAGAGACGCCGGTGCACATGCTTCATCACGTGAATGGCAATGTAACCCTGCAGCACATATCACCCTTCTCTTAACGATCATATCTGTTAATTTCATCCTACATAAAGTGCATATGTCTGTCCCGCAGGGTAATGCTGAATATAGAACGTGATGCAGAGAGAGCCCAGGGCAGGTACCTGGCCTGAACTTCTCTACGCCATAGAGCTCATTATCTGCAAGCTGAGCCTGGCCCAGAGCACATCGCTCTCCACGGTCAAACAAGGTAGATTCCTAAACTTGGCCTTAACCTCCAGCGAACACGTCCTCTGCCACCTTCACAGGGTTAAACATGAGCAGGCAAGGAGATTTCCCTCAGCCCGGGGGCGACACGCAGCATCTGGGGGATTCCTGTATTGTACAGATAATTAGACAATTAGTTGCTCTACCTTCATATCTAGGTATCCATTATCCTGCAAAACTGCCCTATCAGCATTCCTGCAGGATACGAGGTGCGAGGAGCGGAACGTGGGGTATGCCTCCTTATTAAGAAGAAGGTTAACTGAAAAATACAATGCACACGGTATCATATATTTCAGTCGAAATTTTTAGTAATTTTATGTGACATGATTTGCTGATAAATAAGCGTTTGGCGACTTTCACACTAGCGTTTTAGCTTTCCGGTATTGAGTTCCGTCATAGGGTCTCAATACGGGGAAAAAAAACGAATCAGTTTTGTCCCCATTCATTGTCAATGGAGACAAAACTGAACAGAACGCAGCACTCCAAAATGCATTCCGTTCCGTTTAGTTGCGTTCCCAGACCGGAGAGCAAACCGCAACATGCTGTAGTTTTCTTTCCGTCCTGGGGATGCGGCACGGGATCCGTCATGACCCCAACGCAAGTCAATGGGACGGATCCGTTTTCTATTGTGTCCCCCATTGACTTTCAATGGAGTTCATGACGGATCCGTCTTGGCTATGTTAAAGATAATACAACCGGCTCGGTTCGCAGATGGTTGTATTATCAGTAATGGAAGCATTTTTGCTGAGAACTGCTGGATCCAGCAAAAATGCTTGTGTGAAAGTAGCCTTAGCTGGTCACCAATACATTTACACAGGCCACTACTAACATTCATTCATGATAACTGTCCCGGTCATCTGCTCGTTTAAACCGGCTCTTAAAGGGGTTTTCTAGGAGAATCTGATCTGTGGGGGTCCGACGCCCAGCGCCACCGCTGATCTGCTGTTTAAAGAGGCCGTGACACTCTGGTGATCGCTGCAGCCTCTACTTAGGTCAGTGTCGTCCCATTCAAGTGAATGGGCATGGGCTGCAAAAGCAAGTATGGACACCATGCAATGGATGCCACCAGGGTGCACCTAGCTTTTCTGCTGCCTGAGGCGAAAACTGAAACGGCGCCCCATCCCCCCCAAAGGCCATTTCTTAACCTAACCCCTTCCTTCCAGCCCTACTGTTAAAGACATACTTGGAAGACATTACATACAGAGCTACAAAACATACAGGGTAATACAGCAACACGTACTGCGCCCATTGTGCTTCCCAATACTATACTGCAGAAACAGATAATGCCCTTCCGCTGCCCTCCTCTTGCCCCTACCTTGCACTGCCTGAGGCCTCACCTCGCCTCATTGGTGGTGCACCCCTGGATGTCACTGTGCTTGGTATTGAGTGCAGAGGGCACAGCTGATCAGCAAGGTGCCAGGGTCAGACCCTACTGATCAGATATTGGTCACTTATCCTGATGATTGGTGACTTAAAGGGGTATTCCCATCTTAGACAATGGGGGCATATCGCTAGGATATGCCCCCATTGTCTGATAGGTGCGGGTCCCACCTCTGGAACCCGCACCTATATCGAGAACGGAGCGGGGAGCGCTGTGCCTGGAAGACCCTGGGTTTCCGGGGGTCCGGCCACAACCAGGCGCAGCTCCCATAGAAATGAATGGGAGCACACTGCACATGCGTGGCCTCTGCTCCCATTCATTTCTATGGAGCCGACGGAAATAGCTGAGCCAGCGCTTGGCTATTTTTGGCGGCCTGATAGAAATGAATGGGGGGCGGTTGCGCATGCGCGGTGCGCTCCCATTAATTTCTATGGGAGCTGCGCCTGGTGGTGGCCGGACCCTGGGAAACCCAGGGTCCTCCAGGCACAGCGCTCCCCGCTCCGTTCTCGATATCTGTGCCGGTCCCAGCTGTGGGACTTGCACCTATCAGACAAAGGTTGATATGCCCCCATTGTCTAAGATGAATACCCCTTTAAGAAGGCTACCACCATGTTCTCCCTCTGTTTTATTAAAGCAGGTTCCATACTGTGCTGAGTGCAGATGACGTCCAGCATCACAGAGTATAAATGGGGCCGTATCTCTGTCCTTTGATACTTGTCGGTGCCATCTGCGCTCTAGCAGAGCGTAAGATCAAAGAGCAGTATTTCTAGAAGAAAGCCCTATATCCAGTAATAGAGGCCACACACACTTCTCCTCTCCACCGCAATGACCCAGCTCACAGAGAGCACATTTACATCGACCCGGCAGGTCAGCAAATAAGAGCTTTCTGTAATGGACCAAGGAAGATGCACAAAACACATCCCGCAGCAAAGAGCCCGAGAGGTCGTGATTCACCAGCAAAGTTCTGGAAAATGCTTGTGTGATTCAATTGTCCCTGGTATAAATCTCACAGCAAAACCTGCAGGGATGTAATTTCCAAATCTACACACTGACCCCGCTAACACACCACGCATGTGTCTAATACAGACGGCCCGTAATACCGCTGCCAAGCAAATTAGCTGATTTATTGATCCTCCGCGGGAAGCATTCTAGTTGGATAAGACACTAATCATCTTCTAGAACGTCAGGATCCTGAAATAAGGATTTACCGAGAGACATAAAGACACAGATGGTTTGTTCTAGATAGACAGAGAAATATAGATAGATAATAGATAGATATGATATACAGGGCCGGCCTTAGGGTAGATGGCGCCCTGTGCGAAACTTTCTCTCGGCGCCCCCCCCCCCCCGAGTGACAGTACTAACGTCATACAGTATAGAGCTATAAATAGAGTGCAGAGATATATAGAGTAGGACAGTGTATATATATATATCTACACTGTATTTATAGCTCTCTATACAGTCCTATATCACACTATATATCTCTGCACTGTATTTATAGCTTTCTATATTGAAATGTAACCTAATATAGCGCACATACCTCTTACATCCAGTATAATACAGCCTCATACCTCTTACATCCAGTATAATACAGCGCCCCATACCTCTTACATCCAGTATAATACAGCGCCCCATACCTCTTACATCCAGTAATACAGCCCATACTTATCAGTAATACGCGCCCCATACCTCTTACATCCAGTATAATACAGCGCCCCATACCTCTTACATCCAGTATAATACAGCACCTCATACCTCATACATCCAGTATAATACAGCGCCCCATACCTCTTACATCCAGTATAATACAGCGCCCCATACCTCTTACATCCAGTATAATACAGCACCCCCATACCTCTTACATCCAGTATAATACAGCGTCTCATACCTCTTACATCCAGTATAATACAGCGCCTCATACCTCTTACATCCAGTATAATACAGCCCCATACCTCTTACATCCAGTATAATACAGCCCCTCATACCTCTTACATCCAGTATAATACAGCGCCCCATACCTCTTACATCCAGTATAATACAGCGCCTCATACCTCTTACATCCAGTATAATACAGCGCCTCATACCTCTTACATCCAGTATAATACAGCGCCTCATACCTCTTACATCCAGTATAATACAGCGCCTCATACCTCTTACATCCAGTATAATACAGCGCCTCATACCTCTTACATCCAGTATAATACAGCGCCTCATACCTCTTACATCCAGTATAATACAGCGCCTCATACCTCTTACATCCAGTATAATACAGCGCCCCATACCTCTTACATCCAGTATAATACAGCGCCCCATACCTCTTACATCCAGTATAATACAGCCCCATACCTCTTACATCCAGTATAATACAGCGCCTCATACCTCTTACATCCAGTATAATACAGCGCCCCATACCTCTTACATCCAGTATAATACAGCGCCTCATACCTCTTACATCCAGTATAATACAGCGCCTCATACCTCTTACATCCAGTATAATACAGCGCCTCATACCTCTTACATCCAGTATAATACAGCGCCCCATACCTCTTACATCCAGTATAATACAGCGCCTCATACCTCTTACATCCAGTATAATACAGCCCCTCATACCTCTTACATTCCAGTATAATACAGCGCCTCATACCTCTTACATCCAGTATAATACAGCGCCTCATACCTCTTACATCCAGTATAATACAGCCCCTCATACCTCTTACATCCAGTATAATACAGCGCCTCATACCTCTTACATCCAGTATAATACAGCGCCCCATACCTCTTACATCCAGTATAATACAGTGCCCCATACCTCTTACATCCAGTATAATACAGCCCCATACCTCTTACATCCAGTATAATACAGCCCCTCATACCTCTTACATCCAGTATAACAGCCCCATACCTCTTACATCCAGTATAATACAGCCCCCATACCTCTTACATCCAGTATAATACAGCGCCCCATACCTCTTACATCCAGTATAATACAGCGCCCATACCTCTTACATCCAGTATAATACAGCGCCTCATACCTCTTACATCCAGTATAATACAGCCCCTCATAACCTTCTTACATCCAGTATTAATACAGCCCCTCATACCTCTTACATCCAGTATAATACAGCCCCATACCTCTTACATCCAGTATAATACAGCCCCTCATACCTCTTACATCCAGTATAATACAGCGCCTCATACCTCTTACATCCAGTATAATACAGCGCCCCATACCTCTTACATCCAGTATAATACAGTGCCCCATACCTCTTACATCCAGTATAATACAGCCCCATACCTCTTACATCCAGTATAATACAGCCCCTCATACCTCTTACATCCAGTATAATACAGCCCCATACCTCTTACATCCAGTATAATACAGCCCCTCATACCTCTTACATCCAGTATAATACAGCGCCTCATACCTCTTACATCCAGTATAATACAGCGCCCCATACCTCTTACATCCAGTATAATACAGTGCCCCATACCTCTTACATCCAGTATAATACAGCCCCATACCTCTTACATCCAGTATAATACAGCCCCTCATACCTCTTAAATCCAGTATAATACAGCCCCATACCTCTTACATCCAGTATAATACAGCGCCCCATACCTCTTACATCCAGTATAATACAGCGCCTCATACCTCTTACATCCAGTATAATACAGCGCCTCATACCTCTTACATCCAGTATAATACAGCCCCTCATACCTCTCACATCCAGTATAATACAGCGCCCCATACCTCTTACATCCAGTATAATACAGCGCCCCATACCTCTTACATCCAGTATAATACAGCCCCTCATACCTCTCACATCCAGTATAATACAGCGCCCCATACCTCTTACATCCAGTATAATACAGCGCCTCATACCTCTTACATCCAGTATAATACAGCGCCCCATACCTCTTACATCCAGTATAATACAGCGACCCATACCTCTTACATCCAGTATAATACAGCGCCTCATACCTCTTACATCCAGTATAATACAGCCCCTCATACCTCTTACATCCAGTATAATACAGCGCCCCATACCTCTTACATCCAGTATAATACAGCGCCCCATACCTCTTACATCCAGTATAATACAGCGCCCCATACCTCTTACATCCAGTATAATACAGCGACCCATACCTCTTACATCCAGTATAATACAGCCCCATACCTCTTACATCCAGTATAATACAACGCCTCATACCTCTTACATCCAGTATAATACAGCCCCTCATACCTCTTACATCCAGTATAATACAGCCCCATACCTCTTACATCCAGTGACGTCTCCTCGCATGTAGATCTTCTCTTTCCTCATCTTCTCCTTTCAGACCAGACGCCATTTTTCAGCCATTTCTCATCTCTGTAGTTTGACAAAAAAAAAAATCTTAGTTTACAGTGTCCTAAAATAACTGCACCCAGCAAATAGTGTTCCGTAATAGTGTAAACATAACGCTCCCCAGAAATAACTTGCGCTGATACTGTGCCAGGGTGCCCCCACAGTAATAGTGCCCCCCACAGTAATAGTGCCCCCACAGTAATAGTGCCCCCCACAGTAATAGTGCCCCCCACAGTAATAGTGCCCCCAAAGTCCCAACTAATAATTCTCTGCCAGAGTGCACTTGTTAGTAATAGTGCCCCCAACAGTACTAATGTCCCCACTGTGCCCCAGAAGTAATAATGCTTCCAATGTGCCAGTAAGAAGTGCCCCCCAATAATGTGCCAGAAGTGCCCCCAAAATTTCACCCAAATTATGTGCCAGTAAGAAACACCCCAATAATGTGCCAGAAGTTCCCCCCCAAAATCATGTGCCAGTAAAAAGTGTCCCACCCCTATAGATGCCCCCCAAATTATGTGCCAGTAAGAAATGCCCCAGTGCCCCCATGTGCCAGTAAAATGCCCCCAGTGCCAGTAAAAATGCCCCGAGTGCCAGTAAAAATGCCCCCAGTGCCCCCATGTGCCAGTAAAATGCCCCATGTGCCAGTAAAAATGCCCCAGTGCCCCCATGTGCCAGTAAAATGCTCCCATGTGCCAATAAAAATGCCCCTAGTGCCCCCTTGTGCCAGTAAAAATGCCCCCAGTGCCAGTAAAATGCCCCAGAGCCAGGAAAATGCCCCCATGTGCCAGTAAAAATGCCCCAGTGCCCCATGTGCCAGTAAAAATGCCCCCAGTGCCAGTAAAATGCTCCCATGTGCCAATAAAAATGCCCCCAGTGCCCCCTTGTGCCAGTAAAAATGCCCCAGTGCCATTAAAATGCCCCCAGAGCCAGTAAAATGCCCCAGTGCCAGTAAAATGCCCCCAGTGCCCCCATGTGCCAGTAAAATGCCACTATGTGCCAGTAAAAATGCCCCCAGTGCCCCCATGTGCCAGTAAAATGCCCCCATGTGCTAATAAAAATGCCCCCAGTGCCAGTAAAATGCCCCCAGTGCCAGTAAAATGCCACCAGTGCCCCATGTGCCAGTAAAAAAGCCCCCAGTGCCAGTAAAATGCCCCCATGTGCCAGTAAAATGCCACTATGTGCCAGTAAAAATGCCCCCAGTGCCCCCATGTGCCAGTAAAATGCCCCCATGTGCCAGTAAAATGCCCCCATGTGCCAATAAAAATGCCCCCAGTGCCAGTAAAATGCCCCCCAGTGCCCCCATGTGCCAGTAAAAAAGCCCCCAGTGCCAGTTAAAATTCCCCCAGTGCCCCCATGTGCCAGTAAAATGCCCCCATGTGCCAATAAAAATGCCCCCAGTGCCTCCGTGACTGCAACAATAAAAAAAATAAACACTTACTTACCTCCATGGAGCCGGCAGCGAAGCAATGCAGGCCTCTTCCGTCCTGTGTCCCGCGCTGTACGGCTCAGGCGGCGCGATGACGTCATCGCGCCGCCTGAGCCGGCCTCTGATAGGCTGCAGGCCTAGGGCCTGCAGCCTATCAGAGGAACGGGCAGGGGAGACGCCTCTCCCTCCCCTGCCCCGCATCTCAAAAGGCAGACTATGGAGATGAGCGCTTCCACAATGGAAGCGCTCATCTCCCTCTGCCCCACCGCCGCCCCCAACTGTGCGGCACTTGCAGGGCACGGCCGGGCCATTAAGGGGGCGCTCTGGCAGGGCGCCCCCTTAACTGGCCGGGAGTGAAGCGCCCTGTGCAACCGCACGGGTCGCACACCCCAAAGGCCGGCCCTGATGATATAGATATTACATAGAAAAAAATGATAGATATGAGATAGATAGATAGATAGATAGATAGATAGATAGATAGATATGAGATAGATAGATAAATAGATATGGGATAGATAGATAGATAGATAGATATGAGATAGATAGATAAATAGATATGGGATAGATAGATAGATAGATAGATAGATAGATAGATAGATAGATAGATAGGATATGATTTAGATATTACTTAGATAGAAAGCCAGATGTGTAACACCCAGAGTGGTGTGACCACTCCTATGTCCCGCAACTGTCTTCTATGGGCTAACACAATGTCATCTCATGCATTTTCTTCCAGATCCTACACACTGTGCATCCCTAATAATGTAATGGTTTTATATGTAATGTACCTGGAGTACCAGCAGGTGGCAGCAAACAAGGCAGAGCTGTAGTTACTCAGAATGGACCTTTCCATGCCATTCTGACCCTCCTCTGGAGAGTAGTGGGAGAGTCCCACTTCCTGCAGGAAAGGTGGAGATCTAGTTAGAATCAGTTCTAGTTACCCCCTGCTAAGGGAAGGTCTGAAAATTCTGGTTCAAACTCTTTATTGGAGCTGACAAAACTCTAAATTGCTCCCTGGCCTAACCTAAGTCCGACCAAGGAGGAAAGTGCAGCCTTCGGAAGTAATCCAAGTCTACAGAAAGCTTGTCAGTACAGCAGTGTGTAACAGAATTAGAGCAGATGTGTTTACCTGCCAGTTAGATATGCTAAAACCTGCTGGGACCAAGACAAAGCCACGAGATTGTTGTTGGATGCAAGTCTACCTACGGTAAGTAAAGCTGCGTTGGATTTCACCTCAAGGTCTGGACTCGTTTATTCCTTCATCCCTCAATTATTCCCCCTATTTATTGCTTCAAGGCCAAAGTCTGGGGTCCAGCCATATCCAGGTAGGAGCACCGTGACACACACTATAGAACGACATTTTAGGCCACAAATACACCACTTGGCATTCCTACACATGGGACGTGTGTGACTACATCCTTAGCGGGCCCTGGAGGGAGGCCGTCCGTCATAGATGGATAGAGAGATAGACAGATACTGTAGATATAAAATAGATATGTCTGCCCTATACCGTTGCCTTCCACTCAATTCCAGTGAGTATTTCCGGCTGTGCTTATTTATTGAGGCTCCGCAGTCGTCCAGGCCGATCCTTCACCGATGTTTGAGGCAGATCTCCAGCCTTTGCTATTAAATTTCATGCGGAGATCTCCCTCAGGACACTGAGCAAAAAAACTAAGTTTTCTTGTAAACATTTTGCTGTCTTACCGGATTTTTCCATCCTTCGCAGGTGTCAGCCATGGGCTGTGCCCTCATCTCATTGAGAGACAGCAGGGACTGTGCATCCCTGGCTCAGCTGGGTGACTGTCATAGGCATCCCTGGCTCAGACTGTCATAGGCTGAGATAGACTGCTATAACCTGGAGACATCCCGGACCACCCTGCATGAGGAAGAAGCCCGGGGCATTACTAGCTGGTAGTGTCGAGCAAATCAAAGTTAACGAACTGGACTTCGATCCGAATTTCAGAAAACATGATGTGCATGATGTAATCTGTAGTGAATGTAATCTTCTTATCAGAGACTGTATTTGTGAGTTATCCCCTCTCTTCTAATTGTAGCTGTGTCATGTGACCAACTCCTTGACCTCCAACTGATGCAGGACAGGAAGCCAGTTACTTCTCTATTCATTCCTATGAGACTCAGAGTGAGGCTCCCATAGAAACACATAGAGAATTAGACTTCCTGTCCACACATAAGATGCTGTGTTATCTGCTGAGTCTGATTGCTGGTCACATGACACAGATGAGAAACATCAGGGAGATATAACTCACAAATACAGACACTGGTAAGAAAATGACATTCACTACAGATCCGATCATGTACATTTCTAGCAGGACACGGAATAAAAATTTTGGTGGGAGTTCTTCTTTAAAGGTAAGGATGTGATCTTGTGAAGGAACGCAGACGTTTTCACCAGAGAATAAGCTTGTCAATAATCCCCCTATAACCGCATTGTAATGAGCTGATTACACCGGTACAAGTATGCCGCGTTCTTGTCGTCAATCAGTCCCTGTTTACTTCTGAGATCTTCTGATTCTTCGCCGTCGTTCAGCGTCTCCCCCTTCCCCCGTGTCACCAGAGATAATTCTCTTACACACATTACACGTCAAACCCAAGATAGATGCATCTCTGGTGTTTGTGCCTTTCCGAGCCGCAGAAACGCACGGCAGACCGCTCTTGATACAGCAGCTAAAGAAATAATATTGTCTTATTTAGCATAATTTGATTGACCAAACCATATGCCGGTACAATTGGATTCAGTCGCAGAACGCACGATGCAGGCTGCTGCTTGTCAGCGCCATCTGACAGCTGGCAGGGGAGCAAGAATCCTACAGAATGATACACGTCCTATAAAAATATCAGAAGATCCGTAAATCTTTAATCATCCTGTCTAATTCACTGCTCTGAACCGCGCTAATAAGCTGCTCAATCGTGTCAACTTCAAAGCCAAAGACAATTCATCCATGAACAGTCTGCATGTCACTCGTCCAGCGCACCGGCTGACAACAGTCTCTTATTTGCCTCAAAACATTAAAGATTACGTCCAAGGCGAGCAGCACTTCACAGCATTAGACCGCTGTCACACGGCCGGCATGGCAGCATGCTGCAAGGAGCGGAACCTGGTTTTGGTCTAGGTATACAGATAATGGGGTCATGATGGATAGGACAGGCCAGAAGCACCTCCTAGAAAATTCTATCCATTTCAGCGGGGTCCATCAGGTTTCCATCTCTTTCTACCATGTACAGTTGTAGCAACCATCACCACAGTGAGGAACACTATCAGCGTAGCATGCAGTTCTGCTGCAACACAATTAGACCAGTGCGCTATGCTGTTAGTATCAGTTTAATAATTGCTACATCTATAAATACTAAGTAACCCAAAAAACTACATTTAGTCACTTTGCACTAATCTTGAGATAATTCCTGATGCTGCACTAGATTTCTGTGCAATGAGACTCTTAAAGGGAGTCTGTCATCTCTTTTTCACCAATATAACTAAGAGCACAGTACCACAGAAGATTGTAGACACATCCCAGACATACCGGTGTTCCTTTATTCCATGTCCAGGAAAAGCACTTTTATTCTGCTGGAAAACGGCTCCCAAGTGCCCAAAGCAAACCAGACTGAAGAGGTGAGGGCTGCTATAGCTGCTCATATCTTAGGATTGGTACCAGCTAGAAATATGGGTCTTGTTTGAAAGCTGGTATTTCAACCTTTCAAACGATACCAGAATCATAACATTATATCCACTATATCAGAAGATATAGCTGTTAGAGATCGAGTCAGGAGTGAGAGCTGTTTTAGTTTTACTTTCAGCCGGGCACTTGGGAGCGGTTTTCCAGCAGAATAAAAGTGCTTTTCCTGGACATGGAATACACACACACACAGTGCACACAGGTATGTCTGGGATGTGTCTGCAATCTTCTGTGGGGCACTGCTCTTAGTTATATTGGTGAAGATGAGTTGACAGACTCCCTTTAAATGCTTGACCACAACTGAGCTCCTGGTGGCACTATCATTAGCAATGCAGGAAAAGCAAGAAACCAAAACATGTGAGGGTTAGTATTCTAAGACCGCGATCTGCCCCTACATCGGTGGCCTCTAAAGTAAGAATGGGAGTAGAGGTTTCCTGGGAGTGCAAACAGATTACTTGGGTTCTACCATTAAACTAAAAGTAAACTTAGGCCAGATATTACACTCCCTCTACAGTAAATGATACCGCTCCAGCATTTTACAGAACATGCTCACCATACAATAATGCTATTATAATGTGAGTATTGTTTATCGGAGGCTAAAGCTCTGCTTGATTGAGATGACAGCAATGGCTTACAATAACGGGCTTCTTGAATCAGGAGCAATTATAATTGTTCCAAACAAAGTCTTAGAAATGGGAAGGGTAACCCATGGCACCTTACTGACGGCTGGTGAGTCATTGCTGTACATTATTCTATGATTCATTGTAAGGTAAATGCTTTGTATTCTTTATTTCTAAAATAAAAACTGTTAAACTCAACAAAACATAAAAAATAAAAGAGGTTGTGTCATAAAGACAGATTCAGATTCAAAAAGTAGCTGGACGGGGAGGACGGGGGCGCTGGGAGCGAGAGCCTGGTAGAGATCTCACCTACAGCAGACATTGCCGGGGTAAAGTCGAATTACATGGTAGCCTTTCAAGTAACCGTCCATGTAATAGTTACATAGTTAGTAGTCCATGTAATAGTTACAGTTAGTAGTCCGTGTAATAGTTACATAGTTAGTAGTCCATGTAATAGTTACAGTTAGTAGTCCGTGTAATAGTTACATAGTTAGTAGTCCATGTAATAGTTACATAGTTAGTAGTCCGTGTAATAGTTACAGTTAGTAGTCCATCTAATAGTTACAGTTAGTAGTCCATCTAATAGTTACAGTTAGTAGTCCATCTAATAGTTACATAGTTAGTAGTCCATCTAATAGTTACATAGTTAGTAGTCCGTGTAATAGTCACAGTTAGTAGTCCATGTAATAGTTATATAGTTAGTAGTCCGTGTAACAGTTACATAGTTAGTAGTCCATGTAATAGTTACATAGTTAGTATTCTTTGTAATAGTTACAGTTAGTATTCCGTGTAATAGTCACAGTTAGTAGTCCATGTAATAGTTACATAGTTAGTAGTCCATGTAATAGTTACATAGTTAGTAGTCCGTGTAATAGTTACATAGTTAGTATTCTTTGTAATAGTTACAGTTAGTATTCCGTGTAATAGTCACAGTTAGTAGTCCATGTAATAGTTACAGTTAGTAGTCCGTGTAACAGTTACATAGTTAGTAGTCCATGTAATAGTTACATAGTTAGTAGTCCGTGTAATAGTCACAGTTAGTAGTCCATGTAATAGTTATATAGTTAGTAGTCCGTGTAACAGTTACATAGTTAGTAGTCCATGTAATAGTTACATAGTTAGTATTCTTTGTAATAGTTACAGTTAGTATTCCGTGTAATAGTCACAGTTAGTAGTCCATGTAATAGTTACATAGTTAGTATTCTTTGTAATAGTTACAGTTAGTATTCCGTGTAATAGTCACAGTTAGTAGTCCATGTAATAGTTACAGTTAGTAGTCCGTGTAACAGTTACATAGTTAGTAGTCCATGTAATAGTTACATAGTTAGTAGTCCGTGTAATAGTTACATAGTTAGTAGTCCGTGTAATAGTTACATAGTTAGTATTCTGTGTAATAGTTACATAGTTAGTAGTCCGTGTAATAGTTACATAGTTAGTAGTCCGTGTAATAGTTACATAGTTAGTATTCTGTGTAATAGTTACATAGTTAGTAGTCCGTGTAATAGTTACATAGTTAGTATTCTGTGTAATAGTTACATAGTTAGTATTCTGTGTAATAGTTACATAGTTAGTATTCTGTGTAATAGTTACATAGTTAGTAGTCCATGTCATAGTTACATAGCAAATAGTTTGTGTAACCGTTACTTAGTATGGTTGAAGAAAAGACATAAAAGTCCATCAAGTTAGAACCAAGAGATAGGTGGGAATGTGAATTTTATGACCCAGGAGTGAGAACCAGGTTTCTACACATTTTCATGTTATTTCGTTTTAAGAATTCACCGAAGACTTTTTTAAGCCGTCCCCTGTTCCTGCTGTGACCTCCCCCAGCGGTGACTATCCCACAGATTCACTGTTCTTACAGTAAAGAAGCTTTGACACCTCTGGAGCCTGAACCTTTTCTTCTTCAGACGGAGGTGTCGCCCCCTTGTCTTTTGAGAGGATTGTATATATATATATATATTTGTATATGTTAATCATGTCTCCCCCTTAGACATCTCCTCTCAAGACTAAAAAAATTTAATTCTTTTATTCTTTCCTCATAAATATGACCCTCCAGGCCCCTTATTAGTTTAGTCGCTCTCCTTTGTACTCTCTCCAGCTCCAGGGCATCCACAACTGAACTGCATATTCCAGATGCGGACGCATCAAAGCTTTGTTAAGCGGTAATATTACGTTCCTGTCCCATGAGTCCATGACTCGTTTAACACAAGACAATATCCTCCTAGCTAGAAGCAGCTGATTGACATTGTGCTGTTTAATCTATTTAATCTATGATCTACAAGGACACTCAAATCCTCCTCTACAAGTGACTCTCCCAGTGTTACTCCCTTAGGACATATAATGCACATAAATTATTTATAATGCATAAGTTTACATTTATCCACATTGATGCCAAGTGGAAGCCCAATCACTCAGAGTGTCCAAGTCAGCCTGTAGTTTACAGACATCTTCCATATACTGCACAGTACTACACAGCTTGGTGTTCTCAATCCAATTGCATACAATACTTTCTAAGCCTTATTTTACCTATTAAACGTCTATGAGGGACAGGATCAAATTTCTGTGCAAAATCCAAGAAATCTACATCCACAGCCGCCCCTCTCCAGGCTTCTACTTACCTCACTACATCCACAGCCGCCCCTCTGTCCAGGCTTCTACTTACCTTACTACATCCACAGCCGCCCCTCTCCAGGCTTCTACTTACCTTACTACATCCACAGCCGCCCCTCTGTCCAGGCTTCTACTTACCTTACTACATCCACAGCCGCCCCTCTCCAGGCTTCTACTTACCTTACTACATCCACAGCCGCCCCTCTCCAGGCTTCTACTTACCTTACTACATCCACAGCCGCCCCTCTGTCCAGGTTTCTACTCACCTCGCTACCTCCACATCCGCCCCTCTGTCCAGGCTTCTACTTACCTCACTATATTCACAGCCGGCCCTCTGTCCAGGCTTCTACTTACGTCACTATATTCACAGCCCCCCCCCCCCACTGTCCAGGCTTCTACTTACCTCACTATATTCACAGCTGCCCCTCTGTCCAGGCTTCTACTCACCTCCTCATAAAAACATATCAGGTTAGTCTGGCAAGTCCTCAGTAAACCCATGTTGGCTACAGTCACATACTCTGGTATATAGTCCCTTAAGAGTCCTTCAAACATTTTTCCTACAACAGAAGTTAAGCTTTACTGGTCTGTAATTACCTGGGAAAGACCTAGTGTCCTTGTTAAATATGGGAACCATATCTGCCTTAAGCCAGTCGCTTTGCACCGTACCAATCATTAAAGAATCTTTACAAATTCTGAACAGTGGCACAGTAATAACTGAGCTAAGTTCCTTAAGAACTCTTGGGTGTAACCCATCCATCTCTTGACCCATATCTCCAATCTCCATCTCTATATCACTAACTTCTTGCTCAGTGTGCAGTATGCTTCTCTCAACATTGTTTATTGCCCTCAGTGTTGCATTTTGCTCTTCCAGATCTCTAATGCGAGCTTCCAGACGGGCACCATGCTCACATGGTATTTAACCTGGACCTCCTGCTCCGGTTGTGTACACATGGGGCAAAGTGTGCCCTGAAGAAAACTCCCCAATCCTGCAAGCCATTATCCCAGTTACAACAACAGAGAAAGGTAATTGGAAAGTAAAACATGGTTCTCTCTGGGATTGCCAAATCAAACATAGTGTCTCTCCATTCTGGCACATAGAGGGGTCTCCACGTGCTCTAACTTGTCCTGATAGGACATCCTCTTTAATAGTCACCATGAGAGATTATTTTTAACCCTAAGACTTAATGTCCAAGGAATTGTGTGCTCCTACAATGCTAAAAAACCAAAGATTTAGAAGTTTATGAAGCCCTGTGGCTGCTGAGCCGAGAACAATATTGGAGTCTCTTAGCTTTCCAGAACTTATATAACAAAGATACAGATAAAGAGAATTTATAGCAGCATGACAGAGGAGGAGAACTCAGCTCTGGTTATGATGAAGGTGACCTGCAGGAGAATACACGTGGAAAATGTACCGACTTTGACAAGAACAGAAACTCACAGCAAGTTCCCCAGCAAATAAAATTATTTAAAAAGATCACAGAGATAGATCCCGGCTCGCAGCTTCTCCTATGAACTAAATGTAATATTCAATGTAACCAGGATATAGTCAATACATCATTATCATGACCTCTAATTGAAATCTTCTCAACTCCTTCCCTTCTAAGCATATTATGTCTGAAAGCTTTGAAGTCCTCTGAACCAGAAAGTAAGTATTTACCCATCACAGAGATGGGGAAAAGCCCTACAGATAATGGGAGTTGTAGTTCCTGACATCTCCACGGATCCAGAAAGTAATCCTCATATCTGCTTCTCCCAGCACTCGTCTCATTTATGTGTAGAAGAAGCTGTGCTTGGCGCCCCACACGTCACCGATGCTGCCATTTCAAAATTTTACAGTTCTGAAAATGTCAGGAGGCTGCAGATCTCACAACGTTTGGTCAGCGAGACAGAAAGTGCAACATGAAATGTATCTGAAATCCAATAAAATTGCTTTTTTACTGGGAAGGTGCAGTAACCTCTGCCAGCCGGCTGTAAAGCTTGCACAAATCAAGACGAGTGTCTAAACTGCAATACGTGAAGGCTGCAGAATGGAGGAATAAAGGCTGTAGGTGTGTATGATGGAGGCTAAAGGCTGGAGATGTGCATATGAGAGAGAAAGGAATCTGGACAGAGACAGAACTGTATGCATAACTGTGTAAGGAGGAACGTGTGAAGGATACTGCAAGAGGTATGAAAATACTAGAACAGACCCGGACCATGATCCTACCACCACTGCGTGTCACAGATGGGATGAGGCTTTTATGCTGGATGCAGGATTTTCCTTTTTTTTTTTTACCAAACATAACGCTTTTAATTTACACTAATTCTCTTTTGGTCTCATCTGTCCACAAAACATTGTTCCAATAGTCTTCTGACTTGTCCAGGTAATGTTTAGTAAACTGTAAATGGGCATCAATGCTCTTTTTGGAGATCCATGGCTTTCTCCTTTCAGTCTTGCCAAGCACACCACAGTTGTTCAGTGTCCTGATGATGGACTCATAAATATTAGCATTAGCTAATGTGAGAAAGGTCTTTAGTTGCCTAGAGCTTCTCGAGTTCCTTTGTGACTTCACGGACTATTACACGCCTTGCTCTTGGTGTGATCTTTGTTGTTTGACTACTCCTGCGGAGGGTAATAATGATCTCAAATTTCCTCCATTTCTATACAATCTGTCTGTAGGCTGATGGAGTCCAAACTCTTTAGAGATTAGATGGTTTTGTAACCTTTTCCATCCTAATGAGCATCAACAACTCTTCTTCTGAGGTCCTCAGAAACCTCCTTCGTTTGTGCCAAGATATACTTCCAAAAATGTTTTCTGAAGATCAGACTTTGAAACATCCCTGTTTTTTAAATAAAACATGTCTCATACCTGATCTGTCATCTTATTGAAGACACCTGACACCTTTACATTATCTGCTAATCCTAAAGGTTCCCATATTTTTGTCACTTACAGACATGTGATTTTGGATCATTTTCCTCAATGAATAAATGGCCATGTCTAATATTTTTGACTCATTTGTTTCATTTGCTTCTTTATCTACTTTTAGTTTTTGTGTGAAACTCTCAAGTAGTTTTAGGTCAAATTTATGCAGAAATATAGAATATTCTGATGGGTTCACAAAATTCCAGGGACCACTCTACGTGTTGCAGGTTGTGGATGTTTGATGTCAGAGACTTAGGAGATGGACGACGTGTTATGAAGAATAAAAGCTGGGACAGAAGACAGTAAATGAACACTCAGAGGTATGTGTGATGGAGAACATGTATTATAGAGGATACGAGCTCCAGTATGTGTGATGGAGAACATGTATTATAGAGGATACGAGCTCCAGTATGTGTGATGGAGAACATGTATTATAGAGGATACGAGCTCCAGTATGTGTGATGGAGAACATGTATTATAGAGGATACGAGCTCCAGTATGTGTGATGGAGGGCAGGGGCAGACAACACCTCACGCCTCCTTCTTCCTGGACAGTGTTTTATTATAAATCTCTCATTGTGACACAGACTCCGCTGGCAATGACCAGACCTCATTCCCCAAAATACAGCCATGTCATCCACGCTATTAACTAATTTTATTCACTTCTCCTGCATAAACAGCACTAGTAATGGACTGCAGGAAATTGTCTTATTAGAGCTGCAAAGGAGATGATCCTTCAAAATAAAAGGGGCATTAAATACTATAATGTAACGCTGACAGCGGCATCTTTCTAAACTGCGGGCTGCGCTCTCTCCTTATAAACATAAGATACGGTGCCGGGCTCAGGATTTTCGTTTTTTGTGCTGGGCTCAGGATTGGAAGGATGCAAAATATCCCTGAGCACCAGACAAAATATCCAAATTTTATATGCATAACACATTATAAATATATCAAGGCCAAAGCTGCTCAAAATATGAGCGCTCGTGATCATTACCATAATGTAAAGTATCTAAATGTGCTGCTGAGGAAATGTATCAAACCTTAAAGGGGTTCTGCAGGAATTAGGAAAATGAAAATACTTTAATATTACTTCATTATACAATACAGACCAAAAGTTTGGACACCCCTTCTCATTCAAAGAGTTTTCTGTATTTTCATGACTATGAAAATTGTAGATTCACACTGAAGGCATCAAAACTATGAATTAACACATGTGGAATTATATACTTAACAAAAAGTGTGAAACAACTGAAAATATGTCTTATATTCTAGGTTCTTCAAAGTAACCACCTTTTGCTTTGATTACTGCTTTGCACACTCTTAGCATTCTCTTGATGAGCTTCAAGAGGTAGTCACCTGAAATGGTTTCCACTTCACAGGTGTGCCCTGTCAGGTTTAATAAGTGGGATTTCTTGCCTTATAAATGGGGTTGGGACCATGAGTTGTGTTGGGCAGAAGTCAGGTGGATACACAGCTGATAGTCCTACTGAATAGACTGTTAGAATTTGTATTATGGCAAGAAAAAAGCAGCTAAGTAAAGAAAAACGAGCGGCCATCATTACTTTAAGAAGTGAAGGTCAGTCAGTCCGAAAAATTAGGAAAACTTTGAAAGTGTCCCCAAGTGCAGTCGCAAAAACCATCAAGCGCTACAAAGAAACTGGCTGACATGAGGACCGCCCCAGGAAAGGAAGACCAAGAGTCACCTCTGCTGCGGAGGAGAAGTTCATCTGAGTCACCAGCCTCAGAAATGGCAGGTTAACAGCAGCTCAGATTAGAGACCAGGTCAATGCCACACAGAGTTCTAGCAGCAGACACGTCTCTACAACAACTGTTAAGAGGAGACTGTGTGCAGCAGGCCTTCATGGTGGAAACCACTGCTAAGGAGAACACAAGGAATGGACATTAGACCAGTGGAAATCTGTGCTTTGGTCTGATGAGTCCAAATTTGAGATCTTTGGTTCCAACCACCGTGTCTTTGTGCGACGCAGAAAAGGTGAACGGATGGACTCTACATGCCTGGTTCCCACCGTGAAGCATGGAGGAGGAGGTGTGATGGTGTGGGGGGGCTTTGCTGGTGACACTGTTGGGGATTTATTCAAAATTGAAGGTATACTGAACCAGCATGGCTACCACAGCATCTTGCAGCGGCATGCTATTCCATCCGGTTTGCGTTTAGTTGGACCATCATTTATTTATCAACAGGACAATGACCCCAAACACACCTCCAGGCTGTGTAAGGGCTATTTGACCAAGAAGGAGAGTGATGGGGTGCTACGCCAGATGACCTGGCCTCCACAGTCACCAGACCTGAACCCAATCGAGATGGGTGAAGGCAAGAGGGCCAACAAGTGCTAAGTATCTCTGGGAACTCCTTCAACACTGTTGGAATACCATTTCAGGTGACTACCTCTTGAAGCTCATCAAGAGAATGCCAAGAGTGTGCAAAGCAGTAATCAAAGCAAAAGGTGGCTACTTTGAAGAACCCAGAATATAAGACATATTTTCAGTTTTTCACACTTTTTTGTTAAGTATATAATTCCACATGTGTTAATTCATAGTTTTGATGTCTTCAGTGTGAATCTACAATTATCATAGTCATGAAAATACAGAAAACTCTTCGAATGAGAAACTTTTGGTCTGTACTGTACATATATTCCCAAATACCTTTCATTATTTATAATGGCTCGTTTTGTCTGGGGAGCAAGGCCGCCGCCCTATTAGTGCACACAGGAGGACAAGTTACTTCACAACACTGAGGTAAAGAGCTGCCTCATCCTCCTCTCTGCTCTGCTTGTCAGGGATTATGATCCTGAATACAGATGATAAGATCTTCAGCTGAATCTCGGTAGGAATAGAGTCCATGAGGAGACATGAAGTACAGAGAGGAGGTGAGGATGTAGCCGATAAGCAGCAGCTCTTGTATGCAGTCTCCATCACCACAGTCTGTCCTGTTCGTCCTCTCTGTATTTCATGTCTTCTGATAAAATCCATTCCTACAGAGGTTCAGCTAAATATCATATTAGACAGTATTCAGGATCGTAATCCCTGACAAGCAGAGCAGAGAGGAGGATGAGGCAGCTCTTTACCTCAGTGCTGTGAAGTAACTTGTCCTACTGTGTGATTAGGACGGGTTTTGTGTGCACTAATAGGACGGCGGCCATTTTATTTCCCCTGATAATTGTTCCCCAGACAAAACGAGCCATTATAAATAATGAAAGGTATTTGGGAATATATTTACAATAAAGTAATATTTGTGTATTTTCATTTTCTTAATTTCCGGAGAACCCCTTTAACTGTTTGAGCAGCCAGTGTATCTAAGCCTATCATGTGTGATCGGGTCTGCTGAGGCAGTGTATTGAAGCATACCATACTGTATGAAGAGCTCCTGTATCTATTCCTAGGTCATACCGCCGTGACCGCTGCAGTCACAATGGACTTCACTTTAGGTATATCAGGGGTCGGAAGTCCCGGGACCTGCAGTGTTTGGACCGGAGGGACCTCTAGCAGTTGAATCTTTGTCTTATAAGCGGGCATGCTGCCAGGTTACTTTTTAAAAAGGGTCAGACAACCCCTTTAAGCTGAAGGGTCACCATGGGGACCCCTGTAAGGAGGTGTGGAGACTTAAAATGTGGGGGTCAGGGGGGGGCAGGTTAAAACCGAGGAGTGTTTTGCATTATTGCTAGATCCCCTGTTGCCCTGATTTTATCACATCTTAGCGGTATATTTCTCCGGGATGGGACAGAAATGACGAGGGACGTGATAGCTAATGGATTAAAGGCCTCAGCCATACTAATGTATCCGGATTATTCTGCCTCTGGAGGCAAATGATTCTGTGATATTTTTGTACAGAAATAGAATAAAAAGTCTATAAGTAAATGTAAGATCTAGGACATTAAGATGAAATTATTTATTCTTGACCTGGTTTTGTTATGACATACCGCGTATAATGAATCTGGCCGAGTACTGAGGAAACCCATTTATAAAAGCCTGACCCGATGAAGGAATAGAGAGAATGCTCCGCCGCACCTCACTCGCACTGCAATATCGAAATGGTGCCCCCTAATACTTATGGGAGCAAATTACAATACATAGAAAACCTATATACAATGTTACTGTGACGTGACGAGCGCCGTTGAGAGAGATGGGCTGTAAAATGCTAAACGGTCGCGCTATACAGGCGTCTGAGCAAAGCTTGTCACAAGAGCCACGGAATGTAATACATGTCATACAGAACTCCTACGGAGATCAATGTGAAGTGTCTGGGACATTTCCTTTAAATGTGATTGTAATTTTTTACTAAACTTTTGTTACTTCTAATATGACCTTTTTAACACTGTCATAGACAGACGAAGGTTTGGATGATGAGAATTGCATCATATATATGCCCCAGACGTATGTAACTACTCCCCTGTCAAATTGTAATGTACTTTCCTTAAAGAAGAACTCCCGCAAAAATTTTATTCCATGTCCTGCTAGAAATGTACATGATGTAATCTGTAGTGAATGTAATTTCTTACCAGTGTCTGTATTTATGAGTTATATCTCCCTGATGCTTCTCATCTGTGTCATGTGACCAGGAATCAGACTCACCAGATAACACAGCATCTTATTTGTGGACAGGAAGTCTATTTCTCTATGTATTCCTATGGGTGCCTCACTCTGAGTCTCATAGGAATGAATAGAGCAGTAACTGGCTTCCTGTCCTGCGTCAGTTGGAGGTCAGGGAGTTGGTCACATGACCCAGCTACAATAAGATGAGAGTGGATAACTCACAAATACAGTCTCTGATGAGAAGATTACATTCACTACAGATTATATCATGCACCTTTCTAACAGGTCAGAGAATAAAAATGTTTGCGGGAGTTCTTCTTTAACCGTTTGAAATGAAAAACTCAATAAAAACTATTGTTTAGTTTAACAGAAAAAATACAATGTCTCTTTTCAGTTATTTGATGCAGAGTTACAAATAATGTTGCAGATGAAATGTAGTAAGACCCAAGCCTAAGGCCTTATTCACACAAATGGGTCCAGTTTTTCGGTCCAAAAACCACAGATCCACAAAATACAGATGTGGTCCTTGTGTGCAATTCATTTAGGAAACTGTTGTATTGAACGGGTCCGTTGTCCACATTTAGCAGACATAGGGGGGTCATTTACTTTCCAGAAATACACCTATATTAGGCGTATTTCTGGTGCAGATTGTGCCAAAATCTGCCACTTTTCCTCGCTCATGCCAGGTCTAAAAAAGTGGGTGTGGCATGGACGAGGAAGGGCCGACATTCATCATTTGTTTAAGGCGTAGAAAATGGTGTAAATGTAAGACAGAAATGATGCCGTCTTACATTTAGACTGGCACTGGATACGCCAAGGTTACGTAAAGGCCGGCGCCTCTTCATAACTGCAGCGGATCCAACACCAGTGCAGGGCTTTATTAAGACCGGCGTCTAAAACGCCAGTCTTAATAAATGACCCCCATAGTCTATCTTTTTGTGGAGCAGACACTTGGATGCGGAGAGTACATGGATCATCATTATGCTTTTGCATTTGTGCGTCCATTCTGCAAAAGAGACAGAACATGTCCTATACTTGTCTGCAAAGTGCAGACAGCGGACCCATAGAAGTCCATGGGTCTGCAAAAAATGCGGAGGCAACTAGGGTTGTCACGATACCGAAATTTTGATTCGATTCCCGATACCATAAAAAAGTATTGCGATACTCGATACCGTTCAATACCACGCAAAAGAAAAATAAAACACCAAAAAGCCGCATGAATTCCGCATTTGAAGGGATGTCCGGCCCATAATAGAGCAGTCCTATCCTATTCCTTTTTTTTTTGGGAAGGGGGGGGTGCAAAGTGACAAAAAAAAAAAAATGGCGAATCACGTGTTTTTTTTAATTTTTTTTCTCTGTTACAGTGTTCACCACATAGGAGATATTGTTTAATACTTTAATAGTTCTGACTTTTTCGGATGCGGAGCTTCACTCCGGTGGAAAAAAATACAGGAAAAGATATGCAAAATCATAAAGAATGTTAAAGGGAATCTGTAAGCAGTTTTAATCATGCAAAACTGCTGACAGTGCTTAGTAGTGACAGCACGACAAATATACTGTTTGCAAAGCTTTTACCGCAACATAATAACAAAATAAAACCTCACTAGTGGGACGTGATCCTCTGCTGCAAGCTTCCACAAAAACTTAGGGGGTAATTTATCACGTGCCGCACTGAATTCTGGGCTTTTGCGACTTTTCGGGTTACTTGCGCAAACATTATGCCGTTTTGCATTTTCACACCCCTCCAGTTTAGAAAAGTGGGTGTGGTCAGCTATGGTAATTAGCTTCCATCCAGATTTGCATCATTCATCAGTGAGTCTTCAGAAAGTCCAAAAAAAAAAAAAGTTACAAACTCACTCCAGTAGGGGGCGCGGCGTAAAAAAAACCCTATAATTTCCAGACGAAAGTGTTAGGATTAAAGACGCAACAAATTGAACAAGCCACGTGCGACATAATTATATAAATCTAGTGCAAAGTAATCCAACGCAGACACAAGCAAAACTGACTTCAGGTATCACCTTCCCGATAAAGTCCCTCCTTAGAGAGTAAAAAGAAGCGGATGAAGAGATGCTGACAGATTGGCGCTAATAGGGTGCATTCTACGTGTCAAGTTTTTCTTCTAAAAATAGTAAAAATATGATCCATCTCTTGAATGAGTGCTAATTACTGATAAAAGCATGCGAGCGCACCTGCGTTATATTTGTGTTTTGACAGCAGTTGCTCGTTTTTGGAGTAACACGTATCATCACCTATTTGAGTTGCCAAGCATAAAAATAACGTGGGACGGCAAATAATGAAAATTCTTGAAGAAGGATCTGAGGCTTTCGCAGATCACAGGTCTGAGCTGCGGATACGTCATTCACTGACACCGTTTGGATAGTTGACAGATCTCGGCATATAGCCGCCCCGCGTTGCCATAGCAACTACAGGGCTCAGCCGAGAGATGAAAGTCGGCATCCCAAGTGCTAAGCATATTTCCTAGCCTCGACTACCGCTGAACAGAGGGGCCACAGTCATCAGACGACTCCCGAAATCTGCAGCCCAGCTTTATAAAGCCCATGTGGGATTCCTGCATCTAATATTCCAGAAATTCTGATAATCCACCACTTGTTTGTAAGAAAAGTGCTGCAAGAAAATCTGCAAAATCATAGGAGACAAAGCAGAAGCAACAGTGATAGAGTTTGCCAAAGAATTTTGTTTTAGGCTGATTCCCTAAAACCTCTCGTCTCTCACTTTTCAATCCAATAATCCAGAACATCTCACAATCCATCACTGGACAAGTCCCATTATCCTGGATTTTTTGTGCTGCCGTCACGCTCTGATTTTGCTCTGTGCTGTCACATTCTGTCACTCGTTCAGGGGTATGTGCAGCCCTGAGCTTCACCACACCTCCGACCCTGCCTACTTGCACGGCCCGTCCTAGGCAACGGCGTACAACTAGTCGATGGTCCCTAGCCTAGGTATGTGCTGGGGCGTACAGGGAGGGGAACAACGAGGAGAACACAATAAACAAATGACAGAACACACACATTATCGGGAAGGCACCAGGCCAAGGTCAAACCAGGAAGTCACGTCAAAAGCCACGGGAGCGAGCAGGAACGAGGTCAAATGAACAAGCCGAGGTCAAAACCGAGAGGGAGTACAAAGGGATGAGACGGGGACGTAGTCAAAAACACAAGCCAAGGTCAAGTACAATAGTCACTGATGATCACAAACCGCAAGCACTGGAAATAAGACCAATCAAAGGCAACCTGTGGCCAGCAGGCTGTCTGTTTAAATAGGCCCAGCAAAAGGGTCACGTGACGTGGCCAGAGTCACATGACCGAAATCAGAAACCTCAATACACCTGAGTGCCGACTCATGGGCGTCGGTGCAGGGGATGGAAGACACTGGCCGCACTTGTGAAGCGCGCGTCGCTGGGTCCTCCCCTCCCCTGGGTTGCTAGAGATACGAGGACGCCGGCTCCCCGTTACATGTGCTCTTTCGTTGAATGTATCAAAAACTTTCAGACTAAAGAGCAACATTAAAATAGAAATAGAATAATTTGTAACAACATTCCTAAATCCTCACATCACGATGTTTTGCTGATGATCCGTCCAAAAATCGGAGGGTCTCAGACACTTCCACGTCGCTTCACTTATGGGATGGAGGGAAGGGAAGAACCGCGGCGCAGGGACAATCATTTTCGCTTACTTGCAGATTTGCATCCCTTTAATTAGGATGTGACGGTCTCTGGCGCCTCAATGGATGCACCACGGCGTCTTGTCTTATTCTGATTCCGCTCACGTCACAGCCCATTGTTCTGTTCCTATATATCTGCCCCATTCCTGACCTTTCCGGCTGGGGTGCACATATCCGCACGGAATCCATGCTAAATGTATTTTTTGCTTGAAGCGGACGCTCATCCTAGCGCAATAGCCAGCCACACAAACTCATAAATCTTGTCAACGAAGATTGCTTGCCTGCCACTTCCAGCATATCATGGCTCACCTGAATGCAGTTTATCTTTGTTTTTCAGCTTGAATCCCTGAACACGAGGTTAATCACTGTGTATCCATGCTTGGGAAAGGCCAGGAGACGCATCCAGTGGCACACACACTATCTATTTCTCTCCGTAGCTCTCCCTCTCTTTAATAGCCAAGCTTCTGCTCCAGTGAAAGAGAACACAAATAACATTTTTGACAAAAAGGCTTCAAGCCTTGAAGGATCTACAATCACCTGCAATAATGTCTGCTTCCTGCTATACGGGTTACATGTGTGAATGGTCACGAGCAAATACAAGAGAGACAAGCCACGATACCTGGCTATAATCTGTCCATCATTACTGACATTTCACACTGTTCGGTGTCACAACTTGTAGAAGAATATAACGGAGCAAAACGAGAAACATGAACCCTCCCTGTGTATAAGATCCTGGTTACAAAGCTAAGCAACATGAAATCTATGGACACCCAATGCAAACTGCCATCTGAATGGGGCTTAAAGCAAATAAAATACAACCTCCTTTGGCTGATCCAATCTTTTTCTTGGGTAAGGCGCCGTTCGGACTTCATTCGGCACAGTGAGTGCCGATTGCTGCCGGGCTCCCGGCTTCCTCACTGCGCCTGCCGCCGCCTTCTCTTCTGGGTGTTCTGTGACGTCATCGGCGCAGGCGCAGTGAGGAAGCCGGGAGCCCGGCAGCAATCGGCACTCACTGCGCCTGCGCCGAATGAAGTCCGAACGGCGCAGGCGCGGGATTTTCAGCACGGACAGGGCCAGGAGCAGATAGAGCGAGCTGCCTGGCCCTGTCCATCACAACAAAGGGGGCGTGAATAAAGGTAGGGAAACGGCGCTTACTAGGTGCAGGGTTACCGCCCCTTGCACCTAGTAAGCTTCATTTGCATACGACAAAAGTTGATTTATTTCAAAAACGGGGGCACCAGTAAAAAAATGATCACCAGTTTGGGCATCAGGTGACATTTGCACATTGCAAATGTCATCCTGTTTTATATGCCCAAAACTGGTGACAGAAACCCTTTAAAGGGATTCTCCAGGAATTAAGAAACTGAAAATATCTAAATATTACTTTATTATAAATATATTCCCAAATACCTTTCATTAGTTATAACGGCTCGTTTTGTCTGGGGAGCGATGATTAGGAGAAATAAAATGGCCGCCGTCCTATTAGTGCACACAGAACCTGTCCTAATCACACAGGAGAACAAGTTACTTCACAACACTGAGGTAAAGAGCTGCCTCATATCTCCCTAATGCTTCTCATCTATGTCATGTGACCAGCAATCAGACTCACCAGATAACACAGCATCTTATGTGTGGACAGGAAGTCCTTTCCTATGGGAGCCTCACTTTCAGTCTCATAGGAATGAATAGAGCAGTAACTGGCTTCCTGTCCTGCGTCAGTTGGAGGTCAGGGAGTTGGTCACATGACCCAGCTACAATTAGAAGAGAGGGGATAACTTATAATACAGTCCCTGATGAGAAGATTACATTCACTACAAATTATATCATGCACCTTTCTAACAGGTCAGAGAATAACAATTTTTGCGGGAGTTCTACTTTAAGTATTTTCATTTTCTTAATTCCTTGAGAACCCCTTTAAGGATGAGTGTTGTATAAAGCCGCAATCTGTTCCTCTCACGCCTCAATAACTAGGCTGCTGAGGGCTTGTCATGGAGGTCACATACAGTATATCCATGAAGGGCACACCTAAAGGATGGGCGCTGCAGCAGCAGGATTCTCCAATCCACAACGGGCAGCTTATTAATGACGTGGTGTAATAATTCTTCAATCACGCTTCATTTAATTGAAGTCATGAACATAGATATGAATCTGGAAACCACAACTAGTAAGACAGGACCTTTATCTGGATTTGGTGCTCCGAGCTGGCGTGGCATCATTAATAAATGTGTGCGACAATCTTTTACATCAAATTGGAGTGCCCCTGCTTTTTCCAGAATATATCCATAAAGTCCAACTGCAGCATGACCCCCTCCCCCCTTTATTTCTCTTCCGTCCTCTATCCTGCAAATTTCTTATAATCCTGACAATTATCGCTGACTGCTCCTCACCTATGAGACTCTTTGACATTAAGGGACGTCAGGGGCGGACTGGGAAAAAATCAAAAAGTGGCCCCATGTTGTAGGCAGATCTAGATTGAAAGAAGGTCAGGCAGCACAAGTAGGCGGGGGACCAGCAATACCTTAATGCAGCAGAAAATACCGCCCAGCAGAACCCAATACCACAGTGCAGCACAAAATACCGCCCAGCAGAACCCAATACCACAGTGCAGCACAATATACCGCCCAGCAGAACCCAATACCACAGTGCAACAGAAAATACCGCCAGCAGACCCAATACACAGTGCAGCAGAAATATACGCCCCAGCAGAACCCAATACCACAGTGCAGCAGAAAATACGCTCCAGCATAACCCAATACACAGTGCAGCAGAAAATACCGCCCAGCAGAACCCAATACCACAGGGCAGCAGAAAAATACCGCCCAGCAGACCCAATACCACAGTGCAGCAGAAAATACCGCCCAGCAGAACCAATACCACAGTGCAGCAGAAATATCCAGCAGAACCCAATACCCAGTGCAGCAGAAATACCGCCCAGCAGAACCCAATACCACAGTGCAGCAAAATACCGCCCAGCAGAACCAATACCACAGTGCAGCAGAAAATACCGCCAGCAGAACCAATACCACAGTGCAGCAGAAAAATACCGCTCCAGCAGAACCCAATACCCAGTGCAGCAGAAAAATACCCCAGCAGAACCAGATACCACAGTGCAGCAATATACCGCCAGCAGAAACCAGAATACCACAGTGCAGCAGAAATACCGCCCCAGCAGAACCCAATACCACAGTGCAGCACAATATACCGCCCAGCAGAACCAAATACCACAGTGCAGCAGAAAATACCACCCCAGCAGAACCCAATACCACAGTGCAGCACAATATACCGCCCCAGCAGAACCAGATACCACAGTGCAGCACAATATACCACCCCAGCAGCAATACCACAGTGCAGCACAATATACTGCCCCAGCAGAACCAGATACCACAGTGCAGCACAATATACTGCTCCAGCAGAACCCAATACCACAGTGCAGCAGAAAATACCGCCCCAGCAGAACCAGATACCACAGTGCAGCACAATATACCGCCCAGCAGAACCAGATACCACAGTGCAGCACAATATACCGCCCCAGCAGAACCAGATACCACAGTGCAGCACAATATACCGCCCCAGCAGAACCAGATACCACAGTGCGGCACAATATACTGCCCCAGCAGAACCAGATACCACAGTGCAGCAGAAAATACCGCTCCAGCAGAACCCAATACCACAGTGCAGCACAATATACCGCCCCAGCAGAACCCAATACCACAGTGCAGCACAATATACCGCCCCAGCAGAACCAGATACCACAGTGCAGCACAATATATACCGCCCCAGCATAACCCAATACCACAGTGCAGCACATATACTGCCCGCATAACCCAATACCACAGTGCAGACAATATACTGCCCCAGCAGAAACCAGAATACCACAGTGCAGCACAATATACCGCCCCAGCAGAACCAGATACCACAGTGCAGCACAATATACCGCCCAGCAGAACCAGATACCACAGTGCAGCACAATATACTGCCCCAGCAGAACCAGATACCACAGAGCAGCACAATATACTGCCCCAGCAGAACCCAATACCACAGTGCAGCACAATATACCGCCCCAGGCAGAACCCAATACCACAGTGCAGCACAATATACTTGCCCCAGCAGAACCAGATACCACAGTGCAGCACAATATACCGCCCCAGCAGAACCAGATACCACAGTGCAGCACAATATACCGCCCCAGCAGAACCAATACCACAGTGCAGCACAATATACTGCCCCAGCAGAACCAGATACCACAGTGCAGCACAATATACCGCCCCAGCAGAACCAGATACCACAGTGCAGCACAATATACCGCCCCAGCAGAACCAGATACCACAGTTGCAGCACAATATACTGCCCCAGCAGAACCAGATACCACAGTGCAGCAGAAAATACCGCTCCAGCAGAACCCAATACCACAGTGCAGCACAATATACCGCCCCAGCAGAACCCAATACCACAGTGCAGCACAATATACCGCCCCAGCAGAACCAGATACCACAGTGCAGCACAATATACCGCCCCAGCATAACCCAATACCACAGTGCAGCACAATATACTGCCCCAGCATAACCCAATACCACAGTGCAGCACAATATACTGCCCCAGCAGAACCAGATACCACAGTGCAGCACAATATACCGCCCCAGCAGAACCAGATACCACAGTGCAGCACAATATACCGCCCAGCAGAACCAGATACCACAGTGCGGCACAATATACTGCCCCAGCAGAACCAGATACCACAGAGCAGCACAATATACTGCCCCAGCAGAACCCAATACCACAGTGCAGCACAATATACCGCCCCAGCAGAACCCAATACCACAGTGCAGCACAATATACTGCCCAGCAGAACCAGATACCACAGTGCAGCACAATATACTGCCCCAGCAGAACCAGATACCACAGTACAGCACAATATACTGCCCCAGCAGAACCAGATACCACAGTGCAAGCACAATATACCGCCCCAGCAGAACCAGATACCACAGTGCAGCACAATATACCGCCCCAGCATAACCCAATACCCACAGTGCAGCACAATATACTGCCCCAGCATAACCCAATACCACAGTGCAGCACAATATACTGCCCCAGCAGAACCAGATACCACAGTGCAGCACAATATACCGCCCCAGCAGAACCAGATACCACAGTGCAGCACAATATTACCGCCCAGCAGAACCAGATACCACAGTGCGGCACAATATACTGCCCCAGCAGAACCAGATACCACAGAGCAGCACAATATACTGCCCCAGCAGAACCCAATACCACAGTGCAGCACAATATACCGCCCCAGCAGAACCCAATACCACAGTGCAGCACAATATACTGCCCCAGCAGAACCAGATACCACAGTGCAGCACAATATACCGCCCAGCAGAACCAGATACCACAGTGCGGCACAATATACTGCCCCAGCAGAACCAGATACCACAGTGCAGCACAATATACTGCCCCAGCAGAACCAGATACCACAGTGCAGCACAATATACTGCCCCAGCAGAACCAAATACCACAGTGCAGCGCAATATACCGCCCCAGCAGAACTAGATACCACAGTGCAGCACAATATACTGCCCCAGCAGAACCAGATACCACAGTGCAGCACAATATACTGCCCCAGCAGAACCAGATACCACAGTGCAGCACGATATACTGCCCCAGCAGAACCAGATACCACAGTGCAGCACAATATACCGCCCCAGCAGAACCAAATACCACAGTGCAGCATAAAATTCTGTCACCTGTGTCGCAGTATTTAAACTGTATCATTGTCCTGAGGATGTTGATACAGCTGAATTCCGGTCGGCACCTGTGGATGCCGGCCAGGGGCATAAGTACTTGATGCTGACAGCGTTAGAACATTATGTACACAGCCGGCGGTCATGAGGAGGGGCTAGGGCGGCCATCTGGGCATTGGCCCACCGGGAAATTACCCTGTAGGATCTACGGCCGGTCCGTCCCTGAGGGACGTGCATCCTCAGAATCAGTGAGGTCATGAGATTTTGCTCCATTGCATGCACCATATCCCCCAAGGGGCAAGGTAAGATGGCACAGCATACAGTGGACGCCTTATATAATCTAATCACACCACATGGGACCATTACAGACAATGGTTTTCCTGACACGCCGCAGTCTGTAGGTTGGGGCACGTTTATTTCTGCACAGAAAAGTTTCAGAGACACAATTTAATTAAGGCTTGTTTTTTTTTTCAGGGACTGCTGTGAAATACCGGAGAGCTGCTGCGTGAACGAGGAGGGTTTTGGGAAATTAATTTGTAGAAGAACATAAAGAGAACAAAATCAGGCGAAATGAATGTGAACTGTCACTTGAAAGTAATTAAAATTTCCCGTAACGCTGCGGCTCGATCGCCATTCTTCCTGCTACACGCCAACCACAAAAAACAGCAGCAAGTAAAAGTGAACCTGCCCTGAATACCAGCAGTGGCAGCTCGGCCTGGACCGAAGTGTACGAACTGTGCACGTGCACCAATGCCAGGTTACCTTCCGGCACGTAAAGCTTTGCCTACTGGTGACCAAGATCAACAGCTGACACTTCAACGTGCAGTTCACGGATTGGAGCATCTGTCATCCTTTCACACTTCCAGTAACACCGCTCTTACTAAAACTAGAACAAGACTTTCATCGCAAAACCTCTGCAGCAGAATCGGTGTGAGATAGGACTTTGTATAACTTCCCTGTGATCCGACACCATCTACTGACAACCTCACTCAGCAAAAGTCAAAAAACTGACACGGAAGCTCAGCAGCAGTGAGGAGAAAAAAGCTGCACAACACGGCTGACACGAAGGTCACAGGCGTCAGCTCAAGTCGTGGGGCACTTTCTGGATCATGTTAACATATAAAAATATATATAATTAAAAATATATAAATATATATCCCGTATTTTTCGCTTTATAAGACGCACCTGATGATAAGACGCACCCCAGATTTTAGAGTAGGAAAATTATATCAGACCCCCCCATAAATATCATGACATCACATCAGACCCCCATATCAGCCCACTGTGCCCCATCAGACCTCACATCAGCCCACCCAGCCCCATAAGGATAAAATAAAAAACTCTCTCATATCTCCTGCGCCGCTGCTCCGCTCCGGGTCCGGCGCTCCTCTGTCTTCCCTGGCCGGCTCTGCACTGTCACCTGACTGTGTGCAGCGTCAGGTCAGAGTGCGCAGACTACGTCCTGATGCTGTACGCGGTCAGGACAGTGCAGAGCCGGCACAGAGAAGACAGAGGAGCGCCGGACCCGGAGCGGAGCCGCGGCGCAGGAGATATGAGAGAGTTTTTTATTTTATCCTTATGGGGCTGGGTGGGCTGATCTGAGGTCTGATGGGGGTCCTGGCACCTAATATATACTAGTGAGCGCTTCCATAATAGAATTCGCTTTATAAGACGCATGGCAATTTTCCCCCTACTTTTGGGAGGAAAAAAGTGCGTCTTATAAAGGGAAAAATACGGTACTATAAATATATATAATATAAATATATATAAAAATATACAATTGGAAAAAAAATACAAGGGAGCAGCAAATAACACTATCTATAATACAGTCTGAGGTCTCTCACTCGTCTGGTGACTAAAAATTGCGATAGACAAAATATGTGTCACGCGAGGTCGGCGTCGCGCTCCCTCTGCACGACATCGCTGGACCTCTCCGCCCCCCTAGAGACGAGCAATAGGGAATTGAAGTGCTGGTCTTGTCAGCCAGCACTTCATGAGTTAATTCTCTGTTTGGGTTTAGCCATGTGGTGCTGATCACACCACATGGCTACTTTGCATATTGTTTGGACAGCTTGCTCCGCCTCAGGTCATGTGATGCTGGCCACATCACATGATCCTGGGTGGGCTATTTAAAGATGGCAACTGCCTCACTCAGATGCCTGTGATTAGTTTATACTTTTGATCAGTGCTTGTGCGACCTTGTGTTTTGGATTTGCTATTTGGACTCTGACTTTGGACTTGGACCTCTCTTCTCTTGACCCCTGGTATTTACGCTATCTCCTGTGTTTGACCCGGCTTGCTGACTACTCTATCATTGTGTTTGTTCCGTCTGTGTTTTGTCTCTCCCTGTGTTCCCTTTCCCTCCCTCTGCACTTACCCAGTATAGGGAACGTCTTCGTGGTTGTCCGCGGCCGCCTAGGGCCGTTTGAGGCAAGTAGGTAGGGAAAGAAGGGGGGTTTCAAGTACAGGGCACACCTTCCCTTGTCTTCCCCGTGACAGAATCACAGGCCATTGTGGATTGGGTGCGACCTTCCTCTTTGAAGGCGCTCCAGCGATTTCTGGGGTTTGCTAATTTTTATCGTAAATTTGTCAAAAATTTTTCTGTGGTAGCCAAACCCATTACGGATTTGACTCGCAAGGGGGCTGATCTGGTCAATTGGCCCCCTGCAGCTATTGAGGCCTTTGAAAGGTTAAAGCAGTGTTTTATTAATGCTCCTGTGTTGGTCCAGCCTGATCAAAGTAAGCCTTTTGTAGTTGAGGTGGATGCATCTGAGGATGGTGTGGGGGCTGTACTGTCCCAGGGGTCTTCCACCTTAACTAATCTTATGCCATGCGCCTTCTTCTCCCGCAAGTTCTCTCCTGCCGAGAGGAATTATGACATTGGTAATAGGGAGTTACTTGCAATCAAGTGGGCATTTGAGGAATGGCGTCATTTTTTAGAAGGGGCAGTTCACCGCATTACGGTCCTCACGGATCATAAGAATTTAATGTTTTAGAATCGGCTAAGCGATTGAATCCTAGACAGGCGAGGTGGGCTTTATTCTTTACTCGTTTGATTTTGTGTTACTTTCAGACCCGGGAGCAAGAACGTTAAGGCCGATGCCTTATCCCGAAGTTTCAAGGCGTATCAGCCTCCTGACGTCCCTCCTGAGCCCATCCTGCCAGCTGATATCATCGTGGCCGCTACCTCATCTGACCTCGCTTCTGAAATCTCGGCAGGACAACATCTTGCTCCCATTGGTACCCCCAATGACAAATTGTTTGTGCCGGCTCATTTGCGATTGCAACTGCTGGGTGAGTGCCATAATTCTGTTTTGTGTGGACATCTGGCATCAATGCCACCAAGGAGTTGGTCTCTAGGCAGTATTGGTGGCCGTCAATCTCCAGAGATGTTCAGGCTTTTGTAACTGCGTGTAACACTTGTGCCAGGTCCAAGAATACCAAGACACGACCTATGGGTGAGTTACATCCTTTACCCATACCTAGTAGACCTTGGTCACATCTGTCCATGGACTTTATCACGGACTTGCCGTGCTCTGAGGGTAAAACCGTGATATTTGTGGTGGTTGACAGATTCAGCAAAATGTGTCATTTTATTCCTTTGTGTAAATTACCCTCTGCAAAGGTCTTGGCGTCCGTGTTCATGGATAATATTGTCAAACTGCATGGTGTTCCTGAGAATATCGTTTCTGATAGGGGAGTACAGTTTGTGTCTAGGTTCTGGAGGGCGTTCTGTAATAAGATTGGTATCTCTTTGTCCTTTTCATCAGCCTTTCATCCGGAGACCAATGGTCAGACTGAACGTCTTAACCAATCCGTTGAGCAATATCTCAGATGTTATGTTTCTGATAACCAACATGTGTGGGCCAGATTCCTGTCTCTGGCTGAATTTGCAATTAATAATCGTGTTAATTCATCCTCTGGGATGTCGCCGTTTTTCTGCAATATGGGTTTTCATCCACGCTTTGGCTCCTGTTCCCCATCTGCGTCGGTTGTCCCAGAGGTCAATGATTTTTCTCAAGAACTGTGCACAGTTTGGGCACAGGTTCAGTCGAACCTGGAAAAGGCCCAAGGAGTTCAAAAAGCTAAGGCTGATAGAAAACGTTCTAAGGGTGTGAATTTTAAGGTTGGGGATAAGGTATGGTTATCGACTAAAAATCTCAACATGAGGGTACCATCCTACAAGTTTGCACCTCGCTTCATTGGTCCTTACAGGATCACCAAAGGTGATCAATCCAGTTTCTTTTAGGTTATGTTTACCCGACTCCCTTCGTGTTCATAATGTTTTTCATGTGTCTTTGCTCAAACGTTATGTTGCTCCCGTTGGTCCTGAGGAACAGTCTCCTCCTCCGGTTGAGGTAGCAGGACAAATGGAGCATGAGATTGCCAGAATTGTGGATGTGAGAAGGGTCCGGAATTCCTTCCAGTACCTCGTACATTGGAAGGGGTTCGGTCCTGAGGACAGGTCTTGGGTACCGTTGACCAGGATGCCATGCAGACTCGCTCATCCAAAAGTTCCATCTGCAGCATCCGATAAGCCTGCTCCCGCTGGTAAGGGTCCGGTGGCCCCTCGTGAAGGGGGGGGTACTGTCACGCGAGGTCGGCGTCGCGCTCCCTCTGCACGACATCGCTGGACCTCTCCGCCCCCCTAGAGACGAGCAATAGGGAATTGAAGTGCTGGTCTTGTCAGCCAGCACTTCATGAGTTAATTCTCTGTTTGGGTTTAGCCATGTGGTGCTGATCACACCACATGGCTACTTTGCATATTGTTTGGACAGCTTGCTCCGCCTCAGGTCATGTGATGCTGGCCACATCACATGATCCTGGGTGGGCTATTTAAAGATGGCAACTGCCTCACTCAGATGCCTGTGATTAGTTTATACTTTTGATCAGTGCTTGTGCGACCTTGTGTTTTGGATTTGCTATTTGGACTCTGACTTTGGACTTGGACTTGGACCTCTCTTCTCTTGACCCCTGGTATTTACGCTATCTCCTGTGTTTGACCCGGCTTGCTGACTACTCTATCATTGTGTTTGTTCCGTCTGTGTTTTGTCTCTCCCTGTGTTCCCTTTCCCTCCCTCTGCACTTACCCAGTATAGGGAACGTCTTCGTGGTTGTCCGCGGCCGCCTAGGGCCGTTTGAGGCAAGTAGGTAGGGAAAGAAGGGGGGTTTCAAGTACAGGGCACACCTTCCCTTGTCTTCCCCGTGACAATATGCAATAAATGTAAAAAAACAAAACAAAAACATATGTAAAGAGTGAGTGCCTCAAGGAATATATTAAAAAATATTTATAAGATACAATAAACACATGACCACAATAAGGTGCAGCAACAACATAAAAAAAACAAAAACAAACAAATAATATAAAAGTAAATTTGCAGTCCAGAAATATGTATGTAATTATTCTGCGGGCCCAGCACGATTACATACATGGATCAGGACACAAACCTCATCTTGAGATAACTGAAGGGCAATCAGGACGAATAAACCGTAAACTACACAGACGGCCGGGGCTGACACCAGGACCAGAATGATATCTGGGCAGATATTCCGTACACTCGTAAAGCCAAGGATTGGGTAATGTGAGCGCTCAGAGGTCATCCGCTTCAGCTAGTGATCCGTGACATCAAGGAAGGACCCGTCAGGGGGTCAGTAAGGTGTTACTTCTTGTAATTTTTTGAGACGTTCATTCAATTTAATGTTAGCAGCCGGACAAATTATTTAGGAGACGTCCACGTGGGCCTGGAACGCTGAGGATTTGCCACTCTAGATTCTTGTGTGACAGATCCGTCACAGATTTGTGTGACAGTACAAGCGCAGAGAATTAATTTTTAGTCATTTTCAGCCACACACTGAAGTGGATGAAACAATCAAAAAACCAAAAGCGGAGATTGACCAGTGGTGCAGATTTATATCTGCAGAATATCAATTTTACACGACGAATTCTAATCGAGAATTTCACATCATCATCAAATCAGCAGCATTTCTGCAAAAAAAAAAAAAACTTCCACAAAAACAAAAACACCATTTGCAGCAATTCAGTCATAGGGGGAACATATCCTAAAAAATTTGCTTGAATCAGGAAACGCAGTTCTACCCTTAAAGTCCATCTGTCAGCAGTTTTGTCCCTATGACACTGGCTGATCTGTTACACGTGCGCTCGGCAGCTGAAGACGTCTGTGTAGGTCCCAGGTTCATATGTGCCGGCATTGCTGAGAAAAATGATGTTTTATTATATGCAAATGAGCCTCTAGGAGCAACGAGGGTGTTACCATTACACCTAGAGGCTCTGCTCTCTCTGCACTTTGATAGGGCCAGGCAATAAAAACGCCATCATACCTGACTCTGTGAATCAAAGTGCAGAGGATGAGGCAGCTGCAGAGATTGCAGAGCCTCTAGGTGTAATGGTAACGCCCCTGTTGCTCCTAGAGGCTCATTTGCATATATTTAAAGCTCATTTTTCTCAGCAGTGTGGACACATATGAACATGGGACCAACACAGATGTCTTCAGCTGCCGAGCGCACATGTAACAGGTCAGCCAGTGTCATAGGGACAAAACTGCTGACAGATGCCCTTTTAGAAATGTATGTGTGGATGCAAATAAGGAATCAATATCAGTATGGCATTAAAGGCCAACTAAACGTCTGCTACCTGATTCAAAATTTTCTTATTATTAAAGGGATTTATGAAAAAAATAAAAATCAGACCTCATATAGTATGTGCAAATCTGTTTTTAGCAAAGCTAGAACCAGCCCTGTACCTGACATACCCCCCCATTCATTGCTGCAATCAGACTGGCAGCTCAGGGGACGTGTCCTTTCTTCTGTAACTCTCTCCCTGTAACTGCCATGGCTTTTAACTGAAGATATGAGGGGTGACAGATTTATACTGAGCATGTGCGGCCACCTAAGTGAGATGGACGAAGAAATAAGGATAAGAACAAACAGCAGGTGGCGCTGTACAGTACAGATACAGTTTATTGAATGGCTCAGTGGCTATACTAAATTTATAACTACGAAGAATTACAAAAGTATTCACATCCAGGTGCTGGTTTGAAATATATAGAACATTTTTTCGTGGTCGAACCCCTTTAATTACCTTGGAAAGCCCAAGAAAGAGCATCATTCAGAGGCAGACTGTAAACCTAGCTAAGCGTAAATCCATAACCTCCAAATAAAACCAGGGGGCAAGATGTACACTAAACAGGGCAAGTCAGGAGACTTCTTATATTGTCTGGTAATCAGTGATACATACAGGTCCATGGGGACACCAGTCGTATCATTACCCAGGACTGAAATACTCAGGGGAACATAAATGAAGTTAAATGGCCTGACCCTGATTTCCTGCAGTCGCAGATGGTAAAGCAGAGATCTAAGGCAGTAACAGCGGCATTAAAGTCTAAGCTCACACTGGGGAAGTTCACACGATTGCTTCTCCTGCTTGCTGCGTGGCTTTTATGAACCTTCATTTGCTGTTATTTGCAGTACGGACAGTCAGGACTTTCTCAGAAAGGCAGAGCTTTAGAACATAGAGTTTTATGGGGTTCATGGGAGTCATGGTTTTCTGCCAGTCATCGGTCAGCGCAGCCAGAGGACAGACAGCAAACACAGCAATCCGTCTGTCCTACGACCACCCCACTGTGTCCACCGCCTGAGCGTGAGGCCTGTCCCCGAGAGTGATTCAGGCTCTCCTCATCCTGCTATCTTGTGGCTCGCCTCTTCTGTATCAGTATCACACTTTTACTGTCCTCACCAAACACGTTATTAATAAGGAGATGTAATAAAGTCGTGCGAAGGGAACTCCATGTGCAGGGAAGGGATCTTTATTACATTATTTGGGGGCTGCTGAATCGCAACTAGCATGAAATGTCTTCTGGTGCTGGAAGCGAGTCTGCGAATGAAGCAATTAGCATGTTTAGGAAAATGTTAAAATAGAGAACATCATCGAAAGGTCAAGTTGTTATAAAAACACTTAAGATTTACAGAAAGCAATAAGGATCCTTTACAAACTCCAGCAACTTTAACACTGTGACGGCATGTTCACACTGCGCAGTGCAGGGATGTTCATCCACCTAGACTGGGGACGAGCGAATTGACGGAAGACGCACCTAAAGTCGATTCACAAAATACTTTGTTTGAATAGGGGAGACGTAATAACTATGTATAAATATATCAGGGTCAGTACAGAGATCACTCCCATCATCTATTTATCCCCAGGACTGTGACGAGGGGACATCCTCTGCGTCTGGAGGAAAGAAGGTTTGTATACAAACATAGAAGAGGATTCTTTACTGTAAGAGCAGTGAGACTATGGATTCTTTACTGTAAGAGCAGTGAGACTATGGACTCTTTACGGTAAGAGCAGTGAGACTATGGATTCTTTACTGTAAGAGCAGTGTGACTATGGACTCTTTACGGTAAGAGCAGTGAGAATATGGAACTCTTTACTGTAAGAGCAGTGAGACTATGGAACTCTTTACGGTAAGAGCAGTGAGACTATGGAACTCTTTACGGTAAGAGCAGTGAGACTATGGACTCTTTACAGTAAGAGCAGTGAGACTATGGACCCTTTACTGTAAGAGCAGTGAGACTATGGATTCTTTACTGTAAGAGCAGTGAGACTATGGACTCTTTACTGTAAGAGCAGTGAGACTATGGACTCTTTACTGTAAGAGCAGTAAGACTATGGACTCTTTACTGTAAGAGCAGTGAGACTATGGACTCTTTACTGTAAGAGCAGTGAGACTGTGGACTCTACTGTAAGAGCAGTGAGACTATGGAACTCTTTACTGTAAGAGCAGTGAGACTATGGACTCTTTACTGTAAGAGCAGTGAGACTATGGACTCTTTACTGTAAGAGCAGTGAGACTATGGACTCTTTACTGTAAGAGCAGTGAGACTATGGACTCTTTACTGTAAGAGCAGTGAGACTGTGGACTCTACTGTAAGAGCAGTGAGACTATGGACTCTTTACTGTAAGAGCAGTGAGACTATGGAACTCTTTACTGTAAGAGCAGTGAGACTATGGACTCTATACTGTAAGAGCAGTGAGACTATGGACTCTACTGTAAGAGCAGTGAGAATATGGAACTCTTTACTGTAAGAGCAGTGAGACTATAGACTCTTTACTGTAAGAGCAGTGAGACTATGGAACTCTTTACTGTAAGAGCAGTGAGACTATGGACTCTTTACTGTAAGAGCAGTGAGACTATGGACTCTTTACTGTAAGAGCAGTGAGACTATGGACTCTTTACGGTAAGAGCAGTGAGACTATGGACTCTTTACGGTAAGAGCAGTGAGACTATGGACTCTTTACGGTAAGAGCAGTGAGACTATGGACTCTTTACTGTAAGAGCAGTGAGACTATGGACTTTTTACTTTAAGAGCAGTGAGACTATGGACTCTACTGTAAGAGCAGTGAGACTATGGACTCTTTACGGTAAGAACAGTGAGACTATGGACTCTTTACTGTAAGAGCAGTGAGACTATGGACTCTTTACGGTAAGAGCAGTGAGACTATGGACTCTTTACGGTAAGAGCAGTGAGACTATGCACTCTTTACGGTAAGAGCAGTGAGACTATGGACTCTTTACGGTAAGAGCAGTGAGACTATGGAACTCTCTCCCTGAGGAGGTGGTGATGGTAAGTTCACTATAAGAGATCAGGAGGGGCCTGGATGTATTTCTGGAGGTAATAATATTACAGGTTATAGTTACTAGAGAGGGGTCGTTGATCCAGGGAGTTATTCTGATGCCTGATTGGAGTCGGGAAGGAATTTTTTACCTAAAGTGGGGAAAATTGGCTTTTACCTCACACGGGTTTTTTGCCTTCCTCTGGATCAACTTATAGGAAAACAGGCCAAACTGGATGGACAGAGGGCTTTTTTCGGTCTTATAAACTATGTTACTATGTATATTAATACTGTATGGAGTGAGCGCTCCGTACAGTGTTAAAATGTATTGGAAGTTATTACTTTGCAAAATCTCACAAGACATAATACATAATAACTTTACATAATAACTTCACATAATAACTTCATAAATTAATTTCTACTGTAAAAAAAAAACATATCCCAAACTTGGAATCGAACCAGAGTTCGGGAAATGTTTTTTTACAGTAGAAATTGATTTATGAAGTTATTATGTGACGTTATTACGTATTATGTCTTGTGAGACTTCACGAAGTAATGACTTCGGCTCATCGGAGCCAATACAGTCTAAAAAATGTGTGGAGCGCTCGCGCCGTACAGTATTCAAATGAAGTATTATGCAAATCACCTTCAGATGTTTCGTCCGAAGTCGATTCGCTCCTCCCTAACCTAGACATCTGGAGTGTGATCCTGCAATAGCTTTGATTGGCTCCTAAATTAAAAACTTCTTAAAGGTTTATTTCTATCTGGACATTTATGGCACATCCAAAGGTCATGCCATAAAGGTCCAAGAGGTGCAAGTCCCAAATCTGGGACCCAATCTTGAGAACAGGGCCCCGTCTTGCGGCGCTGTGAATGGAGTAGTGGACGCACTTACTCATTTTTTTGGAAGTCCCATAGAAGTGAAGGGAGAAAGCTCTGAAAGCATGGCCGCCCATCTATTCCCAGGACAGGTCCAGGAGGTGGGACCCCCACATGACCGGCCTTTACAGTAATGTCCATTCTGGAGTACCCCTTTAGGGTACCTGCACATGTTGTGGATTATGTGCATTTTTTTTAAACATGGATTTTTGTGCAGAAAAACTACAGCAGAACGCCGCACCAGCAATGTGTATGAGATCAGACAAATCTCCTGTACAAGTTGATTTTTCATTCTGTACTGAAATTTACCTGCTGTGCAGATTTTGAAGCCCACGTCATGTCAATTATTTGTGTGGTTCTATTGTGCAGATTTCACCATTTGCAATGCAAGGCGGAGATCTGCGGCAAAAACTGCAAGTAACACATGTGATTTTAGGTACGGAAACACAGCAATTCGCACAAAAATCTGTGCGGATTTTGTTTACGCTGTGAAAGTGCCATTCCTGCACAGTGAAATCTGTATCATATCTACCACTATTCTGCAGCTGCAAAATCTGTACCAAAAATGGTGCAAATTTTGTTGTGAAATTCACAGAACGATACTGCAGTTTTGCTGCAGGTTTCACTCTCTGCATTGCAAAGGGTGAAATCCACAACAGTCAAAATCCAACACCGCAGGTCAAGTCCTGTGCAGATTACATTGCAGATTTTTATGCAGCGTGTGGATGAAGCTTTGTAAATTCTCATTTACCTTGCTGGTATTGTAATGCGTTATTCTCTTTCCTCAAGTAAATCCATGAAGGACAATCTGTAGCACAGACCCCACAAGGGAACAAATCCTAAAGAATACCTTCAGCCAAAAATGAAAACCAATCTGTGCTCCTAACTCTGTGCAGTCTCTGTGTGCAATGTCTTTCTCTATAAGATTAGCTTTTTCTGCTCCAGACTCCTCCTGCCTTCAGTTTCTTCGACAGGAAGCAGCTGACACTTTCGGCCATATTGATTTCTCCTGGTGGACCCCTAGAGGGCCCTCCCCTTCCTTCTCACACGATCTCTAGCATCTAGTGACAGGATGTAAACTTTCTTCTTCCTCTCAATTCAATGAGACAAGTTAAACTGTTTCCTTTTTTTAATGTGCTGAAAACGATGAATGGAGGCGTCGGGAGGGAAGGCATAGAATGTTCTGTTTGGAGTTCAACAAAAATTAATATCTGGCACCTGCCACATCTGTATCTGCATCACCGTAAGACACCGTGTTCACTTGTCTGCTCGCTCTCCCCTGCATTCACTCGAGTGCTCGCTCTCCCCTGCATTCACACTCGTGCTCACTCTCCCCTGCATTCACTCGAGTGCTCTCTCTCCCCTGCATTCACTCGAGTGCTCGCTCTCCCCTGCATTCACTCGAGTGCTCGCTCTCCCCTGCATTCACTCGTGTGCTCGCTCTCCCCTGCATTCACTCGAGTGCTCGCTCTCCCCTGTATTCACTCGAGTGCCCTCGCTCTCCCCTGTATTCCACTCGAGTGCTCGCTCTCCCCCCTGTACCGAGTGCTCGCTCTCCCCTGTATTCACTCGAGTGCTCGCTCTCCCCTGTATTCACTCGAGTGCTCGCTCTCCCCTGTATTCACTCGAGTGCTCGCTCTCCCCTGTATTCACTCGAGTGCTCGCTCTCCCCTGTATTCACTCGAGTGCTCGCTCTCCCCTGTATTCACTCGAGTGCTCGCTCTCCCCTGTATTCACTCGAGTGCTCGCTCTCTCCCCTGTATTCACTCGAGTGCTCGCTCTCCCCTGTATTCACTCGAGTGCTCGCTCTCCCCTGTATTCACTCGAGTGCTCGCTCTCCCCTGTATTCACTCGAGTGCTCGCTCTCCCCTGTATCACTCGAGTGCTCGCTCTCCCCTGTATTCACTCGAGTGCTCGCTCTCCCCTGTATTCACTCGAGTGCTCGCTCTCCCCTGTATTCACTCGAGTGCTCGCTCTCCTCTGTATTCACTCGAGTGCTCGCTCTCCCCTGTATTCACTCGAGTGCTCGCTCTCCCCTTTATTAACTTGAGTGCTCGCTCTCCCCCTGTATTCACTCGAGTGCTCGCTCTGCCCTGTATTCACTCGAGTGCTCGCTCTGCCCTGTATTCACTCGAGTTTTCGCTCTCCCCTGTATTCACTCGCGTGCTCGCTCTCCCCTGTATTCACTCGAGTGCTCGCTCTCCCCTGTATTCACTCGTGTGCTCGCTCTCCCCTGTATTCACTCGCGTGCTCGCTCTCGCCCTGTATTCACTCGAGTGCTCGCTCTCCCTGTATTCACTCGAGTGCTTGCTCTCCCTGTATTCACCCGAGTGCTCGCTCTCCCCTGTATTCACTCGCGTGCTCGCTCTCCCTTGTATTCACTCGTGTGCTTGCTCTCCCCCTGTATTCACTTGAGTGCTCTCTCTCCCCTGTATTCACTCGAGTGCTTGCTCTCCCCTGTATTCACTCGAGTGCTCTCTCCCCTGTATTCACTCGAGTGCTCTCTCTCCCCTGTATTCACTCGAGTGTTCCTCTCCCCCCTTTATTCACTCGAGTGCTCTCTCTCCCCTGTATTCACTCGAGTGCTCTCTCTCCCCTGTATTCACTCGAGTGCTCGCTCTCCCTGTATTCACTCGAGTGCTCGCTCTCCCCTGTATTCACTCGAGTGCTCGCCTCCCCTCCCCTGTATTCACTCGCGTGCTCGCTCTCCCCTGTATTCACTCCAGTGCTCGCTCCCCTGTATTCACTCGAGTGCTCGCTCTCCCCTGTATTCACTCTTGGCTCGCTCTCCCCTGTATTCACTCGAGGTGCTCTCTCTCCCCTGTATTCACTCGAGTGTCTCTCTCCCCTGTATTCACTCTTGTGCTCGCTCTCCCCTGTATTCACTCGAGTGCTCTCTCTCCCTGTATTCACTTTGTGCTCGCTCTCCCCTGTCAGTGCCTCTCTTCCCTCGAGTGCTGTGTTCTCTCTCCCCTGTATTCACTCGAGTGTTCTCTCTCCCCTGGATTCACATCGAGTGTTCTTCTCCCCTGTATTCACTCGAGTGCTCGCTCTCCCTGTATTCACTTGAGTGCTCTCTCTCCCCTGTATTCACTCCAGTGTTCTCTCTCCTGTATTCAGTCGAGTGCTCGCTCTCCCCTGTATTCACTCGAGTGCTCGCTCTCCCCTGTATTCACTCGAGTGCTCTCTCTCCCCTGTATTCACTCCAGTGTTCTCTCCCCGTAATTCACTCGAGTGTTCTCTCTCCCCTGTATTCACTCGTGTTCTCTCTCCCCTCGTATTCACTCGAGCTCTCTCCCCTGTATTCACTCGAGTGCTTGCTCTCCCCTGTATTCACTCGAGTGCTGTGCTCTCCCCTGTATTCACGCTCATTATCGCTGAATGTTATTTAAAACTAATTCTGAATACAAATGGTGGCTTTCTACACAAACACACAGTGGAAGCGAGCCAAGTCCTCCGAGCAGCCATATTTTTATAATTACGCACTGTACCCTCAAAAATGCTAATCCACAGTGCCCTGTAACCTTCCATCTCTGCAATGAACATATCCCACAAGAGACGCAGCAGTTATCCCCCTCCCCTAATCCTCATGGGATGATCGAAGGCCGCCTGCTCTATAATTGCATTCAATAAAACAGCTGTAAGTACAATGTATAGGATTTACAAGGTGCCAGCTGAGATCATCCAACCTTCCCATGATTATAATACACTCGATGTGCAGATCGCCACTCTCACACAAATACTGTATAACACTCGACTGTTGTCGGCTCGCTTTTCATCCCCCCCTGTATTGCACAATACCATGTAGATTGAGTCTCAGGCAGTCTCCCCGACTATGTAGTTGTCACGTCTTATAGTGTGAAGTATGCTTTTCATCGCTTCTTCTTATACCTCTGAGGGTGATTCCATCAGCTTTACGATAGTGTCTGGTGACTATCGCTAAGCACTCCCCGCCTCGTATTCACCTGTCTCGTCAGTAAAGCTCGCTCTACTCACCACAGGATATGAAACATGAATTCTGAACTCAAGATGTAACTGACAGTGCTCGCTACTCTGCGGATTCTTCTCTTGTGACCTTCCGCATCACTAGATGCTCGCTTCAATACGCCTGAATGTGGCACTTTTGCTGATTGAGTGCTCGCTCTCCCTGTATTCACTCGAGTGCTCGCTCTCCCCTGTATTCACTCGAGTGCTCGCTCTCCCCTTATTCACTCGAGTGTCGCTCTCCCCTGTATTCACGTCAGTGCTGGCTCTCCCCTGTATTCACTCACTGCTCGCTCTCCCCGTATCACTCCAGTGCTCGCTCTCCCCTGTATTCACTCCAGTGCTCGCTCTCCCCTGTCCAGTGCTCACTCTCCCCGAGTGCTCGCTCTCCCCTGTATTCACTCGAGTGCTCGCTCTCCCCTGTATCATCGAGTGCTCGCTCTCCCTGTATTCACTCGTGCTCTCGCTCTCCCCTGTATTCACTCAGTGCTCACTCTCCCCTGTATTCACTCGAGTGTGTATTCACTCAGTGCTCGCTCTCCCCTGTATTCACTCAGTGCTCGCTCTCCCTGTATTCAGTGCTCGCTCTCCCCTGTATTCACTCGTGCTCGCTCTCCCCTGTTATTCACTCCAGTGCTCGCTCTCCCCTGTATTCACTCCAGTGCTCGCTCTCCCCTGTATTCACTCGAGTGCTCGCTCTCCCTGTATTCACTCGAGTGCTCGCTCTCCCCTGTATTCACTCGAGTGCTCTCTCCCTGTATTCACTCGAGTGCTCTCTCTCACCCTGTATTCACTCTTTGCTCGCTCTCCCCTGTATTCACTCGGATGCGCTCTCTCTCCCCTGTATTTCACTCTTGCTCTCCCCTGATTCACTCGCTCTCCCCTGTATTCACTCGAGTGCTCTCTCTCCCCTGTATTCACTCGAGTGTCTCTTCTCCCCTGTTCACTCGAGTGTTCTCCTCCCCTGTATTCACTCGAGTGTTCTCTCTCCCCTGTATTCACTCGAGTGTCTCTCTCCCCTGTATTCACTCGAGTGCTCTCCCCTCTCCCCGTCCCCCTGTTCGCTCTCTCCCCTGTATTCACTCCAGTGTTCTCTCTCCCCTGTATTTCAGTCGAGTGCTCGCTCTCCCCCTGTATTCACTTGAGTGCTCGCTCTCCCCTGTATTCACTCGAGTGCTCTCTCTCCCCTGTATTCACTCCAGTGTTCTCTCTCCCCTGTATCACTCGAGTGTTCTCTCTCCCCTGTATTCACTCGTGTTCTCTCTCCCCTGTATTCACTCGAGTGCTCGCTCTACCCTGTATTCACTCGAGTGCTCGCTCTACCCTGTATTCACTCGAGTGCTTGCTCTCCCCTGTATTCACTCGAGTGCTTGCTCTCCCCTGTATTCACTCGAGTGCTTGCTCTCCCCTGTATTCACGCTCATTATCGCTGAATGTTTATTTAAAACTAATTCTGAATACAAATGGTGGCTTTCTACACAAACACACAGTGGAAGCGAGCCAAGTCCTCCGAGCAGCCATATCTTTTATAATTACGCACTGTACCCTCCAAAAATGCTAATCCACAGTGCCCTGTAACCTTCCATCTCTGCAATGAACATATCCCACAAGAGGACGCAGCAGTTATCCCCCTCCCCTAATCCTCATGGGATGATCGAAGGCCGCCTGCTCTATAATATGCATTCAATAAAACAGCTGTAAGTACAATGTATAGGATTTACCAAGGACACAAATATAAGCCAGTCAGCTGAGATACCGGAGACGGGCGTATCCAACCTTCAAAGGATATTGTGATTTCTACATGATTATTAATACTATAGTGTCGTTATCTATACATGTAGTTCTACAGATTCTACTAAAAACAGATATCACCGTTATGAAGAAGCCACAATAAAGAAGTCACAAATTTCACACAAATACAATGACTATAGAAATAACTATTGATTTTTATTGCTTTCCGACTGTTGTCGGACTACTAATCCCAGCAGCAAGAAATACAGCTTTATACTTTTCATCCCCATCCCATGGTTCGTTGATATACAGGAGAACATGCAATGATGGCAATACCATGTAGATTGTAAGCTCTCGCGGGCAGGATCTCCTCTGTACCAGTCTGTTACTAACCTCATGCTAATTTTGCCATATTTATGGACTATAAGGCACACTTTTTTCCCCCAAAAGTGGGGGAATGTGGCAGTGCGTCTTATAGTGTGAAAGCTAATGATTCCTTCCATTATAGAAGCTTTCATCAGTATGTGACATAGGGAGGTGAGGAAAGCACTGGAAAACTGTCTTATACCTCATGAGGGCTTTGACCTTCCTAGGGATCAGCTTTACAGGAGGATAGTGTGGACTGGATGGACATATGCCTTAGAGACTATAACACTAAGCACAGTTCCCCGACCTCTAATACTCGTACCAAGCCAATGTGGGGGGGAATCACCTGTCTCCACAGAGCTGTCAGTAAAGTTTACTGTCATCGGAGCGCTCGTGTACTGCACTGTAATCACAGGATATCAGAAGAAACATGAATGCCGCTCTGAATGTGTCTGGTACAGAAGACAAGATGTAACTGACAGTAAGTGAAGCAAAGGACGGTTACTCTGCGGATTCTTCTCTTCAGCAAACCGTGACCTGTCCGCATCTACGTTCTGCGGCCCGGTAAAAAAAGATAGAAAATGTCCGATTCTCGCCCATTTGCAGACAATACGCGTTTCTCAAACAGCGGCTGTAACGCTGTGAGCATTGTTTTTGCTTGATCTGAGTGCTCGCTCTCCCCTGTATTCACTCGAGTGCCGCTCTCCCCTGTATTCACTCGAGTGTCGCTCTCCCCTGTATTCACTCGAGTGCTCGCTCTTCCCCCTCGCTCTCCCCTGTATTCCTTCCCTCTCTCACTCCAGTGCTCGCTCTCCCCTGATTTCACTCCAGTGCTCGCTCTCCCCCCTTGTATTCACTCCAGTGCTCACTCTCCCTGTATTCACTCCAGCTCTCCCCTGCTCACTCTCCCCTGTATTCACTCCAGTGCTCGCTCTCCCCTGTATTCACTCCAGTGCTCGCTCTTCCCCTGTCATTCACTCCAGCTCTCTCCCTGTATTCACTCGCTCTTCCCTGTATTCACTCCAGTGCTCACTCTCCCTGTATTCACTCAGTGCTCGCTCTCCCCTGTATTCACTCCACGTGCTCGCTCTCCCCTGTAATTCACTCAGTGCTCGCTCTCCCGTATTCACTTCCAGTGCTCGCTCTCCCCTGTATTCACTCCAGTGCTCACTCTCCCCTGTATTCACTCCAGTGCTCACTCTCCCCTGTATTCACTCCAGTGCTCGCTCTCCCCTGTATTCACTCCAGTGCTCGCTCTCCCCTGTATTTCACTCAGTGCTCGCTCTCCCCTGTATTCACTCCAGTTGCTGCTCCTCACTCCTCCCCTTATTCACTCCAGTGCTCACTCTCCCCTGTATTCACTCCAGTGCTCGCTCTCCCCTGTATTCACTCTGCTGAATTGCAAACTGCTTGGAATGAACATTCGAGGAGGTAGGAAATACCATAGGCCCAGCAGAGGAGAAGCCTGTGCTTACCTTGGAAAGAGTCTGCGCTCCAGACCTCCTGGAAACCTTAAAAGACAAACACCTCGAGTATGCAACTATTTTTTCTTTGTTATTTCCATTCATCCTATTTCTAAAGTAAGACATTTGTGTGATTGAAGTCCTGGTTCTTTGGTGCTCATCTTCCATAGTATAAATCATACATGGTTGGAGCACGCTCTGTGCAGACACTGGACGGGCGCAGTGAGATGTAAGGGCCTGCGGTTCACACACAGTAAAGCCGCGTGTGCCGAGGTTTTGATGCTGTGGTCATAATGTTTTTTAAGAAACAGGTCTAGATGTATTTACAACAGTGTATATAGAAAAACTGCTAGCACCACTATACTATTTTTTGCCAGTGTTTGCTTTTTTCTCTCCCAAAATGTTTTTACTAGTTATTTCTAGTGTTGGGAGTGGGAAAATGTGGATTGCACATTGAAGGTATCCATATTTTGAGGATTCGTGGTTTGCGGACCACAATATGGACACGGTCATGTGCTTGCAAGTTTTGTAGCAGGTTTTTGCCCAATTACCACAAATACATGGAGAACAAATTCCATAAAACCAGATTATGTGAATACAATCTTGCGGTGTAACATCTGTACAATTTGGTAAAATTCCACAACGGCCACACAGAAGACCAAAAAGTCATAGAAACTGGAAATTCAGTCACTTAAAGGGATTTTCCAGAATTACTATGGTGCTTAAAAGATATCCTCACGTAGTCACTTACCTCACATACATCTGCCCCATGCTTTTGCCTTTTCACTTTGGACTCTCCTGACCTATTAACAGCATGTAAACAAGTCCTGTATATAGCACTTCCTGTTCCTGTATCTAATCAAACCCATGATGCACTTCTTTCTCTGATACAGCACCGCCCCCAATGCCCGGTTAGTTTATAGCCTCTCCCACCAGCTAGTTACTTAGACACTCCCCTATCACTGCCCCAAAAACACCCAGCTAGTTTATAGCCCCTCCCACAGATAATTACATAGACACTCTCCTATCAACGCCCCTAACAACGCCCAGCTAGTTTATAGCTCCTCCCACAGCTAGTTACATAGACACTCCCCTATCACTGCCCCTAACACCCAGCTATTCCATAGCTCCTCCCACCAGCTAGTTACAGACACTCCCTTATCACTGCCCATAACACCCAGCTAGTCCATAGCTCCTCCCACCATCTAGTTACATAGGACACTCCCTATTCACTGCCCATAACACCAGCTATTCCATAGCTCCTCCCACCATCTAGTTACAGACACTCCCCTATCACTGCCCCTAACACCCAGCTAGTTTATAGCTCCTCCCCACCCAGCTAGTGACATAGACACTCCCCTATCACCGCCCTTAACACCCAGCTAGTTTATAGCTCCTCCCACAACTAGTGACATAGACACTCCCCTATCACCGCCCCAACACCCAGCTAGTTTATAGCCCCTCCCACCGTTACTACTAGACACTCCCCTATCACCACCCCTAACAACGCCAAGCTGTCTATAGCTCCTCCCACAGCTACTTACATAGACACTCCCCTATCACCACCCCAAACAAAGCCCAGCTTGTTTATAGCCCATCCCACAGCTACTTACATAGACACACCCCTATCACCGCCCCTAACAATGCCCAGCTAGTCTATAGCTCCTCCCACAGCTAGTTACATAGACACTCCCCTATCACCGCCCCTAACAACAGCCAGCTAGTTTATAGCTCCTCCCACAGCTATCTACACCCCTATCATTGTCCCTCCTATGGACATGACATCACAGGAAATAAGAAAGAGCTGCATGGAGACAACCAGAGAGCACCACGGGGGAGATTTACCAACCCTGCCGTTCCCATAGTCTTCATCCCCTGTATGTTGGCGTGAGAGGCAGAGGTGTATTAAGCCCCTCCCCTACCGCTAAGCTCCACCCCATTTTATCACCATAAGTAGCAAGAAGCTCAAAACGGTCACAAATTACGTGCCATCATTTGTGACTGATAAATCCCCCCCAATGTTCTGGAGAATCACGTTTCTTTAATGAATTTATAGCTTTAGAGCGTTGAAAGCAAAAACAACAGAAGGAGGAATCTCTGTTTTCCAAGTAACAGCCTTTGGAAAGCCTTGCCTCGCACGATCTCCCGCTTAAAAGCTGGCAGCCCATGACAGCTCCCTTTCATAGGGCATCAAAGCTGACATTAGCATTTGCTCGAAAATAAGGAACAGAAAAAAAAAAGAAAGAAGGAATGAAAGAAAGAATGATAGAATGCCTTTCTGCTTACTCAGAATCCATTTAAAAACAGTATGAAACGAGACAAAAACGTACAGGCGTCGGCAGATAACACAGCCCACACAAGAGCGTCTAAGTTCACTCGCAGCAATTATAAATGAATGCAAACAGAGATGATAATTATGTAATAAATTGTAAATCAGTGTGGCTGCTGTACGACCCGGCCTGTATACATTACTTACAACCCTACTCTCCAATGCTGTGCGGCGCGTTTCAATTACAGGATGGGGCGAAGCGACGCTATTAGCTTTAAAGAAACGCAACAATGTACCAGCATGGCTATCGGGGGCCAGTAACCAATTACCACTTATGTGGTGCCGCGGAAATTTTAATAATATTCCACTTAAAAGCTGTTACGTGTAATGGGAAATGCATGTTCCTGCTCTGGGACGCAGCGGGAATTAAAGGCGGTCACGCCATACTTGCTCCTCATTTTATTCACTTACCACAGCGGCGTTCGGACAGATAAACGGGTTAAATCTACAGGCCTGAAGCTCTCCGACTTTACCGAGCATCACACCCAGCAACAAAGCAAACACATAAAATATTCTCTCCTAAGCCGAGAAGTGTGAGAGGAAAAGTATCGGCGCCTTTCAGGTTGGGTGAAGAATTCCGAGAATATAGTGGACAGCAAGGGAAGCAAACAACCGGATCACTGACAAATCATCTGGACGTAATACTTGAAGCACAGCGACCAGAGAGAAGCTTTATCTTATCCTGTGCTTTCTGAAGAGAAGACAATTACAAGAAGACGACCGACGACAAGATGTATGGAGACAAGAACGGAGAGCACAAACAGTGCAGGGCTCGAAGACTAAAGTAGAGAAACAATGTAACATATACTGGAAACAGAGCAACACTGTAACTCTAAAAAGATACAAGACCACCAGGTTCCGCAAATGATTTCTACGTTTACCCATGCAAATCTCTGGGAGTACTGTTACTCTACGTGGAGGGCACCAGATCTGTGGTGAGGAGTCTTATAGACCTTCCAGTGCTAGACGGTAGACAGTCAATGACCTTCCCACAGGCCGGCAAACTAATTAGCCAAACCAAGAGCCTTCTACAAAAGGAACATAGGCCCATCTGCAGACAGCTGGTTTGGGTGTTTGTCCCTTATCAGTACATGGTGTTTGGTTGGCTAGGTAAGAGGTCCTTGATGTAGATTCTAGTGGACAGCCACAGGGAGTCTTCTCGGCCATGTAATGCTCCCTGGAGAGGCAATACATGGGGCCCCAGCAGAACCAAATGCCACAGTGAGGCAAAAAATATCTCCCCAGAAGTTTCCCTGAGGGCAGTGATGCAACTAAATTCAGGAGGGCACTGGCAGCCAGATATATAAGTACCTGAGGCTGCCAGCCTTAATAAACAATGAGAGCGTCACATCATTATGTACCTGGTAAGTGGCCACGAGGAAGGCTCTGGCAGCCCCCACCAAACCCCACATGCCCGTCTGAGTGCATTCGTCAACCAAAAAATTTCCTGGTCTATGGCCTACACCTGGAGAAGGCCCTCGGTTTGGCTATTATCAGTCATGTTGCATGGAAGGTCAGATATTGACTACAGGACAGACTATCTCCACTAGGTGGTGCTACAGAGACAGTTTTCTTTGATAGAAGTTAGTTAATCAGCTTATTTTCCCCAGGGTGCACTGCATGGCTTACAAGACTCCTTAAACTAGTTCTGGTGCTCTCCACGTGTACAGACATTACCTACATCAAAGGCTTCTCACCTAGCCAGCCAAGTACCATCCTCTCTACTGAAAGCAGTCTGCAGATTCCTGTTATTGCTAATATCCTATTTGAAGGTCAGACATTATTATGCTGAAAGGTCAGACATGATCAGGTAGCTGCCTCCACAAGGTGGCACCACAGAGACAGAGCTTTTTATTCAGAATTACTTTGTTTATCAAAGGAACGCAAAAAACAAACCCCAGTGAGAGGAAGGTGCAAATAGAACCCTGCCCCTAGTGGTCAGACTGAAGACAAGCAATTGATTGGTTCACGGAATAACACGGGACAATCGCCTGCTATTCTGTTGAATTCAGCAAACAGACATTGAACCTGGTAATCGGATCCTCCCATCCATCCTAATGGCAGGAAGAATATTTTCTCCCAGCTCTAGTGACAACACACGAATCCTTACTCCTGCGAGGCACTCTTATACTTTGTCCTGTAATAGATACAATTTTCTTTCTTTGGATCAGTGAAGTGAGAAGATGCAATGTGCACAGTGTACTGGAATGGCGGCTTTTTCCATGTTGGCACCTAATTCAATATCCATTATTATAAAAGTGCATTTTCATTGTCTGAAACAATAGGGACGCTTGTATTTTTCTACAGAAGGCGGCTGCCCAATGTCTGCTGCCAGAGCTTAGGAAAATCTGGATGTCTGTTCAGACTATGCACTAGATGCAGTATATTGTTCTCCAGTTCTCTCCCATAGACTCTTGGAAGACAACACATCAAACATGGCAGCCACTGGGCATTTTGCATTGTTTTTTTTGCATGCATTCAACACCTTGTGTGGTGACATTACATTAAATGAGTCGGCATGATTTTTTGGACGTTGAATTAAAGATTTGTGAAATATCACACAGAAGACGGCTTTATCCACATTGCCCCTATGTGTCACACTGGGGGACGCTTTCACAGCTGATATTAGATATACAGGTATGTAATATACAAATCTCGGACAAGGCCACTGAAGAATCAGCCGTGGTTTTTAACACGTCAGGTCAGATTTTACACTGGGCTTTCTCAATCTAGAAGCTTTTGCCAGAAGATCTAGAAGAGATTATAATTGCTGAAATTCCCACAAAAACATTGTAGCAACACATTTTTGGACAGGGTACAGTGTATGAAGAAAAGAAGTCTTCAGGTTTGCTCGGCAGATGAGGAATTGGCTTCTGTTTACCATTGAAATCATGACAATGTGACCAGATGTGTGGGGGTTTTCAGGCACAGAACAGGTCCAGATCTTTCCATTATAACTGAAGTGTGAACTTGGCCTTAGGCAGATATACATGACCCACACATTCAGCAACTCGGGGCTCGACTTGTGAAGTTGTGCTTAGTTAGGCACAGCTCTAAAATGGCCAGTCTTAATAAATACCTTCAGATCCGTATGCAGCCACAATCTGAGAACCTCACCAACAGGTGCCCACCTCACTGGACGAGCAATAATGGAAGTAGGAAGGTTAGGAAACTTGACCACGCTAGGTCCCGATGTGGAATAGCCTCCAGGGCAAGGGACTAGCAAAGGACTTTGCAGATGAAGCTGAATCAGTCTTATAGAACAACATGGTCTGGGGCATTACATACCCCCTTAATCAAGTTAAACATTCTTTGTACAACTTGACGAAGGGGGCGTGCATTGCCTCCAAATGTGTTGTTCTATAAGACTGATTCAATAAAGACTGCTTTTCGTCATCCATAAAGTCCTCTTCTGGTCCCTTGTGCCAGAGGCTATTCCACATCAGGAGTGTAGTGCTATTTCCTAACCATTCAACCTCCATACCTACTGGTATGATTCACAGCAGCAATAGTGCTGCAGAATGCACTGGGCTCTGTTCACATCTGCATTGCAAGCGCCAACTGAGAAATTGGCACTTGGCATCATCCAGTATGGGTAACACTGCATTGTCTGCACAATGTCACACAACCTACCCCAGTCTCTTGGAGGAGTTCAGTAAATATAGAACAACTTTGGGTGAGCTAATGGAGTCTGTTCTTCTCCAGTATACACTGAGACTGGGGTAGGTTGACCCTAGTTTTGTAGTTCAGGATTTATATGAAGAAGGAATGTCTCGATTTTCTTCTTCCTCTGTCTACAACCATGCAAAACATTCTTTCAAACCTATGGTATTCTACTGTTTGAAAGGCGTAAGCTGCTTTTCTGGATGAGCGAGGACCTACGGCACCGACTATACAAAGCCTTTAAATAGTTTGCAGTACTTTAGTGATTGCACCTGAGAATTAATAGGGGACACGCCCCGCAGATAAAGAGATAAGGTTGAGTTAATCTCTTATAAAAGCCTGAAACGACTTGCATCTCTGACCGGAGAGCAGAAGCTAAGCCAGTGCTGAATGAGTTAAACTCCTTACTCTTTAAAAGTCTCATAAACAGAGGTCGTCATCTGTCATTTTTACTGGGTATCTGGGATTCTCAAAACTACTGAGGTGTGAATTTTATTATACAGGAGGTACAAAGGGTATCGTAAAAAGTCCTAATGACTTTCACCAGGTAATATTGGCTCTGCACTGCAGGGGAACGGGCTCGGCTGCTGGACTCCTTCTGGTCCTTGTACTTTTTAGCAGAGTCATTGGACTCCGGTTCGTCATCAGCGCCGTGTTCTCCAGACTGAATAGCAACGTCACCGCCGTGCTGCCCCTACTAAATATGCCCCATTGCCTTTGTTTGTCTAATTTAAGCCTAAAAGCCAGTAAAAATTAATGTCATGTAAATTATGTAGCTAGTAATTTGTTGAAAGGCTTATTAAATGAAGCTGAATCGATTTCAGCAAAATAGGATGAAAATTCCTTGGTCAAAAGTTCATAATGAGCAATGAGTATTTGCCTCTTGGTCGATTCTTAAGTAGAAATTAAAGTAAAAAAGCTCAAGACTTCTGGATACAGGAGCCAATTCATGAGCTGCGGCCGTCCTCTGGATAGCTGGCAATGTGCATGATATATGGTGTACTTACCTCTTACAACCGCACTATGGTCATTATGCAGTCTCAGAGTAACCAAGCATGCATGTTTGCAGTGAGTCCAGAGGAGATAGCTTGTTTGGTCCATATAGTATGGCTATATATCTTAAGGCTCCATCCTCACCTCTTTTTGGGCAATACTGTGCAGGTATAACTATTAATTATTAAAGGGAATGTCCCTCAAGACCAAGAGGGCCGTTCCATTTCCATAGAGAGCACATGTTGTTATGGTGCTGGAGGCTGAACTTGCATTTCCTTGGCCATCTATTAGATGATGTAGGCTGAAGGGGTCTACCATGATGAGTTACTACCTTTAACCCCCTGTTTTGCCAGAGTCCAGCTCCAGCAGTGGGAAAAGTAGCTAACTGGAGGGCTGCTTTAGATGCTGCTACCTCCTGAACGGTAGCAGATCGAAACATGCAACTGGTCTTATTTGAAAGCAGACATTCCAAGCTTTCAGACAATAACAAAAAAACGACAGCAATATGTTCAGGACAGAGAAAGATATCACTGATAGAAATCGGGATGCTGTGAATGCAGCTGAAAGCGAAAGTAAAAACAGGTTCTACTCTCTTACTTTCTTGGACTTTAGCTGTCATTTTGGTCTTGTATGAAAGCCTGGATGGTCAGCTTTCATACAAGACCAGCATGGTCCTGCACGTTTCTAGCTGCTACCATTGGAGAGATATCACCATCTAAAGCAGCCCTCCCCCCTCCAGTTAGATGCTTTTCACACTGCCGAGCTGGACTCGGGTGAAACAGTTAGGTGGTTAAAAGGGTTGTCTCACTAAAAAAAAAAAAAAATCCCTATCCATATGCTTTATTAATGCATATGGCCATAGAGTTGCGATCCCCTACTCAGAACCCCCATACAGTATGCGTCATAAAGGAGAGCCATTCTGATTGCCATGGGTTAGAGAAGAGAAACCTATCATTTTCTTTTTCCAAAAAGCAGATGTTTATATGACAAGTTGTCTGAAACTTTGTCACAAACTACTTCCACTTGTGATGGAGGAGGGAGTGCTTAGTAAGCATTACACACTGCCCAAAAAATCTACAACACAGAAAGTGGGTACTTTGGTGTCCACCAGTATCTTGTTTAATTTAGGGAGGAGTTTCTGATTGGTTAACCTTCCTTTAAATGTTTGTGTTTTCTGTTATTTAGGTGCTGGGTATAGCGTGAGCTCTGCACATTTGTATCCAGAATCCTTGTACTTTGGTACCTGAATTCCTTCTAGTCCACAGATCAGCAACCTCCAGCACTCTAGCTGTTGTGAAACTACCACTCCCACCATGCTCCATTCCCTTCTCTGGAAGTTCCAAGAACAGCTGAGCAAGTGTTCATGCTGAGAGTTGTAGTTTCACAACACCTGGAGTTGCCGCAGCCCTATTCTAGTCCTGTCATTGCTTTTAGCGTTGGATTCTAGATCCTTCTTGTTTTCTTGCTGGGTCTAGTATTCAGATTAGTTTCTCTCAGTTATTTCCGTTCGCCGTCAATCATCTACTCTCAGTCTGTCCGCTCCGTTGCCTGATTGCCGTCTACTTCATCCGTTTGTGCTGTGATCCATTTGCCATCATCATTTGGTTCCTGTCATCACTGAGTTTACATCTGTATATGTGTTGCCTGCCTGTTAGTGGCGCAACTAGAAATGACTGGGCCCCACAGCAAATTTTTGACCTCCCCCCACACTCTTTCAGCCGTCCGATCTGTTTCTTACAGTGTCTTTGTATATAACGCCATTGTATAATACTGTTTAGTGGGCCCTGACAATAAAATCTTTTAGTCCTCCTGAGTGGGCCCCTTCTGAGCTTGGGCCCCAAAGCAGCCGCTTCCCCTGCTTCCCGTATAGCTACACCCCTGCTGCCTGTGTAGATACGTTCTTCGTAATATTGTTCCTGCGACTGTCCGGTTATTATACAGTTCAGCCCAGGTTCTGCGGATATCTGCGCACCAGGAAGCACCATAAGTGGGAGTGCCGACTGCTATGGTGAGGTCCAGTTTTACAACCAGCGTCGTTACAAGCGGTAGTTTCTACAACCCGTCCCGAACAGCGAGTTCCCAGTCCTATCTACTTTGCACAAACTTCTGAACCTGCTTCCTCAGTTCCTCATTAGCCGGCTGCATCTGTTTGCGGAGGAAGATATATGTTTATACCGGCTCGTCTTTCAGTTTAACCCTACAGTGCTAAAACTTTTAATATCCCACCGTGCAATATACCAGGGAACAAGAGCAGCAGCAAAGGGGATTATTAGTGAAATCCCAAACAGGAGAAGTTCCCGTTGTTTTCCATTCACTGTTAAAGCCTGCACTCTATGCAGCTACCACACACCTGCTGGGTTGTTCCATGCTGAACCCGGCACTGATCAAGAGAAATTAGCAGGAGGATTCACAGTGGAGCAATGCCCTCTCCTGCTCGGCAGGTGATCACAGTGAACAGAAAGGAAACTTTTAGAAAACTACTGCATTGTCTTGTAGTTAGCCCCGTCTTTTCATAAGCATGGTAAATGAAGCATTAAACACTGCCTAGAAGTCAATGTTTGATCCCTCTATATGTTTATGAAAATAGGAAATCAAAGAGACATGATGAGATTAGCAGAGACCCACAGTCACTCTAGACATGGACTGTAAAAGGAACACATTCTGGTTTCTAGAATATGACCATCCTAGTGAAGCTATATGGTTCTCCTTCAAAAACCAATTCACCATTTAGATGCTGTGGTCACAATTGACCACAACATTTGAGGGGTTAAAAGTCTGTGATTGCCGCTATCACTGATCACAGACTCTGCCTCTGGATGTCTACTGTGTAAAACAGCAGGATACCGGCAACTACGGAGCCCTCTCAGCCCAAGAGTGGACGACAACTTTAAAGTTAGAACTTGCACTGTACATGTATTGCACAGGTCAGGGAAGTGTTAAAGGCTATGTACACCTTTGGAGTCAATTTTTTTTTATGATTGCATTTTACTTATTTTTGGCTAAAAATAATATTTTCAATTGGTGTTTATTAAAAATATTGAGCTGTTCAGTCACAAAGGGTTAACTGTTTGTCGAGCTGGGTGACTGGTACTTTCACTTTGTGCCCATCTAATTACCCTTATCTGTAAACAACTGAGAGGTCATAAACACTTATTAAAGCCACATTCTTATCAGTAAGGTAAGGATTGAGCTTTAATGAGTGTTTATGATGTGAGAGAGAAGAGATAAGAAGTCCGTCTGCCCCTCAGATAACGGAATTGAGAAAAAAATCCACAAGAAGCTGGTACAGCTTCTCATCTCTGTACACAAAAAAAGGATTCCATATTGTTAATAAATACCAATTGAAAAAGTGATTTTTAGGTCAAAATAAGTAAAATGCAATAATAAAAAAATTGCCCCCAAAGGTGTACAAAGCCTTTAAGCTACTGTTACGTGGAGTGATCATTTCTGCAATGCCCCTTTTTTGAAGCCTAAAAAAGTTCTCCATATGTGACAAGTTATATGTATTAAAAAGGTGAAATATGCCCTATGTTAATTAAGCCAGTGTAACAATGCTTGTCACTTAAGGGGGTTCTCCAGTCCCATAATGAAAAGAGTACCCTAAAAACGCCATATTTATGACCCAATTATCTGATTGATGTCAGTACTTTCCTTCCTCTTTTCTCTACATCATGTTTACATGCTGAACTTCCTGTTTTCATCAGCTTCCTGCTGTGTCTGCTAACCGCTCCCAGCATGCTTTGCTCTGTATTATTTCTCAGGGCTTGCTTTGCCTGCCTCCTGCAGCAGTCATGCCTCCTACACTTTCCCTTTCAATGTTATTTAAACGATACAAGCCCTGTGAAACACTGCAGTGTAAAGCACGTTGGGTTTGGTTAGCAAATCCAGCAGGAACCTCATCAAAACAGGAAGTCCCCCATGTAAACATCCTGCCCAGATGATAGCCACTGACGAATGAGACATCTCCTTCTTAAACACATCTGGCTGATTTAGCTGATGTTCATACCTTTCATTTTGATCAATAGTGACCCTCAACTATACTGGACTCTCTTATCACTAAAGGCAATCTAACATGACTACCAAGACCAGCACTGATACAAACTATAGAATGCAAGTGAAGTGGAGTGGTCAGATAACAATGCAAGGATCCCACCATTACCAAAGAACATTGCAAATGGGAGACAGTAAAGCGCACCACACCATACCTCCCGAAACCAACAAATAAGGCCACATGCCAGATAGTGTTAAGGTACACGAATGCTATATTTGTGGATAATGCCCTACACACAGAAGAAGCCGACATGCCGGGAGGTGGTGAGGCGTATTGGACGCTACCTTTGTGGGAACTGTTTCCTATATATATCTACATATGTAAACATCCAAAATCCAAAAACGAGGCAGCACTCCAGGCTTGTGCAAAAAGTGGATTTATTCCATGCAGCATGGAATAAATCCACTTTTTGCACAAGCCTGGAGTGCTGCCTCGTTTTTGGATTTTGGATAACTACATGGAGCTCTGTGCCGTGAGTTTCTTTTGAGGAATTGCACCCGATGTTACTCAATTGTGCTGCTGCTCTTTTTCTTTTGTTTTTATATATGTAAACAGCTACATCCAGATACATAGCACAAACAACTACTGTACGCCTGAACATAAGACACTGACATTCGTGTCACATATGAAATATTGGTTGCGGTGAGACTGAATTAAATGAAACCCAGGATATTATGATTTCACCTTACAAGATACATACAGAAGAATATCCATAATAATAATACACAAATTTACGAGAACATTTTATTCTCACTCTTTGACTATTATAATATAAATTGGATATTGTCTATTACAGTTTATGTAATACGCTCCGGTGGTAAGATTGATTTTTTTTACACTGCGAGGGCCCCGCGGAGGATATCGGACATCATTGTTTATACAAGTGCGCACACAATAGCGATATACCTATACTGGAGGATTGCTAGTATAATCTCAGTTCTAGAATTGTAGTAATATCACAGAATTACTCAATACCTTTATACTTTTGATCCTTTATTTTTATTTCACGTGTTTACTTTTTTATTTTATAGTTTCATTTTGTCAATTTACTATGTGAAATTATATATTTTATTTGTATGAAGAAGATAGCTATCTATCAGCGAATTTTCTATCAAATGTGCTAGACTTCCAATAAATGTGATGCAACTTATTATAATTATTGGTTTATTTTTACTGTATCCAACCTGCCAGCAAGTGAGAATGGCAGCCGGTAACAATGTATCCTGCCCTGACATGAAAGATGGGTATTTGGGGCAGATATATACGCCTTATCTGGGGGACTACGGACACAAAATTCATTATGAGACCTAACTGTTTTGCCCGAGTCCAGCTCGGCCAGTGTGAAAAGTAGCTAACTGGATGGGAGAGAGCTGCTGTAGATGCTGATATCTCCTGAATGGTAGCACCTATAAACATGCAACTGATATTGTCTGAAAGTCATTCCAAGCTTTCAGACAGCAATATGTTCATGACAGAGGAAGATATCACTGATAGAAATCGGGATGCTGTGAATGCAGCTGAAAATTAAAGTAAAAACAGGTTTTACTCGCGATTATTCCAGACTTGATTTCTAACAGTGATTTCTCTGTGATTTCTGGTCTTGTTTGAAAGCTGACAGTCCATGCTTTCATACAAGGCCAAAATGACAGCTAAAGTCCAAGCAACAAAGGAGAAATCACTGTTAGATATCAATATCGGGAATAATCTGCTGTATTCACAGAATCCCGATTTCTATCAGTGATATCTTTCTCTGTCCTGAACATATTGCTGTCATTTTGGTATTGTCTGAAAGATTTGAATGTCTGCTTTTAAACAAGACTAATTGCATCTTTCTAGCTGCTACCATTCAGGAGACAGCAGCATCTAAATCAGCCCTCCCACCTCCAGTTAGCTACTTTTCGCTCTCCTAGAGCTGGACTCTGGCAAAACAGTTAGGGGGTTAAAGGGGTTTTCCAGGAGTTAACTACTGATGACCAATCCTAGGATAGGTCATCAGTATGTGATCAGTGGGGGTCCGACACCCGGGACCCCCGCCAATCAGCTGTTTGAAAAGGCCTTCTCTCAGCTTTTCCTAGGCCAGCGACGTCACGTTCATCGGTCACGTGGCCTAGGAGTGGCTCAGCCCCATTCAGTTAAATACTTTTATAGTAGGGTGGAGAAAATATTACCATATCCGATCAAGATATACTGTACCACATATAAAATATAGCCTTAAAGAGGACCTCTACTCGCTCCTGACATGTTTGTTTTAATATCTACTTGCATTCCCCATGTAACAACAATTCTGGAGCATCTATTCTTATGTCTCTATGTTGTGCCATTCCTTTATTATTTCTACTAGAAGTTATGAATTAATTGCTAGCAGCAGTAAGGGTACAGAGGGGAGGTAACCAGCTGGGGTGTGTCCCTGCACAGACTCACCTTATCCAATCAGTGCTGCCATTGTCAGATTGTGCAGGGACACACCCCCAACTGGTTACCTCCCCTCCGTACCCTTACTGCAGACTGCTAGCAATTCATAACTTCTAAGCTTAGCACGTCAACCTGAAATGCTGCAGCACAACCCAGAGATCCGCTACAAGCCAAGAGAATTTCTCAACGTTCCCTTTAAGGCATAAATATAATTGAGATTCAGCTCGTGAATCGCTGGATGAATCCGAGCTGCTCTGAAACAGTAATTGTTTAATTTGTTTATTAATGACCTTGACAGTTGCACTGAGAACACTTTCTCATGCTTTACTGAGGAAGAAAAATTATCAAAGATAATTATTATTGCACTAGAACATGATTCTCACCCGTCAGCTTCAGAAAAACGAAGGGATTTGTCCACTAAATGAGGCGAAACTTCAACAATCGTTCAGTCATTGATCAAGGAAGAGAATTTTTCACTAAGGACTTGATGAAAGGAAGATTCTGGAGTGAGTAAATAAACTGTTAAATCATAGTGTCAGTCAGGAGCTGCTAAAGCCCAAATGTGGAGAGGCCTAATGGATGTATCATGGATTTCTTGTATATAGGAGGCAGTATTATAGTAGTTATATTCTTGTACATAGGAGCAATATTATAGTAGTTATATTCTTGTACATAGGAGCAGTATTATAGTAGTTATATTCTTGTACATAGGAGCAATATTATAGTAGTTATATTCTTGTACATAGGAGCAGTATTATAGTAGTTATATTCTTGTACATAGGAGGCAGTATTATAGTAGTTATATTCTTGTACATAGGAGGCAGTATTATAGTAGTTATATTCTTGTATATAGGAGGCAGTATTATAGTAGTTATATTCTTGTACATAGGAACAGTATTATAGTAGTTATATTCTTATACATAGGAGGCAGTATTATAGTAGTTATATTCTTGTACATATGAGCAGTATTATAGTAGTTATATTCTTGTACATAGGAGCAGTATTATAGCAGTTATATTCTTGTACATAGGAGCAGTATTATAGTAGTTATATTCTTGTACATAGGAGCAGTATTATAGTAGTTATATTCTTGTACATAGAAGGCAGTATTATAGTAGTTATATTCTTGTACATCAGAGCAGTATTATAGTAGTTATATTCTTGTACATAAGAGACAGTATTATAGCAGTTATATTCTTGTACGTAGGAGCAGTATTATAGTAGTTATATTCTTGTACATAGGAGGCAGTATTATAGTCGTTATATTCTTGTACATAGGAGCAGTATTATAGTAGTTATATTCTTGTACATAGGAGGCAGTATTATAGTAGTTATATTCTTGTACATAGGAGGCAGTATTATAGTCGTTATATTCTTGTACATAGGGAGCAGTATTATAGTATATTCTTGTACATATGGGGTTGTATTATAAGTTTACAGAGAGATGCTGCTCTGACGCTGCCCCTCCTTATTGAACAGCATCAGAGCGATTCACTTGACTCTGCCTTGGCAAACCATTAAAGTATTAAGATACAGGGAGTGAAAGCTAAGGGGGCTTTATCTCAGGAATCAGGAGGGAGAACTAACACGGAGCATCCATAGGAGCACTGACAATTAAGGCACATGCCTGGTGCTGGTCCTCTAACACTGATACATAGGAGGAGAAAATACATAGAAATGGGAAAACTGTTATTGAAGAGGACTCAGCAGGAAGACATTGACAGGGGGTAAAGTTCTCCTATATAAAGAGAATATGACATCTGCGCTGAATCCTAATTCATGATGAGAGTGTGATTTAATATAAATAAGAGGTAGTTGACAAGACCTAAGAAAAGCTGAACTACCTTTCTGTGTGAACAGAATCTAAAGTATTAATCCTGAAAATGATTAACCTGGTAATAAGTACTGACAGCGGGATCAAAGGGGGATATTCCAGGATGTTAAAGAGCCAAGGCTGTGATTTAATGTAGGACGTTCCCCCCGCCTCCCCGTCAGGGACTAATATGTGGCTCCTGCACTAACTGACTCGGATATAGTTTGCACATTAGGTGATCTATATGGATAATTTACACTAAGCCGAATCCATCTCTGTTCGTGGTAGCGGTTCACCGTGGTGTTAAGTACGAGCGGCCAGCCACGTGTGTCCTCACGCTTGCTTGCACACTACAAAGTGTGCCATTTTATTTGCTTCCCCCTGAAGACAGCTCTAACAAATCTCCGGACCTTTCAATGAGATTGATGTTCTGAGAGTCGCCGTCACTGCCAATAGATTCCAGTCGACAGCAAAGCCCTGTACGGCAAAGGAGAGATGCCGTTCCAGTATCAAACCTCTTGTGCCGTGATAGGAGAGAAACATGACAAGTGAAGGGCAGCTTCTCTCAGGCTCAATGTATGCACTTAGTAAAGTGACGGGCCTTCCTGTACGCTGCATGTGAACTGGCGTCTGAATGCTCAGGCAGCGCATTAATGCAGGCATACATTATCCATACAATGGAGGCTTTGAAGATTGCTCGCTGAGAGCTGGGAGGCTGATAAAAGACAATTCCTTAACTCTGCATACATGTTACAGGAAGACGTGTTTATTCTGCACCTGAACAGAAGGAAAGATAAAAGACCGACTGCAATAATCAATACGTGTCCAACAAAGGAATGCACAACCAGCAGCTCTCTTGGGGCAAAACTGTCTTTTACTTAAAGGGACGGTCCACCTTTTATTATAGGGGTTGTTGCATTTATCATGTAGAGAAAGTTAATACAAGGCACTTACTAATGTATTGTGATTCTCCATATTGCTTCCTTTGCTGGCTGGATTCATTTTTCCACCACATTATACACAGCTCGTTTTCATGGTTACGACCACCCTGTAATCCATCAGAGGTGGTCGTGCTTGCACAATATAGGAAAATGCACTATCCTATGTGCGCTCCCATGGACCCGGCCACTAGAGGGGCTGATGCTTTTTCCTATAGTGTGCAAGCACGACCACCACTGATGGATTGCAGGGTGGTCTGTAGCCATGGAAATGAGCAGTGTATAATGTGATGGAAAAATGAATCCGGCCAGCAAAGGAAGCAACATGGAGAATAATAATACATTAGTAAGTGGCTTGTATTAACTTTCTCTACATGATAAATGCCACTTACTGAAGTGAGAGGACCCCTTTAAGTAATGGACTATTCTCAGGATACTCTATCACTATCTGATCAGCAATAGCTCCGGCACCAGAAGTAGACTGCTCCGTCATCATTGTAGTGGTCTCTGCTCATCACCGCAGCTCTGCTTCCATTGACTGGTGCGGTGTCGGACCTCTGTTGATCAGTACAGGCCATCATTAAATAAAAGGTGGACAGCCCCTTTAAATGTGTTACCTGGTGGATTATTTTTTTACGCCTCAGAATAATGTCAAATAATAAAGCAAGACACGCTTCCCTAGCCGATTCCCTGATACTCCCGTGCCTTGCCCCGGCTTCCGAGCTCCTAAAGACACACAGGAAAGGACCACTCAGCCAATCACTGGGTGCTGCCGGCCGCCACTGTGTCCAATGGTTGGCTGAGTGGTCATTTCCATGTGAAGAGGTACCAGGGGGTATCAGAATGGGGGATTGGAAAGTTAAGTATTTACATCATTTTGAGGTTTGTTTTTTTTTTAATAATCTGTGGGTTAAGCCATTTAAATACAGTGATACAATGGCCTCAGGATACAATATTTCCAGCATACAATGGTCTTTTCTGACCCATCGTAAGTTGAAACCAGACTCAACATGGAACCAATTAGTATTGTAACTTGAGGGACCACTGTATAGGGAGTGTGTAAGGTGACAAACAACTCCAAATACTGCTCTGGCCCACTAAATGTGAGAAGCGAGAAATGCAGGGGCCTGAAATGGTTTCTAGGATGTGCACACTTTGGGTTTAATCTGCAAACACATTGCGGATGTCGAAGATCCTTTCCTCCTCTGCAGTTACTACGACCTGATATCGGGTACACCGCCTCTCTGCACACAGCCTCCCTCCTACACCCAGGAGAAACTACCTGTCCTCAGCCCCAGCACTGAGCTGATGCTCTTCTCAGCATTCAGAGGGTCTGGAGAGAACACCAGGTATCAGGAGTAGTGTGAAGATGAAGTTTTAATCTGCCAGACTCTGCTCCTCAAGTGCCTAGAAGTTGGAGCTTCACTGTGAAGTGCTTTCTGCATTGAGGTGCTTCATAGCCTCCCCTAACCCCCCATAACCTCCCCTCTGCTCTGAGTGACAGCCGTCGTCGTCTCCTGGTTGGATGCTACAGCTGTCACTCAGAGTAGAGGGGAGGGGCTGTAGAGCAGCTCAATGCAGAGAGCACCTCACAGTGAAGCTCCACCCCCTGGACACTTGCAGGAGCAGAATCTAGTAGGATAAAACTTCATATTCACTCTACTCTTGATAAAAATGGATGTTTGTCTTGCTCTCCCCAACCTCTACCTATTGCTATCAACAGTTAAACATTTTCACAACTGCTGACAGATTCCCTTTAACCCTTTCATACACGGGACTCAGTCTCTTTTAGGGGGAGTTTTGGTGAAATAAACCAGCACCAGCAGAAAGTCGCCGTTTGTATTCTTAACACATAAGCACCAAAAGCAATAAACAGGTATCTCCTCTGCTATCGGTGCAACCAAAACCTATCAATTTCAGCAAAATCGCTTAATTAATGCAAATGTAAGCAATTAGACGCACATTTCATTCATGCACCTGTGAATCCACAGAAAATGTAGGAGGACAAAAAGAAACAATACTTAATTTTTTATGTAAAAATATTATACAAAAACGAGCAAAAAATAATGATTGCGGGTATAGCAGCAGCCGCCATGAATGTATTCTCCAGGGAATTGTGAGAAATGATAACGGTGAACACTACAGAGACGACTGTGAGCAATCAGATGTGTCTCTGCCTTGTCTCTGCCCTTCACCACGCTGATTCCTAGGCAGCGAGGCCTGGATATGACCTGAATAATATGTTACAGCGCTAATGTGTAATTTCAATCAAGAGGCCTTCAATTATTAAAACGTTCAGCTTCAGGCCAGAAAAACAAACACGTCCAGTAAGCAGTAATCAAAGACAACAACTGTTCACGATGACCTGGTAACCGCGCGGGGCCTGGTTACAGCCTGTTTACCGACCACAATCAGAACGACTCGCTAGAAATGTAAACCTGCTATCAACACTGATTCCACAGTCTGAAAATGTAAAACCGAACGTCTGTAACATGTCGCCATTACAATGTTTATTGTTTTCACTACATCCTGTGCAGACAACACCTGTTGTTACCTGGAAACCATCAACAAGCAGGCATGCCGTCCCTTTTATTGGCTCATTTTTATTCTAATTATGGTTTGAGTGAATATCTAGGATGGCTCATTTATACATAAACATCTGCTACTCCATTCATCTCTATAGGACACCAAAGTACAGCTCTCGGGCAGCCCCAAAAGAGCTGGAACGTAGCAGCACTGACCCGCTCCAATAATAATGTTCCATGAACGTTGCTTGGCCTTGCTATTCCAGCGCTGACACACTAGCATTATAGCACCGTAGCTTCTGCACCGCGCCAAGCTGTGATTGTGCGGCCTCTCCTCTCCTTTTTCCAGGCAGCAGTGAATGCAAGGTAAGTGCTGACGCCCGTACACTGTCCAGGCTGGAAGAGAAAGGAGAAGGACCAGGACATCCGCGGAAGAAGAATAAACGCTGCAACAAAATTCACCGCACTGCAGGATAGTGCCTGGAATCGTCGGCGCGTTAGCATGGTAAGTATATTAGAAAAAGTTTTGCTGGGTCTTCCCTGGGGTTGCGATGGCGACCACCACACTAATGCTGTTATAATAAGGGTTAACACCGCGCCAGGACCCAGGGGCACAAGCTGTGATTGTACGGCCGCTCCTCTCCTTTTTCCAGGCAGCAGTGAATGCAAGGTAAGTGCTGACGCCCGTACACTGTCCAGGCTGGAAGAGAAAGGAAAAGGACCAGGACATCCATGGAAGAAGAATAAACGCTGCAACAAAATTCACCGGACTGCAGGATAGTGCCTGGAATCGTTGGCGCGTTAGCATGGTAAGTATATTAGAAAAAGGCTTTCTGGGTCTTCCCTGGGGTTGCAATGCCGACCACCACACTAATGCTGTTATAATAAGGGTTAACCAGATACATAATAAGATTACTTGTCCCATCAGAAACCAGACCGCCATGTGATGTTACAGTGGGTGCCCAATGGCTCTCGCCTGCAGTCAAGCCCCGCAGCTCATTAGTGGTGCAATTCTCAAGTCCCCCTGGAGAGACTCCAACCACAACAATTTCATATCAACTCTGTTAGATTATTTTGCACTCGTTTATCTTGCATTAATGTTATTGGCAAACTGTACATAACGTACAAGCAAGTTTATCGGCTACCTTTCATGTATTCATTACATAGCTGAGTGGTTCCTAGCCTGGGGGGCTCAGCGGAGTGTGCTAAATCTGCTACAGAACAAAAAACAAACCCCTTATTCCATAAGAAAATGTACATTTTTTCAGTCAGTAACAAACGTTCCTACAAATGCTCATTTTTCATAATAGGCCTATGCAGAGGCGCATCGCTCCTTTGCTGCGTGAGCGAATCTTTCATGGGCGCACATTCCACTGTGAAACCAGGGACATGCTGCCGACAAAGAAGGAAGCTGTACGGGATGAATGATCGTAGCAGTGATTTTTCATTCCACATAGACCTCCGATGTGTAAATCGAACGCTCCTGTGAATGTTTGCTCCCAATCGCTGCCGCTCCACTGGCCCAGTTTCCACAGATCTCACTGGCATCAGGTCGTTTTACTTGCTAAGAGTGCAACATATTATTTGTATTCATCCTATTATCAGTGGAACCACCGCCTTTACAAGACACAGAATGGGCTTTATTCCCCATTACATCGCTCTGTTCACATTCTGCCAGTAAACAGAGTTCTAATGTTGTTATTTCTGCTCTGTGTACAGAGACACAATTCAGTCCCAAGGTTACACAAAGGACCGCTGCTGAAAGGCTGCAACTCTCCAATGATCTAATCAGAGGAACACATCCCTTCCATAACCTTTCATCCTAAATAAATTACACTGAAGCCAAAGCATTCTTTCAATACAGACTGACCTTTTCCCAACAAGTCGCTGAGGGAAAGCGTGGCATGTTCTTACATAATATTAAAGCCGTGGTGGTGCGGGCAGGCCTGGAGAGTCATTTACATTCATCACAAGACCAGCTTCACTACAAGCCGGATTTTTCTTTATTCTCCTTTGGACAATCTTTTTCCTAGCCTTACTTTTCCCACGTATTACTGGCCACCGGTGTGAATATACTGTGCCAACCAACTGGTTTGACTTTGGGCTAGTCCTAAGGGTGTTAACCTGGTGGTCCGCTGGTTTTCACCGTTGTAATGTAAAGTGAATTCAAAAGATTTGAGCATGAATAAGCTTACGCAGGCTAAGTGATTAAATATACGATAAAACAAAGAAATCACATACAGAAATATGAAGTAAATAAACATCACTAGCCTAAATGGGGTGGAGACTCCGTCGATCATGCTATAACCCATGGCTGTCTACCCCTGTTATAACACATGACCAACATCCCAGGGTGTACAAGAGAAATAGGGAAAGTCATACTCACATCCTATCTAGATGGAGGTCTGGTGGGGTCTCCTGAGACAAGGTGGGTAGCAGAGTTTTTACCTGTTAGACCCTCCTCCAGTGTGCAGCACACGTCTCTAAGATCACTCAGGAATGTGGTCTTATCAGTACAATGGGGGATGGGTTTCTCTCTCTAACCCACTTCATTACAAGGGAAACAAACTATTATACAAAGTATTAAACAGAATTAAAGGGGAGAACCAATCAGTTACTTAAAAATACCCTTACAATACAACCGTATACAGGGATCTGGCCTTCATTGCATGGGAGCCACCAGGTCGCTACCTCTTGGAATAATCCCATTGTGGTTGGTTGCTGATCCACTGGGGCCGGAGACATCAGTAAAAAGCACAGAGGGCTCAGGCAAGATGTGTAGTCAGGAAACAGGCAGCAGTCAGGGCACACAGAGTATGTGCAAATCCATGAAACAGTTCAGAGGTCAGGCCAGGCGGCTCAGGGACAGTATGGATGAACAGGCATGGGTCAGGTCAGGAGGCAGAGAGTCAGAATACAGGAAATGGGAAGAAGTCAGTACACAGACAGACAGACAGATTATAGTTCTTTTGCAGGGCCTTGCAAGCAAATGAAAACAAAAGGAATCTATTGCTCAGGCAAGAACTGTAAAAAACATATATATATATGAGACATTAGTCAAACACATCTAAACACAGGGAAAAAAAGGGTATTAACTCTTGCAGTGCTGCAGGGAGAGGTTCAATGAATAGACACTAAGGGCCCATTCACAGCACCGTATGCACATTTCCGCATATTATCGGCAATTTTGCAGATAATATGCGCACCCATGCAGACCCATTCGTTTCTCATGGAAGTTATACTGCAAAAAAAATGAAACATGTCCTATACTTGTCCGCAACAGCGGACAAGTATAGGCATTTTCAATAGGGCGCCCAGCCGTGTGTTTCACAGCGTTGCGGAACACACGCCGGGCAGCACCCGTAGTATTGCGGGTCCACATTTTTACCGCAATAATACGGTCGTGTGAATGGGCCTTAATACACACACAGAAGGAGACCTGGCAGCCTGCAGCATCGGCCTAACATAAGCCTTGGTTAGAGCAGAAATAAGGAGGAGTTTACCTGCCTTAAAAAAAAAAATGAAGAAAATCTGTGGCACTTATCCGTATGTGGAAGGCTAACTCCATATAACAAAACTGTTTTCTACCGTTAATTAAATATATATGGCAGTCACTTCACTGAACATAAAGGAGATGCAGATCTCGGAGATAGTGAAGAGGTTTGCAGGCGGCACCGAGCAGAACCTAAAGGAATGTCTTATCTAGCGTAGGCTAATTAACAAAAATGAAGCAATAAGACGAAGATAAATACGTTCTTTGAAGGATTTTTACTTCCAAACACAATTCCTTCCGCCTTTGATCTGTGCAGAAAGTTTAAAGCTTTTTAGACGTGCTAGGGAGTAATGGAGGACAAGCCGAAGAGATTGCTGAAGGGGTGTTCGCAGCAAAATATCTGCAGAAAGATGAATTGTCATCCGGAAGGGTCACAGGCCTCATGGCTGAAATAAAGGCCTTGGGACATTTACTGCGATGGCTTCTTTAACTTAAAGGGTTAATCATGGAATAGATATTGATGACCTATCCTCAGGATAGGTCATCGATATCGGATCTGCGGGGGTTTGATACCGGGACCCCCGCCAATCCAGGTGTTAGAAGAGGCTGGGACACTCCATGAGTGCCATGGCCTCTTCCTGAGACATGTGAAGTCACCGTGCATCGGTCATGTGGCCTAGTTGCAGCTTAGACCCATTCAAGTCAATAGGGCTGAGCTGCAATACCAAGCACGGCCACTGTACAATGAACGGCACTATGCTTGGAAAGCTGCCCGAAGCCTGCAACGTTCACCAGAGCTCCAGCGAGTGCAGCGGCTGCCTGAAACAGCTGATCGGCAGGGATGCAGGGACTCGGACCCCCAATGATGTGATAATGATGATCTATCCTGAGGATAGGTCATTGTTATCTTTTCCAGTATAACCCCTAACAAAATGCTGTATTAGTCCTATTATGGTCTTTAAAGTTACCATATTTTTCGCTTTATAAGACACATTTTTCCCCCAAAAAGTTGGGGGAAAATGGCCCTGTGTCTTATAAACCAGTGGAAGCGCTCACTAATATGGATTGGGATCCGGGAGCGGGAAAACATACTCACCTTCCTGCGATGCAGCTCCGCTCCAGCTCTGGCGCTCTCCTGTCTTCTCCGGCCGGCGCAGCACTGTCCTGACCGCGTACAGCGTCAGGACATAGTGCGCGCACTCTGACCTAACGCTGAACTCAGTCAGGTGAGCGTGCCGGAGAACAAGAGGAACCATGGCGCAGGAGAGGTAATCAGAGTTTGTTGTTTTGGGCTGATCTAAGGTCTGAAAGGGCTGATCTGAGGTCTGATGGGGGTCTGACATGGAGGACTGATATGGGGGTCTGATGTGATGTCCTGATATTTATGGGGGGTCTGATGAGGTCTGATGAAAAATATTTTTTTCTTATTTTCCTACTCTAAAATCTGGAATGAGTTATCATTGGGTGCGTCTTATAGAGCGAAAAATATGGTATATATATATATATCTCATAAAATCTGGTTTACTTATAATTTTAACTTCTAAATATTCCCGGCAGAGAATACAGTAGATAACGCTATATTTGCAAGCTAAATGTAAAATGACTGGCAGCTGTCATATTCCTTGTCAAAGGAACAGTTTCTATACTGAAAATGGCACCTAAACAAAGGATCAGTGTCACTGTGCATATGAAAATATGGAAAATTAAAACACATCCAGCCTGCAGTTCACCTTAACCTTTCTGCGGGTCCTTTGTAAGTGTACAAGGACGGATATGATGCGGATTTCTGTGCGGTAAATTCACTGAATATTGCATAACCAGAAAAATGGATGTGGATTTGCTGTGCCACCTGAACAGATCCGGCAGTTCTGGGAAACAGGCAGAAGTCAGTACACAGGCAGACAAACGTAGAACAGCACACCTTCTGCAGGACATTAGTGAAATAGAACCTATTGCTCAGGCAATAAGTGCCTTAAAGAAGAACTCCCGCAAAAATTTTTATTCCATGTCCTGCTAGAAATGTACATGATGTAATCTGTAGTGAATGTCACTTTCTTAACAGTAGCTGAATTTTTGAGTTATATCATCCTGAGTTTCTTATCTGTGTCGTGTGACTAGGAATTAGACCCACCAGCTCACACAGAGACATGTGTGGACAGGAAGTCTAATTTTCTATGCATTCCTATGGGAGCCTCACTTTCAGTCTCATAGGAATGAATAGAGAAGTGACTGGCTTGCTGTCCTGGGTCAGTTGGAGGTCAGGCAGTTGGTCACATGACCCAGCTACAATAAGAAGAGAGTGGAAACTCTCAATTACAGCCTCTGATAAGAAAATGACATTCACTACAGATGATATCATGCACCTTTCTAACAGGTCAGAGAATAAAAATGTTTGTGGGAGTTCTTCTTTAAGTACCACTGGGTAGCATTTCATGCCCCAATGCTCTCCCTTGCCCTGAGCTGAATCCCCCAATGCAAGGGCTTTTTCTGGAGATCCGGTGAATACCAGGCTCTCCATGGGTAAACGAGACAGAGGCTTCTGCCTAACATTGAGCCCAGTGATGTCATCAGCACTAATGGGCGGGCTTTAGTGATGCCCTAGCCTGTAAAAAGATGGTAAAACAAGCAGTGAAACGTAAATATAAAAGCCCTTCCCCTGTGCAATACTGTACAGGGCAGCTCGAACAACCCCTTTAAGTTGGGAGCCAGGACCTTTGTGCAATATTTAACAATATCATATGTAAAAGTAATATATATTTTTTTATTTCTACCATTTAAAAAGGAGGCGGTCTACCAGAAAATCCACTGTTAAACCAGGCACCATGACTTGTAGAGCTAGCTCCGGTAAATGTGAAGAAACCTTTCACTTAGCGTTACGTTACGCGATTCTGGTGAAAAAGACTTTTAAATCATATGCAAAATGAGCAGTTAAGTGCACAGAGGGCGGGCCCAAGCCACTTTGTGCACTCTTACACCTCCTGCTTCCCTTTTTTCTACAAGACATCATCACAAACAAGTGTCTGAGAAGGTGTCCAGCAGGGGCGGCTGATACCACAAGCCTACAATAAACACCCTCCGAGGTGCGTGCATGATAAACGGCTATCAGATGTCGAATGCAGCTTTTTCAGATTTTTCAAAAGATCCAACACTAGCTTCTAAAGCAACAAAAATCCATTGCTACTTTGCATTTTACATAAATTGAAAGGGATGTTGAAGTTAAGTGTGTAACCTAGTTAGAGACGGAGCTGCAAGCTATATTTAACCAAGATTTGTCTAACAGCAAATTGCACAAACTGTCCAACCATTGAAGGGGTCGGCATCTTCACCCTGCTGGCTGAGCAATTACAGAGATTAGCGAGTCGTGCATTGGATTCTATGTATATCTTCCCAGCCTGCAGCCATTAGATTGCCAACATCACTGGGCACAAGAATGGAAAATGGGATAAAGTAGAAGCTTCTAACTTTAGAAAACAAAAAGTAAAGTCATTACTGCCTTAAGACTGCAGAAGGAACAGAATACGCAGGTACGGCCTGCAATGTGCATAAGAAGTGCACAATTATCAGGCAGATGCTATGACTATGGGGGTGAGCATGACATTAGGAATCAGGGCTGTGGAGTCGGAGTCGATGTCCATTTTGGTGGAGTTGGAGTCGGTATAAAATGCACTGACTCCGACTCCAAAAATATAGAATAAATTGGTACATTTAGTTCAATGCAGTATGTGCTGAATATATTTTCATAAGAATTTGGGAAAATGATGAAATGTCCTATAAATATCTGTTCTGTTCCTGATCTCAGGATCTAGGTTTTCTGTTGAGATGACTGTGTGCTGCCCTTTATGTAGATGCTCAGAAGTGAAACTCCTCCGCTACAGATCAGAGGAAAAGGGCGCTGGGAAGGAATGGCTGCACTCATCTCAGATCTGCTGGAGAAAACAGGATAAGGCCTCATTCACACGTCCGCAAAAATCGTCCGCATCCGATCCGCAATTTGCGGACCGGGTGTGGACCCATTCACAGTCAATGCGGCCGCAAAAGATGCGGACGGCACACTGTGTGCCGTCCGCATCCGCACTTCCGTTCCGTGGGTCCGGAAAAAAATAGAACATGTCCTATTCTTGTCCGGATCCACGGACAGGAAAAGGCATTTCTATCATGTGCGTTCCGCAAATTGCGGACTGCACATGGGCCGCTGTCCGTGTTTTGCGGATCCGCAAATTGCGGATCCGCAAAACACGGACAACACCAAACGGACGTCTGAATGAGCCCTTAAATGGGTTTTCTCACTAGTTACAAAGATTAGCTTTCAACATAAAGGGACAGTTAAAAGAAGACATTTTCTAAATCCAGTGGTCAATCATGAACTATAGACAGTTCAGCAGGTCTCTCACTGTACACAGGTTTTTATGGTAACCTGCACACCAGAAAGACTGTTATATGATTGGCTGAGAGCAGTGAAGAATGATGGGACTGAGCTCTGAGTGATTACTGAGGACTGAGAAGCATGGCTGTACTTGTAATTGTGTTAGAGATCACAACCTCTTGCTCTGTCAGAGTAAGTTAATATATGCTAATAACTGCTGGAGACCCCCCCACAACCTGAGGAGACAGAGTGAGTGCAAACTGCCTGTCAGCCAGTGAATCAACCTGCTGAGAAAACCCCTTTAAGGCAAGTACTTCTTAGTATTTCTAAACTTTCAATAAACTGTGTATAAATCACTTGTCCAGTCCATGTTCTCTCTGATGCTTTATGTCTTAGTTTGCTTTTCCTCTGATGTAAAACACATCGGGCCTTATATATGAAAACTGTCTAGGTGTAGAAGTTTTGTTGTTGCCCATAGAAACCAATCAGAGCTCCCCTTTCATTTCATATAGTGCTCTGGAGAAATGAAAGGGGAGCTTTGATTAGTTGCTATGGGCAACAGAGAAAGTCTTAGACCTGGACAGTGTCTCATACATCAGGCCCTTAGTGATCTGTACCCAGAGAAAAGCCGGATACTAGAAGTTCAGAGTAAAGATATCTATTAAAACATAGATTACAAACTTGGTTTTGTCATGACAGATCTGTACGATTGATTTATGCAAAGTTTGTTTAAAGTTATCACTTAAACATGCGCCATGTATGAGGGAGTCGGAGTCGGAATCAGAGTCGGGAGACATTGAGGAGTCGGAGTCGGGGCTTTGGCTTACCGACTTCACAGCCCTGTTAGGAATCACTGGGTTTATGATCAAAAAATTCTCCAATATAAAACATACAATCGATAGAAGGAAACCGTTACAAACTATAAAAGGAAAACTCAAGATGGTTGATATAAGAACACAGACAACTTCTGAGAAAATATGAGCCTTATTGCAGAGCTGCGAAATTCACGCCGAGCAGCTGTCACTTACAAATTATAGAAGCGTTTTATTACAATGTGAATTGTGGGAATCCAGCCTACTAAAAATCCAGTTTAGAATATGTATGAGCTTCAGTTCCCCCGGAATCTCACGCCAAAAAGCTGCACACTTGCAAATGCTAAACAATTTTAATTCTCTCGGTATAATTTATGAGGAGACGTAATATTAGCCGATAATTTCCGGATGATTTAATATGGGAAGTTTGGTGTAAAATTAGGATTTAGGAGACTTCATGATAATAAAATGTAACGTACCGAACCTAGACACGTCAGTGATTAACTGTAATACAGGGACGATCAATGTGATGAAAGATTTAACCTTGTGACTGCAGCCAATTATTCCCTCAGAAGACGATAATTCAGACGTCACTTACTCCGTGAGGCAGAAACACATATTGGTCACATTACATGTGCGAGGCCCCACGGGGTTCCAGGATTTATGGGGACAGAGCTTTAGTGGCAGGTTTTCAATTTAGTTTTAGCCACTTTCTGGCACATGGCGGGTGAGCTCCGCGGTTATGAGCCTCTGGCAAATGCAAATATGACTGAAAAGTAGGAAGACTTTGCAAACTTGAATGCATTGAGCTGATAAAAGTGGAGCCCAGTGAAGTGAAGCTGGTGCGCTCCTCGTACCGTGTGCTGGTATTCAATATTTTCTACCCAATTTTCCTTCTTTATCTTTTAATGCGAACTGAACTTCACTTAGTTTTCTCAACCTCAGCTAATTCCTACATGATAATCACGGAAGAACTATGGAGTCAGCACAGGCCACCTGGACGGTGCACGTGCATTGGAGACTGCGATTTGTGGTCCCTAATGCACGGCACAGGGGGCACACGTCCGTTTGAATGAGCTTTCATACTCACACACTGGTCGCCATCCATGGTTTGGCGGATCCGCATTTTTGAACGGCTGAACAGCCCCTTTCTCTCTACCAACTATATGTCCACATCACATGACTTGATAACATGATGTGGGACGGATCTGTGATCCCCACTGCATTATACTATCATTCTAAGTGCAATCTATTTAGGAAGGAGGATGAGTTTCTTGTACACAAGACGTGGCGTGTCTGGCATTTGGGCATATATGACTGTAATGAGGCGCTAAATTAATGTATTATATTTCTGTGCTCTATACTATCTCGTTGGTGGATTGCATGCTCTTTCTAACAAAGCTAGAACCAGCCCTGTACCTCACATGGATCCAGAGATCTCCAGATTCATTGCTCTGCTAGATTTATATCAAGCTGACAGCTCAGGGGAGTGTCTTTTCTGTTGCAGCTCAGGAAGCGTGTCTCAGCTCTCCCTATCACAGCTCAGGGGGCGTGTCTCAGCTCTCCTATCATACGCTTCAGGAGGCGTGTCCTATGCTCTCCCTATCACAGCTCAGGAAGCGTGTCTATGCTCTCCCTATCACAGCTCAGGAGGCATGTTCAGCTCTCCTATCACAGCTCAGGGGGCATTTCAGTTCTCCTATCACGCTCAGGAGGCGTGTCTCAGCTCTCCCTATCACAGCTCAGGGGGTGTCTCATCTCTCCCTATACAAGCTCAGGGGGTGTCTCATCTCTCCCTATCCACAGCCCAAGGGGCGTGTCTCAGCTCTCCCTATCACAGCTCAGGGGTGTCTCATCTCTCCCTATCACAGCCCAGGGGGCGTGTCTCAGCTCTCCCTATCACAGCTCAGGGGAGTGTCTCAGCTCTCCCTATCAAGCTCAGGGGCGTTCTTCAGCTCTCCCTATCACAGCTCAGGGGGCGTCTCATCTCTCCCTATCACAGCTCAGGGGGCGTGTCTCAGCCTCTCCCTATCACAGCTCAGGGGCGTGTCTCAGCTCTCCCTATCACAGCTCAGGGGGCGTCTCAGCTCTCCCTATCACAGCTCAAGGGGCGTGTCTCAGCTCTTCCTATCACAGCTCAGGAGGCGTGTCTATGCTCTCCCTATCACAGCTCAGGAGGCGTCTCAGCTCTCCCTATCACAGCTCAGGGGGCCGTCTCAGCTCTCCCTATCACAGCTCAAGGGGCGTGTCTCAGCTCTTCCTATCTCAGCTCAGGAGGCGTGTCTCAGCCCTCCCATCACAGCTCAGGAGGCGTCTCAGTTCTCCCTATTACAGCTCAGGGGGCGTGTCTCAGCTCTCCCTATCACAGCTCAGGGGGCGTCTCAGCTCTCCCTATCACAGCTCAAGGGGCGTGTCTCAGCTCTTCCTATCACAGCTCAGGAGGCGTGTCTTAGCCCTCCCTATCACAGCTCAGGAGGCAGTTGAAGGATGAAACTGAGCATGTGCGGCCTTCTCAGTGAGCAGGTCAAAGAAATAAGTAAAATAAACAGCAGGTGGCGCTATACAGATACATTTTATTGAATAACTCACTGGCTATCCTAAATTTTTAATTACATGCAATTACAGAAGTATTCAGATCGAGGATCTGGGTTGAAAACTGTAGAATATTTTTCGTAGGACGACCCCTTTAAGTATGTCCCTCCTACATGTTGTTTTAGGTATATTTTATCCGATTGTTGGTGCAGTGCATTATTTGTGGGTTTTCTGTTAATAAGCGCAGCACTTGGGGTTTACTTTATAGGCCCTATCACCTTTGTGTACAGTTATCAGCACATTTCTGACCAGAGTCCAGTCCCCGGTCGTAATTTGTGACGCAGTCAGGAGTATTCATTTTTTATTCAGTTGCATTTTGCAGAATGCAGTCACGTCTCCATCGGATGGTAATTGACTGGAGATGGAGTCTGTAACACTACGCAGAATCTACTCTTCTATTTTACTGACACAAACGTAAATCCCAGGTGCACGGTGCAATTCCCCAAAATGAACTCCTAAGCTTCCTGTGTGCCTAGTTAGAACGAGCACCTACCTATATGAGCACAGAGAGTTATCGGCAGAGGACATTTCATCTCTGCAGCAATTCCGCAGGAGAACGCCCCAATCTGGGGCTGCAATTCTCACTGCTTCAACAAAGCTCTGCCAGGCATTAAATCAACTTTCTGTATCACAATGAAAAGACATTTATTACCTTCCCAATAATGACAGAACACCCGTGCGGAACCAGTTTAATTGAATTATGAATATCACACTTTACTGCACCGTAATCATTATGCTGGTAAAGAGGAGATAGCTCCGAAAGAAACAACTGAAGATCCGAAAGCTCAGATTATTACATTTTAGAATTAATGAGAAAAATTGTGAGAAAGAGCGCGGATTGACAGAGTAAGTACTGGGTGATAGACAAGACCAGCTCACAGGAAGAGATGAATTATATTACCCATTTTCACTACAAGATACTGACTGTAGAGAGCGTCTTCTACTACATTTTCTGAAATCTCTAATGGATATGGCAGCAGGAATTACATGTAGTTTGTGTACTACCAAGCATCTACACCATGACGCTCCTTGCCTGAGATAGTAATCAGATCTTTAAAAAAAAAATACCATATTTTTCGCTCCATAAGACGCCTCCCTCCCCTCAAAAGTGCTAGAAAAATGTCAGGGTGTGTCTTATGAAGTGAATTCTAATGAGTGTGTTCATTATGGAAGCGCTCATTAGTACAGTAGGACTGGGGAGTGGTGAATAGAGAGCTCCTGGTGCTGGCTGAACTCACCACTCTCTGGTCTTCTGCCGAAGCATCGCTGTGTCCTGACTGCGTACAGGGTCAGAACGTGGTGCACTATGACCTGACGATATGAGACGTCAGGTCACAGTGTGGCGGTGGCGGAAGAGTGTGCCGGATGTATCGAGTCGCAGCGCCGTCCAGAGCAGGAGAGATACATTCTTTTATTGTATGTCTGATCAGTGGTCTGATGAAGATTGTGGGTCTGTTCTGAGGTCTAATGAACATTGAGGGTCTGATTTGGGGGTCTGATCTGAGGTATGTTGAGGAATCAGAGTCTGATGAAGATTGGCAGTCTGATCTGAGGTCTGATGAAGATTGGGGGTCTGATCTGAAGACTAATGAAGACTGGGGTTTTGATCTGAGGTCTAATGAAGATTGGGGGTCTGATTTGGGGGTCTGATCTGAGGTCTAATGAAGACTGGGGGTCTGATTTGGGGGTCTGAGCTGAATTCTGATGAAGACTGGGGGTCTGATGAAGATTGGGAGTCTGATCTGAGGTCTAATGAAGATTGGGAGTCTGATCTCAGGTCTGATGACGATTGGGGGTCTGATCTGAGATCTGCTGAAAAATATTTTTTTTCTTATTTTCCTCCTCTAAAACCATGGTGTGTCTTATGGTCAGGTGTGTCTTGGAGGGCGAAAAATATGGTATATTCAAAGAAATGTTTCCGTTCTGTTCATACATATGTCCTTAGGTTGTACATTTTTACCTAGTCATTGTTTGTATTGTAAAATGCTGCAAAAAAATAAAAAATGTAAAAAAAAATATAGGGGGAATGCTTCCATGGCTAGTATACAAAGCAAATGTTCCACAGTAGCAGCAAAGAGATCTTCCAAAATCTCATCTACACAATGCATTAAAAAAATGTTCAAGGAAATGAAGTCAGTTATGCTGCAGATGTCCGCCATGGATTTCTCCCTGCAATGCATAGTGATATTGCCCATGGGAACATACCTTATGGGTGGTCTCGCACACACCATTTTCTTAAAAAAAAACAATGTTTTTGTAGCCATTTTTCATGCATTTCCACTTCTCCTTCCTGCTAGATCCACTTCTGACTTTGGCTCACATACTACTGTGGTGTTCTTCAAAGAAATGCTTCAAAAGTTGATTCACGCGAAGTGTATTTAAAGTGAATGGGAGTGGCGTTACAGTAACGAGCTCCATTCACTACACACAATAGAAGTCAGCCCCAGAACCACTGCAGGAGAGGTGATCAGTGAGGGTGCGGTGTGTCCGATGCCTGCCAATCAGATATTAAAGAGGACCTCTCCTCGCTCCTGACATGTCTGTTTTAATAGCTTCATGCATCCCCCATTTAATAACAATTCTGGAACATCTATTCTTATGTCTCTATGTTGTGCCATTGCTTTATTATTACTGCTAGAGGTTATGAATGAATTGCTAGCAGTCTGCAGTAAGGGTACAGAGGGGAGGTAACTAGATGGGGGTGTGTCCCTGCACAGACTCACCTTATCCAATCAGTGCTGCTGGTGTCAGTCTGTGCAGGGACACACCCAACTGGTTACCTCCCCTCCGTACCCTTACTGCAGACTGCTAGCAATTCATTCATAACTTCTAGTAGGAATAATAAAGGAATGGCACAACATAGAGACATAAGAATAGAGGCTCCAGAATTGTTATTACATGGAGAATGCATGAAACTATTAAAACAGACGTGTCCATATCCTGCAGATGGACCATCACTATAAAAAGGACCGGAAAACCCATTTAACAGCGCCCTGCTTCTTGTCTCTGGATAATAGAAGATTATAGCAATGTATTTGCAAAGTTACTAAACTTTGTACGTTATATAAGCAATGCTGGAGAATAACTCAACCACTTACCTTTTCATCTGACGAGAAGCACAGCATAGCGTTACCCAAATACACAGCGATCAGCGCGGAGGGGGTCAGGGGCAGCACACAGTCATACGTATCATCATCGATATCAGTGTCTGTGTATAAAAACATAAAACGTTCATTACTGGGTTCACAAGTTATCTCATCAGAAGAAATCATTTTCTCGAGAGTCATCTGCACAAATTAAATCACTCAATGTGGCCATTTCAACTCGACGGCAATAATTATAATTATTACAGTAATTCACTGACAACAATATGCAGAGACGGAGAGGGGGAAGCTCTCCACCAGAGCACTGATTGCAGGGAGAATGGGAGCGCGGGGCAGGATTGTGATGCATGGAATGGCATGACTCCGGCGTTAATTGTTCTCTGGTTACAATTTATACGATTATGATCTGAATATCATCGCGGGATAATCTACTGGTGTCCAGCGGAGGTAGAAATATGGCATCTAACACATGCAGCTTACAGGCCTGTGCTATAAGAAAGGAGACGTGGCATGAGAGCATCACAAACAAGAGGCACACACCATCTTCATTAGCTTTCCCCAAATACCGGGAGCTCGGTTTACAATATATGAAGCTTTCTGCGTTCTGAAGCCAATGCCTCATATAAGCAGCGCCTTTCATGTGCTATTGGCGCCATGCTCCGACCGTTCACACGCTTCAGGGAACCCGCTACAAATATCAATTAGGATCAATTTTAATTTGCCCCATCGGGAAATCCTTGTTCTCAGCTCCATAAGCGGAGATCAGATTTCCATCCAGATCAATGATGGCCAATAAGCTGGCTGCTTATTCTTACTCAAGATAGATTAGTAGGAGTATAATATCCCTCAGAGGGTGGAAATTACTGTAATGTATGTAATTGAACAAAAATTTTTTTAAAAATTCTCAACGGCAGGTTTTGCAATAGACTGGACGTACAATGGCTCAATATGCTGAAACGTTGTACAACTCCATACAGTACACACACTAGACTGGAAGGAGTGCACGCACTTAGGCCTCGTTCACACTAGCAAGTTTTCCATCCGGATGCAATGCGTGTTGTGAACAGACTGAATCCTGACCTATTCAATGGGCCTGTGCACATGAGCGTCATCACTGATCATCTCTGTGCTCGGGATAAATCGCCGCATGTCCTATATTGTGCATTCTTCACGCAGCCCCCCATAGAAGTGAATGGGGTTTACATGAAAAACGGAAGGCACCTGGATACAATGTATTTTTCACTGATGGTTACTAGTAGAGATGAGCGAACTTTTGAAAAGTTCGATTCGGCTGATTCGCTGAATTTTACAAAAAAATTTGCTTCGTGACGAATTACTTCACCACGAAGCGCATTTTTTTGTAAGAAGTGGGTGCAATGACAGGGAGCTGTGATAGTGCCGCCCCGTCATTGTACCCCTCAGATTCCGCGTTCATACATGATCGCTGCATCTGAGTGCAAAAAAAAGTGTAAAATTAACATTAAAAAAAATCATACTTACGTCCTCCATTTGCTCGCGACGGTCCGGCCGCCGCCATCTGGCTTGAAGATCTGGCGCGAAATCTCGCGCAGCGCGAGATTACGTCATCACGCCATACATCACTACGCATGGGATTTCGGCCCAGATCTTGTGGCCAGATCTGGTGGCCCATCGCGAGCAAATGGAGGAGGGAAGTATGGATTTTTTTGTTTTTTACACTATTTCAGGTTAAATCGATTTGCTGACACGAAGCACGAGGAAATTCGGCTTCTAGGCGAATCAAATTTATCCTGAAATTCGGATCGAATTCCACTTCGTGGGATTGGATTCGCTCATCTCTAGCTACTAGGAGTTTTTCCTCATGCTCGTGAAAAAAGCATCAAAAACTGATTGCATCCATGTGGGAAAACTGAAACACGGAATGTAATCGCAGGTAAAACTGATTAAACTTCTATATCGCTCCTGTGAAATAAGTCCTAGTCATGTTCACACGGTGCAGCATATTCTGGCATGTTATGTGTTTGTAATGCTCCAAAATACAATTGTGAAATGCCTTAAAGAGGACCTCTCCCCGCTCCTGACATGTCTGTTTTACTAGCTTCATGCATTCCCCATGTAATAACAATTCTGGAGCATCTATTCTTATGTCTCTATGTTGTGCCGTTCCTTTATTATTCCTGCTAGAAGTTATGAATGAATTGCTAGCAGTCTGCAGTAAGGGTACAGAGGGGAGGTAACCAGTTGGGGGTGTGTCTCTGCACAGACTCACTCTATCTAATCACTGCTGCTGGTGTCACTCTGTGCAGGGACACACCCCCAACTGGTCACCTCCCCTCTGTACCCTTACTGCAGACTGCTAGCAATTCATTCATAACTTCTAGTAGAAATAATAAAGGAATGGCACAACATAGAGACATAAGAATAGATGCTCCAGAATTGTTATTACACAGGGAATGCATGAAGCTATTAAAACAGGCATGTGAGGAGAGGTGAGAGGTCCTCTTTAAACCAGATTCCCATCACTTTCATAAGGCCCTTATTTTTACGCTGCTGTTTTATAAGATGCTTCAAGAAGCGGCAGTGGAGTTTTTCAATAAACACTCTAGATAATTGCTATTTGGTGTGTATTTTGTAAGTGTCTATGCTGCTGAAAAAAAGCAATACTCCAAAAAATGCCTGGGTTTCAGAGGACGATTTTTCTTGAAATCATGTGTATCCACTGTGTATTTTTTAGCTACACAATTCTGCCATAAGAGGGGGAGATCACAGGGTCTGCCAAAACTTGATAAGTCTCCTTTATATTTAAACCAAATGCACATTTTCTCAGCGATATATGAATAGTCACACTCATGCAAAGTCCTCTGGCCAGGTTTTATGAGTCAAGTTAATAGGGATTGTCTCCCCTATAGCAGTTCCTACATATGAGACAGAATGAAGAGACACCTCTCTCCCTACGGCAGCAATTTCTATGTATTACAGTAAGCACAGGTAATACCACACTTCTCCTGCAGGGGTCACTGCAGGGAAAAAGAGCAGGAGACAGCAACTTCCCCCAGGACAATCAGCAGTGAAATCGCCATGCGGCTCTGATATTCTAGGCTTCATCTGTCCTATTACCATAAAGAGTTAATATTGTGATGACCTTAAAGGCAACACTCACACACTTCAGCTTCGATAATTTTCAGTAACTTTTTAAGGCAAAACGTGGTAAAAGTTGAAGGAGATTGTATGCAAATCAGCCAAGTACGAAATGCCTTTACAGAAGATCGGAGGCGGATGCGGCGGTAAAAGGTGATGACTATTTCAGAAAGGATCTGATTAAATGTTAACCAGACAAAGCTAGAAATGGCAAAGACTTTGATAACGGATTGTAAAATTAAAAATATATCGCCCTTGTATGAATAAAAAACTAAAAGACTCATCTCTGATGTCAGCCCAAGGCAAAACATCTCCATGATTAACAGGAGAGCGTTAATGATAATTGTGTTATGTAATTAGGACCAGCAGGTTGCCAGGCCGGAGCGGTGTACTCATTAACCTCTGAAGAAGGACGACCGTACTCTTTGGAAATGAATGGGTCTGTTTATACACGGGTACAGACATCGGAGATCACGCTTATATCATGGATGCAGTTATATAAACTGCTGCCATCAGTAATGATATCAACGGGGATGATATAAACGAAGACCATTAAGGTGCCCCTCTAGGCTGCCTCGTCTGTCACGGCTTTAACCCCCTGTTTTGCCAGAATCCAGCTCCAGCATTGGGAAAAGTAGCTAACTGGAGGGGGGAGGGCTGCTTTAGATGCTGCTACCTCCTGAATGGTAGCAGCTTAAAACATGCAACTGATCTTCTTTGAAAGCTGACATTCCAAGCTTTCAGATAGCAATATGTTCAGGACAGAGATATCACTGATAGAAATCGGGATGTTGTGAATGTAGCTGAAAATGAAAGCAAAAACAGGTTTTACTCCCAACGTGATTTCTCCTCTGTTGCTTGGGCTTTAGCTGTCTTGGTCTTGTATGAAAGCCTGGGCTGTCAGCTTTCAGACAAGTCCAGTTGCATGTTTCTAGCTTCTACCATTGAGGAGATATCACCATCTAAAGCAGCCCTCCCCCTCCAGTTTACTACTTTTCACACTGCCCGAGTAGCAAAACAGTTAGGTTGTTAAAGGGACTGCCCAATCCCATGATGTAAAACTACATAATGATAAGGAGTAATACTCACCTTACTGCCAAAATGCAATATTCCATTCTGCTATTTCACACCATTGTAAGCTGTTTTTTGAACATTTCATGGGGTTGGACGACCCCTTTACATGTGGTAGATGGAGATGATGATGGAGATGCGGATGACGGACCTGGAAGCACCGTTACTGGAGCAACCATAAAACGGGGGAGCTTATCCCACCATGCAGGAGAGGCATCGTATGGTAGCTTTGTCAGCAGGAACACCTAGCATGCTGGCTTGTGTTGCTCAGACATCGAAACAGTTGCCCCGGAGTAAGTAAAAAGGGAGGGGGGATGTGTCACCCTGAATGTGAGACTCCTGCATTAATAGGGCCGACAGAAGGGGACATCTTACTCATCAGGGCACAGATCCCCAGCTCCACACCAAGAAGTGTCCGACTACGTAGTGCCGTTACAGAGTGAAATAGTAAGTTTAAAGGGAGGCTATAACCTCCAAAAGTAAGCATACCACCATGCAGGGTATCTACAACAAATCATAACCAGAAAAGAAATTCATTGCGAAAATCCAGTCTTTTTATGCAAATAAGGTTTTTCAGTGCACGGTGGGTGGGGCCACTCCATTTGGTACACCATCACTCCACCATTAAGGTCACTCAGACCGCCCCCTCTCTTGTTCCCTGAGATTTCAGACCTGGTGGTAATGACGAAGACTAAGCCAAGAGCACCGAACAGAGAGGCCCCACATCAAAAAACGTATTCCCATAAAAATAAACATTTCTCAGGATTAGTGGACTAGATTTTCACTAGAAGAGTACAGTTCTGTTTCAGGCCACCTTCCCTACATGTCGGTATGCTTACATTGAAAGTGATTTTGGAGGAGACAATCCCTTTAAAAAAAATAAAGCAAAGGGGAGGAAAAGATACCAAATATGCAGGTTTGGGGTAATGCACACAGGACGTGTTCCTGGAACTTCATTGGGAAGGCCTCAGGCACATGACCATATTTTCACAGTTCGTACATGGACCCATTAATTTCTATGGGGCCACAAACATGCAGACGGCACAAGGATGTCATCGATGTGCTGCCCGCATCAGTATGTTCTGCAAAAGACAGAACATGCACTATTCTTGGACGCAAAATGCGGACCATGGAGCTCTTGACGTCAATAGAGTCACCAAAAAATGGATGTCATGCATATTTTGGGGACTGTAAAATACACAAGGTCATGTGCATGAGGCCTTAGTCAGATTCTAATAATTTTTCCACATCCATCCAAGAGTTTGACCTAAGGTCCCACAGACAGTGACTTTCATGAGTCTTTGGTTGTACATGGAAACCACGAGAGAACATTTTTGTCATCCTTCGCCACATAAAGAAAATTGCTCCAGCACAATATGGCAGCAAGACATTTCAATGCCCAATCTTCCTGACCTTCTGGAGATAAGCCGCCTCCAGGGGCTTTCTCCTATTTCCCCAATGAAAACACCTAGCACTTGGTTGAACTGTATATGTGTGTGGGGCAGTTGGAAGAGACAGCGGAAGACTACTGAAGGAGTATGGGCACCTCTAAGGTGCGGCACATACACAGTTGTATGAGTCTAGGGTTGCACCAGGTATTGAACTTTCAATACCCAATCAATACCTTTGCACTTAGATCGATAGAATACTGTGACTTGCTGTTTACCGATACTAGGCTGTTTAGAAAACATGGTGTAACTCCCTCGGCTAAGGTGGATAATAGTTAGTAAATAAAAAGTTTAAAAAAAAAAAACTATAAAAACACAAAATATTAAAAGTTTAAATCACCCCCTTTCCTCATATTACATATAAAAGTAAATTATGTGGAATGCACACAGCTTTTTTGGTGTTTTATTTTTCTTTTGCGGGGTATAAAATACTTTTTCATGATATCGAAATCGAATCAAAATTTTGGTATTGTGACAACCCTATATGAGTCTGTGCAGATACAAAAGTTGTGTGTCACGTTCTGTCACTCTTGCGGGGGTAAGTGCAGCCCTGAGCTTAAACCCCACCTCTGACCCTGCCTACTTGCATGACCCGTCCTTGGCAACGGCGTACAACTAGTCGACGGTCCCTAACCTGAGTACGTGCTGGGGCGTACAGGGAGGGGAACACGAGGAGAACACAATCAACAAACGACAGAACAGACACACACAATAACGAGAGGTCACCAAGCAAAGGGTCAAACCGGGAGGTCACGTCAAAGCCAAAGGAACGAGCAGGAACGAACAAGCCGAAGTCAAAACCAGGAGGTAGCGCGGTACAAAAGGACGAGATGGGGAGCGTAGTTGAATACACAAGCCGAAGTCGAGTCCAATAGTCACAGAAGATCAAATCACGAGCTCTGGACGGAAGACCAATCACAGTTAACCTGTGGCCAGCAGTCTGCCTGTTTAAACAGGCCTCCAAGTAGGTCACGTGACGTGGCAGCGTCACGTGACTTAATTCTAATACTGGAACAGCTGAGCGCTGGCTTTCCTGCCAACGCCCAAAGATCCAGGTAGGCCACGTCACGTGACCTAAAACATAAATAATTCACAACTGAGCACTGGCCTCCCCACCAGCACTCAGAACCCCGCCTGCTCGTTGTCTAGAGAGGTGGGGAGGACGCCGGCTGTGCTGACACTGAATGTGCGCCGGGTCCTTCCCGCCCCTGTTGTCATGGAGACGAGGATGCACATTGCGTCCCTACTCCAGCGGGAATCCGGCGGCGCTGCACAGGGGAAGTGCACTGCCGGCTCCCCGTGACATTGTGTTTAAGAAGCCCATATTATATCTTCCAACGACTTCTCCTCGAGTCTACATACCTAAAACTACTTCCTTCAAATTTAACCAGACGACATTATAGTAATATAACAAGGGGCCTGTTCATTTACGTATATATCAAAGCTGCCATAACACGCACTGGGCTACCTACTACCGCAATCCCAAAGGAAAATCAAGTGCGACTTATTCTATCAGTGCGAGGATAAAGTGGAGGTAGGCAAAAAACAAAAATCGACCTACCTTAAGAAGAAACACAAATAAAACATCTCCAGTGACTTGCCGCTGTTGTTTGTGCACTACAGCACCATAATTGCAAATAAATGGAGGTACAAGAGAAGTTGGGGACATAAGCACAGAAGAAAATCATTTTCCAATGTACGAGCGGCAGAGTGCGTTCTCGCAAGACAAAAGGTTCAGGCTGAATGCAATCAGAAAGAGCAGCAGCCGAACAAAAGAAGTGTCTGCTCCAGACAATTGAAATGAAGTTTCAATTTGTGAACAAAATTTCACATGTTCAGGACAGGTAACGCCGCGTCCCCGCACGGCCGACACAAAGGAGGCCGGCAGCCGTGTTACAGGAAAGTGCTGATAATAAAACATTTACAGTGGGAATTTTGCAGATGCAAGACACAGAGGTCACCACACCGACTGAATTCTTAATGATACACACGAGTCTGGTATAAGAAGCTTCCGATCTGTCATAAAGATCCAGTTTACATTTTGATTCTGTGCTGGTGGCATCAGATGTTTGATTTCGTAGCCAAGATCATGAGTGAAGCCGAAAAGTGGGAAAGCCGTATACATTGCTGCGCTGTTTGGGGCTTTCACAGTAAAAAAAAATTAAAAAAAAACAAAAATTGGGATTAGGTGAAGGTGACATTCCAAGCTTTCAGACAATATCGCTGTTAGACATCGGGATGCTGTGAATACAGCTGAAAGTAAAAGCAGTTTTTACTCGCCATTATTTCCGACTCAATTTCTAACAGTGATATCTCCTCTTTTGCTTGGACTGTCATTTTGGTCTTGTATGAAAGCCTGGAATGCTAGCTTGTAGCTGCTACCATTGAGGAGATAACATCATCTAAAGCAGCCCTCCCCCCTCCACTTTCTGCCACACTGTGGTATTCGATGATGCAGAGGAAATATTGTGTGCTGCTCTGTGGTATTTGGTGCAGTTTGGGAGGTATTTTGTGCTGTACTGTGGTATTTGGAGTTGCTAGGGAGGTATTTTGTGCTGCACTGTGGTATTTGGAGTTGCTAGGGGGAGGTATTTTGTGCTGCACTGTGGTATTTGGAGTTGCTGGGGAGATATTTTGTGCTGCACTGTGGTATTTGGAGTTGCTGGGGAGGTATTTTGTGCTGTACTGTGGTATTTGGAGTTGCTAGGGAGGTATTTTGTGCTGTACTGTGGTATTTGGTGCTGCTCTGTGGTATTTGGTGCTGCTGGGGAGGTATTTTGTGCTGCCTGAGGTATTTGGTGCTGCTCTGTGGTATTTGGTGCTGCTGGGGAGGTATTTTGTGCTGCCCTGTGGTATTTGGTGCTACTGAGGAGGTATTTTGTGCTGCCCTGTGGTATTTTGGTGCTGCTGGGAGGTATTTTGTGCTGCCCTGTAGTATTTGGTGCTGCTGGGAAGGTATTTTGTGCTGCCCTGTAGTATTTGGTGCTGGCTGGGGAGGTATTTTGTGCTGCCCTGTGGTATTTGGTGCTGCTGAGGAGGTATTTTGTGCTGCCCTGTGGTATTTGGAGTTGCTGAGGAGGTATTTTGTGCTGTACTGTGGTATTTGGTGCTGCTAGGGAGATATTTTGTGCTGCCCTGTGGTATTTGGTGCTGCTGGGAGGTATTTTGTGCTGTACTGTGGTATTTGGAGTTGCTGAGGAGGTATTTTGTGCTGTACTGTGGTATTTGGCGCTGCTAGGGAGATATTTTGTGCTGCCCTGTGGTATTTGGTGCTGCTGGGGAGGTATTTTGTGCTGTACTGTGGTATTTGGAGTTGCTGAGGAGGTATTTTGTGCTGTACTGTGGTATTTGGAGTGCTGAGGAGGTATTTTGTGCTGCCCTGCGGTATTTGGTGCTGCTGGGGAGGTATTTTGTGCTGCCCTGTGGTATTTGTGCGCTGGGAGGTATTTGTGCTGCCCTGTGGTATTTGGTGCTGCTGGGGAGGTATTTGTGCTGCCCTGTGGTATTTTGGTGCTGCTGAGGAGGTATTTTGTTCTGCCTGTGATATTTGGTGCTGCTGGGGAGGTATTTTGTGCTGTACTGTGGTATTTGGAGTTGCTGAGGAGGTATTTTGTGCTGCCCTGCGGTATTTGGTGCTGCTGGGGAGGTATTTTGTGCTGCCTGTGGTATTTGGTGCTGCTGGGGAGGTATTTGTGCTGCCCTGTGGTATTTGGTGCTGCTGGGGAGGTATTTTGTGCTGCCCTGTGGTATTTGGTGCTGCTGGGGAGGTATTTGTGCTGCCCCTGTAGTATTTGGTGCTGCCTGAGGTATTTGGTGCTGCTCTGTGGTATTTTGGTGCTGCTGAGGAGGTATTTTGTGCTGCCCTGTGGTATTTGGTGCTGCTGAGAGGTATTTTGTGCTGCCTGTGATATTTGGTGCTGCTGGGAAGGTATTTGTTGCTGCCCTGTGGTATTTTGGCGCAGCTGGGGAGGTATTTTGTGCTGCCCTGTGGTATTTGGTGCTGCTGGGGAGGTATTTTGTGCTGCCCTGTGGTATTTGGTGCTGCTGAGGAGGTATTTTGTGCTGCCCTGTGATATTTGGTGCTGCTGGGAAGGTATTTTGTGCTGCCCTGTGGTATTTGGTGCTGCTGGGGAGGTATTTTGTGCTGCCCTGTGGTATCTGCCTCTGCTGCGCAGGTATATTGTTCTGTACTGTGCTATTTTTACAATGCATTAGTACCCTGTGCTTTTTTCATTCACCCTAAAAAAATTAAATAAAAGTTAACCAATAATTTATATGTAACTCAAAATGGATGCTGTAAAAAATTCTTGTTGTGTGAAAAAATAAATAAAATCTAAATACAGCTACATCAAGAAAAAAAATGTATAGCTCTGGAAACGTAGAGACATAAAACCTTTTTTTTTCCATGAAATGTCCTATTATTGCCCAAAAGTACTAAAACATCTATACATTTTTGATATTCGAGTAATCACACCCTTCACCCCTGGATAAAGGTGACGATGTGTACTGACTACTATGGGTGTGTTATAGCGTTACTGTGCCTATGTAAGTATATATGTATACACGTGGGTTCCCTGTGAATACATTTATTTCTATGTTTTATGATATAACTTTTACACAAGCTTGCTTTCTTATTTTATGGTTTGGGGTGTTTTTAATTGACTCTCCTTGGGTGGTCAGAATGTTTTCTACCATTTCATATTTTATTTACAGAAGAGGAAAACACAAGTAGTATTTAATGCTTTCCTTCTGTCATTTCTAGAGAACATTGCTGTACGACACGCACATTACCAGAGCCGCTGACTATTACAGGACTCCTTGTTCTGCCGCTCACATCCACTACTCTCAGCTTGTGGTTTCCCGGGTGTTTAATTGCCCATCGAGCAGAATACACACTTATAGTAATATATACACGTCGCTTATTATTTCCTCTCTAGGAATATCTGTGGCTTTCGCCTTTAAATATACAATTTCCTGGGAAACTGGCTCCATTTACAGTTACATAATCTGCTCTGCGAGGCGCGATGTAAGGAAGAAAGCTTTTGTTTTACCTTCTAAGACTCTCTATGGAAACTAGCAACCGACGCAGACTTCATGCAGGTAAAACGCATTATGTAGCAATTAGTAGCAAATAGGAACGTTCACACCCGAATAAAACCACTAAACAAAAATGATACAAATGTAATCGGACAGAACGATTCGACATAAGGGTCTATACCCATGACACTACCACATGCACGGGTGCTGTAAGGTGGCACGTGGACTCATAACACACAGGTGTAGATTCTCTAATGTGTCTAAAAAGTGTCAACTGGGGGAACTGGGGTTTCTACGCTTTTTATTCAACTGGCTCGAAAACTCAGCGAGAAGACAGCAGCAGAGCTTTGCTTTTCACCAAAATTCTGTAAATTAGGCCAACCAATAGTTGTCATAGACGTCACCGAATATATCACCCGCCTGGAGTGGAGGTTACAGTAAGGATGGCCAATACAAGGTTATGGGTGCCCTAAGACAGTACCTAATAGAAAACAGCACTGCAAACACTTCAGTACCTGATACGGTACCATATCGGGTCCCAATTGTGCAGGAATGAATAAAGTCATATAATCATGCAGAACTTTGCTGCCAAGCAACCCCTATGAAGCCTTCTCCTACTATATGTAATACAGTCTCCACTAGGATTGTCCCACGAACACTTATTAACCCTTTCATGACCTGACTATAAAAGGCCTGAATGGCCATGCAACTTTTTGTGATTTGGGCACATGGTGGTTTAGTGACCCTAATTTTTTTTTGTTTGAATACCAAAATAATTTTTGCAATTTTTTTTTACTTGACACTTAGGACTTATTAGAATTTTTTTTTTAAAGATTTCTTATAATTTTTTAGGTTTAATTTGGACGAAACCCGCTAATTCTTATTAAAAAAAGTAATTATTAATTATAGATTTTCATTTTTTAAATATTAAAAATGACACAAATTAATTATTGCTATGCTATGCTATTTGATGACAATCGTTTTGATATATAACATGTATAGATTTTATTAAACGGGGCGACTATGGTGACGGTTTCCGTTGGTGATTGCGTTTTTAATTTATTTATTTTTTTACACTTTTTATTTGTATTTTTGTTATTATTTTTTATTATTTTTTTTTTACTTATATATTAATTTATTTTTCATTAAATAACCTCTGGAGGACATTGACTTTTTTTGATTTTTTTTTTTTTTTTACACTTTTTATTTGCATTTTTATTATTTTTTATTATACTATTTTTTATTATTTTTATTATTTTTTAAACTTCTATATTAATTTATTTTTGACACATAATATGTCCCCCAGGAGGTCATTAAAAGACCTCTGGAGGACATTGATTTTTTTTGATAATTTTTTTTTTTTTACACTTTTTATTTGCATTTTGATTATTATTTTTTATTATATTATTTTCATTATTATTTTTTTTTACTTATATATTAATTTATTTTTGACACACAATATGTCCCACAGGAGGTTATTAAAAGACCTCTGGAGGACATTGACTTTTTTTGATTATTTTTTTTTTTAACACTTTTTTTCCCCACTGTTTCTACTGTAACTGGGGCATCCACAGGAGCCCCAGTTACAGGGGAAAACAGCCCCCTGTCGGGACATTAGACACAGGCAGAGCTGATCAGGGTCTCCTTAGACCCTGCAGCACTGCTCTGGCCCCAAGACACCCGGCGACCACGTGACCGCCGGGACTAACACAGGAAGCGGCTCTGCTACTTCCTTCCTCCTCCACCATGTGCTCGTGCAGCGCTCTCGTCCAGGCAAAGGAGAAGGCAGAAGCGGTAATAAACCGCTCCTGTCTTCTCCTCAGGGTCCCCGTTCTGTCTGTGAGTCGGGGCCCGACCTGCTCCTGCTAGAATGGGATTAAAGCGCTGCCTGCACGTGTATATACGTGCTATATACACTGGGCATGTGCAGATAGGACGTATATACACTGATGGCTGACGTGAAGGGGTTAAAAGCTCCTCTTCCAACCAATGTCGGACATTTCTAGCCGTGTGACATGTTGCATTGTCTTGCTGGAAGAAATGTAATATTTAATGATTTATCAACTTATGCATCTGAGCTGAGCATGCTCTGAGCAGACCCTGAACCAGCCGGAGGCGGCACTGAAGAATGAGGCCTGCAGCATGAAACTTTAACAAAACCAATGAAAGTGAATGTGCTAAATCAAAACTTGTACGACATAGGCAAAGAAAATGAGTTATAAAGTAACATTATGTGTAAACTTAACTCAAAAGCTAAGCTAGGCTACATTAAAAAAGACATGCAAAAATCAAATACAGTGAATCCAGCCATTTCCAAAATCACTAATGGGAAATGAGCAGCAATACGGCTTCATTTAGCTGAGCCAACACTTCCTTGATGGATCTGTACTTTACACAATCCTATTAAAAAATAAGCAGATCCCCATTTTTCATTCACACAAATCATCCGGTAACAGTGTTTGCCCATTCTGCAGTTTTACATGAGAATTAGGCGTATTGTTGTTTAGTCTGGAGACTCCCTCCTCTGCCTTATCTCTTTGCCACTGGACTGTTAAGTATCTAATAAAATTTAAATAAAAATTTCCCAAACGGTGCTTGCTTTCAAACTCATTAGGCTTGGAAATCATTCTTCCGACTTAATGAAAACTAGAGGCTCTGAGCTAAATATTAGCAGTCAGAAATATGGAAATTGCAGCTGCTTTCAATGAATAGCAGCGAATAAGAGCAAACACTCGGGTGGAGGAGAAGGAAGATCTCACTCCTTGTGGTAAAGCAATAACATCAGTAATGTCGTCTTCACATACAGCGCTCACCGGCCGTGCATCAAGTCGATGTTTGGGGGGTTGTTTTGGCTTTTAGCATTTTAAAGTGATTATTCCAAAAACTAGTTTAAAAAAAATCCTTGTACGCTTCAAACATCTATAAACATACACAAACAGCTTACCGTAATTACCTTACATTTACTGCCATTAGTTCTACCACCAGGTTACTGAATTCCTTCTGTTGTATTAAAAAAGTAAAGTGAGTGATCGAGCGCTGCTCCTGTGTGACTGCACACTGCTTATTGGTCTCCTCCAATACACACTGCGCATCAGAGATGGGACCAGCAGACATGATACTATACAGCTCCCTATGGACAAACATAAAATACTATAATACCTCATCCTGTGCCAGAATATAACTGCTATTACACTGTCCTGTACGGATAACAATATGCCTACTAAAATACTACCTGTACAAAATATAACTATTATATTACTGCCTCTTATGTACAAGAATATAACTACTATAATACTGCTCCTATGTACAAGAATATAACTACTATAATACTGCTCCTATGTACAAGAATATAACTACTATAATACTGCTCCTATGTACAAGAATATAACTACTATAATACTGCCTCTTATGTACAAGAATATAACTACTATAATACTGCTCCTATGTACAAGAATGTAACTACTATAATACTGCTCCTATGTACAAGAATATAACTACTATAATACTGCTCCCATGTACAAGAATATAAATACTATAAGTACTGCTCCTATGTACAAGAATATAATACTATAATACTGCTCCTATGTACAAGAATATAACTACTTATAATACTGCTCGCATGTACAAGAATATAACTACTATAATACTGCTCCTATGTACAAGAATATAAACTACTATAAATACTGCTGCTATGTACAAGAATATAACTACTATACACTGCCTGCCTATGTACAAGAATATAACTACTATACTACTGCCTCCTATGTACAAGAATATAACTACTATAATACTGCTCCTATGTACAAGAAATAACTACTATAATACTGCTCTATGTACAAGAATATAACTACTATAGTAACTGCCTCCTATGTACAAGAATATAACTGCTATAATACTGCTCCTATGTACAAGAATATAACTACTATAATACTGCTCCTACGTACAAGAATATAACTACTATAATACTGCTTCTATGTACAAGATATAACTACTATAATACTGCTCCTATGTACAAGAATATGACTAACTATACTACTGCCCTCCTATGTACAGAAATATAACTACTATAATACTGCTCCTATGTACAAGAAAATAACTACTATAATACTGCTCCTATGTACAAGAATATAACTACTATAATTGTGCTGATATGTACAGACTATAACATACTATAATACTGCCTCCTATGTACAAGAATATATAACTACTATATATACTGCTCTATGTACAAGAATATAACTACTATAATACTGCTCCTATGTAACAAGAATATAACTACTAATAATACTGCCTCCTATGTACAAGAATATAACTACTATAATACTGCTCCTATGTACAAGAATATAACTACTATAATACTGCCTCCTATGTACAAGAATATAACTACTATAATACTGCTCCTATGTACAAGAATATAACTACTATAATACTGCTCCTATGTACAAGAATATAACTACTATAATACTGCTCCTATGTACAAGAATATAACTACTATAATACTGCTCCTATGTACAAGAATATAACTACTATAATACTGCTCCTATGTACAAGAATATAACTACTATAATACTGCCTCCTATGTACAAGAATATATAACTACTATAATACTGCTCCTATGTACAAGAATATAACTACTATAATACTGCTCCTATGTACAAGAATATAACTACTATAATACTGCTCCTATGTACAAGAATATAACTACTATAATACTGCCTCCTATGTACAAGAATATAACTACTATAATACTGCTCCTATGTACAAGAAATATAACTACTATAATACTGCCTCCTATGTACAAGAAATATAACTACTATAATACTGCTCCTATGTACAAGAATATAAATACTATAATACTGCTCCTATGTACAAGAATATAACTACTATAATACTGCTCCTATGTACAAGAATATAACTACTATAATACTGCTCCCATGTACAAGAATATAACTACTATAATACTGCCTCCTATGTACAAGAATATAACTACTATAATACTGCTGCTATGTACAAGAATATAACTACTATACAACTGCCTCCTATGTACAAGAATATAACTACTATACTACTGCCTCCTATGTACAAGAATATAACTACTATAATACTGCCTCCTATGTACAAGAAATAACTACTATAATACTGCCTCCTATGTACAAGAATATAACTACTATAGTACTGCCTCCTATGTACAAGAATATAACTGCTATAATACTGCTCCTATGTACAAGAATATAACTACTATAATACTGCTCCTACGTACAAGAATATAACTACTATAATACTGCTTCTATGTACAAGAATATAACTACTATAATACTGCCTCCTATGTACAAGAATATAACTACTATAATACTGCTCCTATGTACAGAAATATAACTACTATAATACTGCTCCTATGTACAAGAAAAATAACTACTATAATACTGCTCCTATGTACAAGAATATAACTACTATAATACTGCTCCTGATATGTACAAGAATATAACTACTATAATACTGCTCCTATGTACAAGAATATAACTACTATAATACTGCTCCTATGTACAAGAAATATAACTACTATAATACTGCTCCTATGTACAAGAATATAACTACTATAATACTGCTCCTATGTACAAGAATATAACTACTATAATACTGCTCCTATGTACAAGAATATAACTACTATAATACTGCTCCTATGTACAGAATATAACTACTATAATACTGCTCCTATGTACAAGAATATACTATAATATGCTCCTATACAAGAATATAACTACTATAATACTGCCTCCTATGTACAAGAATATAACTACTATAATACTGCTCCTATGTACAAGAATATAACTACTATAATACTGCTCCTATGTACAAGAATATAACTACTATAATACTGCCTCCTATGTACAAGAATATAACTACTATAATACTGCCTCCCTATGTACACAGGATATAACTACTATAATTACTGCTCCTATGTACAAGAATATAACTACTATAATACCTGCTTCCTATGTACAAGAATATAACTACTATAATTACTGCTCCTATGTACAAGAATATAACTGCTATAATACTGCTCCTATGTACAAGACTTATAATGCTACTAAATTACTGGCTCCTATGTACAAGACTATAACTACTATAATACTGCCTCCCTATGTACAAGAATATTTACTACTATAATTACTGCTCCTATGTACAAGATATTAACTACTATAATACTGCCTCCTTGTTACACGAATATAAAACTACTATAATTACTGCCTCCCTATGTACAAGAATATAACTACTATAATACTGCTCCTGTGACACGAATATAACTAACTATAATACTGCTCCTATGTACAAGAATATAACTACTATAATACTGCTCCTATGTACAAGAATATAACTACTATAATACTGCCTCCTATGTACAAGAATATAACTACTATAATACTGCTCCTATGTACAAGAATATAACTACTATAATACGCCCTATGTACAAGAATATAACTACTATAATACTGCACTGTGTGTAGAACAATATAACTATTTGCCATCCTTACAAGATTTGAGGGATTTTTTACATTTACATTTGATTACATAGACTGTACTTGTAAACCTGGTCACTGAGTAGAATCGTTCTCATTCTCCCCACACGTATATGACAGTGTTTTTGTTACTTAGGGGAAGCACTTATTTTAAAATGCCACCAGAGCTACAACATTAAGTTCCAGGCACACTTGGTAATGGGGCCCCTCCAAACCATCTGTTGTCTTCTCATGTGGCAGAGGGGCCTTTGATTCCTTACAGACAGTGGGGCCCACGTGTAACCGCTACCTCTGTGCTTCAGCTCTGAGTAAGCCCGCTATAATGTGAGGAATCCCACCGCTGCCGTACATATGATGTCACTTACAGAACAATTTACTATTACAGCGTGGATCGTCCTTACACGTTAACGGTTTATCTTATGTTTGGTGACAAAGCAAGCCCATGTCCTATTTGTACACTATATATCCACATTTATGTTCCGTGTCATCCCCGTATATAATAAACCAGACAACAGATCGAACGGCTGACATATATCTCCCAATCAATACACAGAACAAGGACGCGCATCCCTGCAATCTGAGAATCAATAAGTCAATGCCAGCGCTCCTCACAGAACCATCCAAATCAAGGCCAATCTTCTCCAGAATAACTGGTCAATACGTCTTCGGTATAGCAGTCATCAGTGGCATCGTTTTGGCGTCCTATATGAGTGTTTTCTTTATACCGTCAATAAATCTGTCCATTGCTTCTTCCTGAAATATAAGGCCCGTCTGCACTTCTCTATGAGCGTGGAGCTAATGCCTGTCCTCAATCTCTCCTGTCTGTGCTACCGCCAACCTCTGTCCTCGCTCACTCCATACCGTCACATCTTCCCATCAGCTGCTGCTCAGTCTAATTCTCCATCAGATGCCAATAAATGTTTTCTTTCCTGGTAAATTTATAGGTCCTATCAACCGGACTCCATAAGACAGAAACCAATAAAAGTACCTATAGATAGAAAGATGAAAGCCCTCAGTGCTCCACCGCCAGAAGGTCACTGCTCTCCACGGGGTGAGGCCGCTCTCACATGGTCAATATTTGGTCAGGAAGTTGCAGCAGCATTTAATCCAGGAATGGATCCTATACTGAGAGATCAATGGAAAGATCTGCCCCTCCTCCATGTTCTAATATATTCTTGTACATAGGAGCAGTATTATAGTAGTTATATTCTTGTACATAGGAGCAGTATTATAGTAGTTATATTCTTGTACATAGGAGCAGTATTATAGTAGTTATATTCTTGTACATAGGAGCAGTATTATAGTAGTTATATTCTTGTACATAGGAGGCAGTATTATAGTAGTTATATTCTTGTACATAGGAGAGCAGTATATAGTAGTTTATATCTTGTACATAGGAGATAGTATTACATAGTAGTTTATATTCTTGTACATAGGAGCAGTATTATAGTAGTTATATTCTTGTACATAGGAGCAGTATTATAGTAGTATATATTTCTTGTACATAGGAGGCAGTAGTTATAGTAGTATAGTATATATTCTTGTACATAGGAGCAGTATTATAGTAGTTATATTCTTGTACATAGGAGCAGTATTATAGTAGTTATATTCTTGTACATAGGAGCAGTATATTATAGTAGTTATATTCTTGTACATAGGAGCAGTATTATAGTAGTTATATTTCTTGTACATAGGAGCAGTATTATAGTAGTTATATTCTTGTACATAGGGCAGTATTATAGTAGTTATATTCTTGTACATAGGAGCAGTATTATAGTAGTTATATTCTTGTACATAGGAGCAGTATTATAGTAGTTATATTCTTGTACATAGGAGCAGTATTATAGCAGTTATATTCTTGTACATAGGAGCAGTATTATAGTAGTTATATTCTTGTACATAGGAGCAGTATTATAGTAGTTATATTCTTTGTACATAGGAGCAGTATTATATGCAGTAGTTATATTCTTGTACATAGGAGCAGTATTATAGTAGTTATATTCTTGTACATAGGAGCTAGTTATAGTATTATATAGTAGTTATATTCTTGTACATAGGAGCAGTATTATAGTAGTTATATTCTTGTACATAGGAGGCAGTATTATAGTAGTTATATTCTTGTACATAGGAGCAGTATTATAGTAGTTATATTCTTGTACATAGGAGCAGTATTATAGTAGTTATATTCTTGTACATAGGTTATATGAGGCAGTATTATAGTAGTTATATATTCTTGTACATAGGAGCAGTATTATAGTAGTTAGTTATATTCTTGTACATAGGAGGCAGTATTATAGTAGTTATAGTACATAGTATTATAGTAGTTATATTCTTGTACATAGGAGGCAGTATTATAGTAGTTATATATTCTTGTACATAGGAGCAGTATTATAGTAGTTATATTTCTTGTACATAGGAGCATAGTAGTATTATAGTAGTTATATTCTTGTACATAGGAGCAGTATTATAGTAGTTATATTCTTGTACATAGGAGGCAGTATTATAGTAGTTATATTCTTGTTATATTCTTGTACATAGGAGCAGTATTATAGTAGTTATATTCTTGTACATAGGAGCAGTATTCTTTATAGTATTATAGTAGTTATATTCTTGTACATAGGAGCAGTATTATAGTAGTTATATTCTTGTACATAGGAGCAGTATAGTATTATAGTAGTATATATAGTAGTTATATTCTTGTACATAGGAGCAGTATTATAGTAGTTATATTCTTGTACATAGGAGCAGTATTATAGTAGTTATATTCTTGTACATAGGAGCAGTATTATAGTAGTCATATTCTTGTACACAGGAGGCAGTATTATAGTAGATTCCATTATTAAAAGGACCTTTTAGAATTAAAAAAGGACTGAATTGAGATTTATGTTAAAATCAAATATTCACAGGGTTATTTTTAATGAATAGGATGACATGGACTGAGAACAGGATATTGTGTGCAGATTCCCTGACCTGTACAGAAGCCATGTATCGAGGTGCAGTTATTCATAGGCACAAATCTGTGAAACCTGGCGATTTCCCTGAACACGAGACTCTTGGTGCCAGGTGCAAAAAATTGTGTTTGCTCGTAAATGTGATTATACTAATGACATTATTAGAACATTGGTGTCATGAAAAAATGAGTCACGTTATTTGTGTTGACAGCTTTGTCACAACATCAGAAACGTCGGGAGCTGCGCGCTGCTGCGATTGTGGCAGCGTCTCCGCTGTCTGCAGCTACTTTACGTATCTGTTTAGATAGAGCTAAAAAGAGCAAAACTAAATATGTCAGACGAGGAAGAGCACTGCCTGTGGGTTGCTGTGGATGGAGGCATACTTTACTGATTACATTGTCTCTGTCTCATTGTACCTGGGGTCCTAGGTTTGAATCCGACCATGGGCAACATCTGCATGGACCTTGTATGTTCTCTGGTTTCCTACCACACTCCAAAGACATACTGATAGGGAACTTAGATTGTGAGCTCCTGGGGACAGTTGGATGCTAATGTCTATAAAGTGGCACAGAATATAGTAGCGCTATACACTCACCGGCCACTTTATTAGGTACACCTGTCCAACTGCTCGTTAACACTTAATTTCTAATCAGCCAATCACATGGCGGCAACTCAGTGCATTTAGGCATGTAGACATGGTCAAGACAATCTCCTGCAGTTCAAACCGAGCATCAGTATGGGGAAGAAAGGTGATTTGAGTGCCTTTGAACGTGGCATGGTTGTTGGTGCCAGAAGGGCTGGTCTGAGTATTTCAGAAACTGCTGATCTACTGGGATTTTCACGCACAACCATCTCTAGGGTTTACAGAGAATGGTCCGAAAAAGAAAAAACATCCAGTGAGCGGCAGTTCTGTGGGCGGAAATGCCTTGTTGATGCCAGAGGTCAGAGGAGAATGGGCAGACTGGTTCGAGCTGATAGAAAGGCAACAGTGACTCAAATTGCCACCCGTTACAACCAAGGTAGGCAGAAGAGCATCTCTGAACGCACAGTACGTCGAACTTTGAGGCAGATGGGCTACAGCAGCAGAAGACCACACCGGGTGCCACTCCTTTCAGCTAAGAACAGGAAACTGAGGCTACAATTTGCACAAGCTCATCGAAATTGGACAGTAGAAGATTGGAAAAACGTTGCCTGGTCTGATGAGTCTCGATTTCTGCTGCGACATTCGGATGGTAGGGTCAGAATTTGGCGTCAACAACATGAAAGCATGGATCCATCCTGCCTTGTATCAACGGTTCAAGCTGGTGGTGGTGGTGTCATGGTGTGGGGAATATTTTCTTGGCACTCTTTGGGCCCCTTGGTACCAATTGAGCATCGTTGCAACGCCACAGCCTACCTGAGTATTGTTGCTGACCATGTCCATCCCTTTATGACCACAATGTACCCAACATCTGATGGCTACTTTCAGCAGGATAATGCGCCATGTCATAAAGCTGGAATCATCTCAGACTGGTTTCTTGAACATGACAATGAGTTCACTGTACTCAAATGGCCTCCACAGTCACCAGATCTCAATCCAATAGAGCATCTTTGGGATGTGGTGGAACGGGAGATTCGCATCATGGATGTGCAGCCGACAAATCTGCGGCAACTGTGTGATGTCATCATGTCAATATGGACCAAAATCTCTGAGGAATGCTTCCAGCACCTTGTTGAATCTATGCCACGAAGAATTGAGGCAGTTCTGAAGGCAAAAGGGGGTCCAACCCGTTACTAGCATGGTGTACCTAATAAAGTGGCCGGTGAGTGTATACTGTAAGTGCGTAAAATAAATAAATAAAAAATTGTATCTGATTGTTAGAATGGATCTGCAAAAAAACGGAAGCCATATGGACGTCATCTGTTTGTTTTGAGGATCTGCATTTTGCGGACCGCAAAACACAACGGTCGTGTGAAAGAAGTCTAAGTTAGTGCACAAGAGCTCCCCATAGCAGTGCCCCCCGAGCTGGTGGGAGAACCAGAAATTAAAGATAAAATAATTGTGCTTAAGGGCTCATTTACACGAACGTGTGCCAGCAGTGCCCATACTGAGGCCCGCATACAGTGGGTCTGCGATATACGGGCCCCGGCTGTTGTTGCATCACATCACAGATGCGGACCCATTCAAGCAATCCAGAAGGTCTGGAGCAGAACGAGAGCACGGAACCCCGTGGAAGCAGTACGGCGTGTTTCCGTGGGGTTTTGCTCCGTGCCTCCACACCGCAAAAAAATATACATGTTCTATTTTTTTTTTTTGCGGTGCGGACAGATCACGCACCCATTCAAGTTGAATGGGTCTGGATCCATTTTCGGAATCCACACTGATGTAGCCCATGCATTGGGGACCAACGGCCGCGTGCATGAGCCCTAGGAATGAACTGCAAGGGACTAAGGGCTCGTTCACACAACCGTGTGAATGGGTCCGCACCTATTCTGCAAAATTGCGGAATAGGTGCGGGTCTGTTCACTTCAATGGCCGGCACGGGATCTTGCCGCAAGAAAATATAGAACATGTCCTATTCTTGTCCGCAATAGCAATAGGCATTTTGAACAGAGCAAGGCCATGTGTCCCGCAAATTGTGGAACACATGCCGGGCGGCATCCGTAGTATTTTTGTGGATCCGCAATACTACGGCCGCCTGAATGGCCCCTAAGTATCAAACTGTTGTGTGCCGACATCTGATTACTCCTCATATTGAGATTCTTTGTTGCATTAGGCCTTTAATGGAGAGTTCTGCACCTTCAGGTTTCATTGGTTCTGCTCGGCTTTTCCAGCATGCAGAGCGTGGATCCCATACACTACGATGAGGCTATGTGTGCGGTACTGATTCCTCTCTGCCTGTAGCATAAAGAGGCACCAATTTGTCAAAAATCCTTTAGTAACATCACTAATGGTTACATCATAGGGATAATGATTCCTAATTCCAGAAGTGGTTCTCACTCTGCAGATTCTCAGTTTTAACTCTCTTGCAGCGCTCAACGAGTGCAGCCCCTTCTCTGGGGTTTGTACAGTTCTCTGAATTCCACTGGGAGATTGGCTCAATACAAGTGCCCATATAATTATGTAAATTATTGATTGAAGAGCCCACCTGCCTCCCAATATGAAACCTGCAAAGAATAAACTGCGCCAGAACTTGTCATTTTATCGGTGAAAAAAACACTCATTATAAAACACACCGAGAAATCGAGCCCAGCTGTTCAGGTAACACTGTCGAGCAAGATTAAATGGGCAGGAGTACAAAAAAATAAAGAAAAAAATATATATATACTAACTGAGCACAACCAGTGCAGCAAGCGTTAAGACGAGGGGTATGTAAACTGGATTTATCGATTATCCTGTTAATATATAATCCCTCGTATCCAAGTTACCAGAAGGTCCTGATGTACGACTGAAATTCCTGACTGATCCCCTAAAGGCAGGACACCACAGAAAAACGGTGAAAGGCCAAATTTCCCATGTACCATATTTTTCAGACCATAAGACGCACCCAAGGCAGGAAATTAGAAAAAAATATTTTCAACTAATTAAAACTTTTCTGGTAATTTAATGAAGTGGAGAGGTCAATGTCACTAACTTTAATAGTCTAGGGTGGACAGGGTTAATAGTTTACAGTCCGCTCCTGTTAGAGGGTCATCTCTTCATGTAGTCACATGATAGGAGCACGAATATCACAATAAACATCACAGCGTACAGAACAATACAGAACCCACGGCGCAGTCCTCTGCTTCTTACTGGTCTGGCTCCTCCCACTGGTGACATCACCAAACGTCTTCCAGCTACACTAAGTCAGAGCTTTCATGTCTGTCCCTGCTGTCTGGGGACCTTCATGAGGACAGCGGTGTTTCTCACAGTCCTCTCCATGAGCTGAATGATCTTTCACCCTCCTCTCCTGCCTGCACTGACCACATGGATCGGTGTCAGGCAGGTAGAGAGAAGATTGCAGACACACAGGCGGAGACTTATCATGACTTGTCCTGTCCTGATATCCCCTCAGCTGATGGAGGGTGCATCTTCCTGCAGTCCTTGCGCCTAAGCAGGAATCTACAACAGCTCAGAGCTGCCGTACATTTCTGTCTTCATTTACACCAGAAAACTGGAGTAAATGAAGGTAAATTTGTCACTGTGTCCGTCCACGCTCCTTCACCGCTCTTGCCACAACCCCTTTTAGAAAAGTGCTGATGACGGCGAAAAAGGGGAAATGCGACAATTTTTTAAAAAGTCACAGTTAAAAAGTTGCACCTGAGACTTTTCAACGCCACTTTTCAGGCATAAAGGGAATGATAAATCTCTCCTAAAGCTGTCTCACTGATCCAGCGAAGCATTGTACGAGCCGAGCATCTACCAGATCATTGAAAGGGTTTCCACCCAAGACCCCCACCAATCAACTGTTTGAGAAGGCAGCAACGCAACCTTCTCCGTGCTGACCAAGCACAACTCCATACATTGTATATTAGCCTTCCTTGGTTTCACACTCCCCCTCATTCACTTTTATGAGGCTGAGCTGCGCCTAGGCCACGTGACTGATGAACATGTCGTTACTGACCTAGGAAAAGCTGAGAGAAGGCCTCGGCGCTCACAGGAGCACCACTGATCAGATATGGATGGCCTATCCAGACCTAGTCAATCCCATCACTTATAAAGTCTCAGAAAATCCAGAAGCAGTCAGGGGAGTCTGGAACTGCTGGAGCACCATGACTCTGCACTATAAGATGCAGATACTTTTAATCAACGATTTCTTCCTTCCAAAAATGAGTCTTATAGTCCAAAAATACTGTAATTTCTTACCTGATATAACGTTGTCTGTTTCCTCTGCCCTTTTACCTAATACCTAGTAAAAACTGACTGCTGCATGACGACAATCCTTTCATACATCAGGTGATAAGAGCAGATCTCCCATGTTCCTTTGTGATCTGCTGTAGTCAATGGCCCTGTCCATTTTATACAGTTTTTATCTCTCTCCTACAAAGCAGAAGAGGGAACTGCATCTATCAGACATTTATGACACATTTCTGTGGATATGACATAATTAGCAGAGATGTCAATGCCCCTTTAAATTTGCATTTCACATAATATTCACAAAATTTCATAAAATATTTTCACAAAATATTCTAAGAGTTTTTGGGCAGCTAAAAACTTCAAATATATAAAAAGTTGACTACAATGTTCTACTTCATAAATCACCATTATAGCTCGTAATATATGCATCACTGGTATCGCTTTAACAACATACAGCACCTTTTTCATCCTGTGTTGGCAAAATCCTACCACAACCATGCTGCAAACAACGGGACCATCAAAGTCCTCAAAGCAACAAATACAAAAATTTTACCTGATTATGAGGACCACCTCACTATTCACTTACAAGATGGTGTAAATGATGTGACAACGACTGGGGATGATGATACAGCAGCCCCCAGATCAGGTGTCATCTTTAAATCTTTGGGAGGCCACGATGCACAGAATAAGCCAAATGAAGGACTTCCAGGTAAAGCTGCTCTTTGCGATTATCAGTGGTTTTATACCGTGTTTCCCCGATAATCCCGATAATAAGCCCTAGCGCTATTTTGCCATTTTTGGAGTAGGCTTAAAATATAAGCCCTACTCTAAAAATAAGCCCTAGGTACATTGAAGAGTCTGGCCTACGTGATGTGACGTCACGATCACTGAGGATAGGGTTACTGTCCGGGCCCGGCAGCGGGGGGGGGCCTACAGCCCCGAAAGTGATTTTAATGGCCAGTCAGGGCCTCTCTACAGTATATACACAAACCTACAGTATACCCATACCCTATCCGGCCATACCCTGCTCTGTCTCCCCTGTGATGATCCCACGAGACCCGGCGCTGAGGTCACAGGGGAGACCGAGCAGGGTATGACCGGATAGGGTATGGGTATACTGTAGGTGTGTGATCATGCTGGTTGATGGGATGATGCAGCGCCGGATGACAGGATTGGGTGAGAAGAAGAAGTCCGGAGCGGAGCCGAGTGTAGGTAAGTATATTTTTTGTGTGTGCACAGGGGCCCGGGGCAAAAAAATACATACCAGTATATATGCAGTGGGGGCAAAAATGTAATACGGTATATGTTCATTGGGGGCAAACATGTAATACGCCACTGCCTGTGGCTACTGTAGTGTACTGTAGCTACCGTAGGCTTGTAGCTTAATTATACTGTATAGGTAATGTTACATTCTTACCCCCCAGACAGCATGAGTTCAAAAAGAAAAAGCTACTCTGTGGAGTACAAGAAAGAAATATGTTATTCATGGAGCCAAAATAAGACCTACCCCGATAATAAGCTCTAACCCTTTTTTTCGGAGGAAACACGGTAGTTGTTCTGCTATCTAGAAGGTGCAGATATATAAAAGCAGGGAGAGGTGCTTATAGGGATGACAAGGTGACATCAGCATCTGTCACATATTCTTAACACATAAACGATCACTCAGCAATTAGGAAAGAAGTGGCACCGAGCTGACAACATGGGCGGCTAAACTGGTACATGTTCTTGTTTCACATGGGCTGTGATCATCCCCCGCGCGGAGTAACACACTGCAAGTAATAAATCTGGAATTAGGTTACACTAGACAGAGGCCTAACACAATTCCCAAGAGCTAACATCACAAATACTATACATCCAGGACATTATTATAAAAGGACTAAATAAGATTTTCTGAGAATGGATACTGGACAATGCAGAAAGATTCTGTAATGTATCTACTACTGTAACGTCTGATGATCCAGGACGCTGGAAGCAATGTATGGCTATTATCTTATAGTAACATTTCATGATCAGACTGCTGAGCTGCATGGTTCTCTCAGACAGTATCACACATGACAGGCTTAGATACACCAGCATGAGGCCAGCTCGGCAAGTGAATTAAAGTAGAACTCCCGCAAAAAAATGTATTCTCTGACCTGTTAGAAAGCTGCATGATGTAATCTGTAGTGAATGTAATCTTCTCATCAGAGACTGTATTTATGAGTTATCCCCTCTCTTCTAATTGTAGCTGGGTCATGTGACCAACTCCCTGACCTCCAACTGACCCAGGACAGGAAGCCAGTTACTTCTATATTCATTCCTATGAGACTCAGAGTGAGGCTCCCATAGGAATACATAGAGAAATAGACTTCCTGTCCACACATAAGATGCTGTGTTATCTGGTGGGTCTGATTGCTGGTCACGTGACACAGATGAGAAGCATCAGGGAGATATAACTCACAAATACAGACACTGGTAAGAAAATGACATTACATCATGTACATTTCTAGCAGGACATGGAATAAAATGTTCTTCTTTAACAATACTCTACATTATTAGAAGCTTACAAGACACCGAGATGTTCTGAGCATCACATGAAACAGGGACGGAAGACAAGCCCTTCAATACAGGCCATGGATTTTCAAGATGCAATATTTCCTAACGATGACATCACACCATGTGTTACTGTGTATCCGTATGTGGCAAATCGTAACATTTGCTTCATAACATTTGACAGTGAAACAATAGCTGCACGCCCCACACAATCTATCCTCAACTTCCATAATTACATTTTCCCCTTCGATGCTTCGTCTCCTTGAAAAAAGACAAGTTAACGTTTTACCGAAAAAAAAAAAAAAGGGTAAGAAAAAAAAATCCAATAAACCATTCGCTTGTTGGAAGCATCAATCTACAAAGCAAAACCTGTCTTTTCAATTTTGATATCAATCCGATCATCCGGTCGTTTTATCTGAAAATAACACATCTGCCGTTTTAAGTTTGTGACAAGCTTTAGTAAAATCACCGCAACGACGACTCTTTTTTTTTTTTTAAGCAAGATTTGCAGATCTTAGAAGCAGCAGAAAAAGTTACGGTGATATTTTATCATGTCCCCCCTTTCCCCCTCATCTACATTCACGTTTTCGTATTCAGCGGCTGCATTTTCCAATCTTGTGTCAAAATTGAACTGGGGATTGAATAGAGTGAATTCGCAGGCGTTAATGCACTGCTATGTAACCCAGTATGATAACACAAAGAGGCTCTGACAAGCAGAATAGCAATTGTTCATTTAGTTCCCGCTAATCCTGGAGGAATGTCACATGTTTTGCATAAAATCTGCTTTTCATAACCTGCGTTACAAACTTCCACTGGCTGCGTGGGAGCGGCAGATTGAGTGTACATAGTCCCTGGCTTTTCAAAGAGACCCCTCCAAACACCATTTTCTCCAAATTACCCTTATTCTTGTGTTTTTATGCTGGTCGAACATTAAAAAAAAAAGATTTTCTTGTAATATCTGCACCGCGAGTGAAAGGGAAAAGAAAGGCAGTTTACTACTTAGGCAGCGGCTTTTATGACGCAAATTTTCCGGGTTGAATTTGAACCCTACGACGTCGGGCTCCTCCGGTGAAGAACGCAGATGAATGATTCATTACGAGACCCACTTTAACGTGACACGCTGTTCTCTTGTTAGGTACGCTTAAAATGTGATTCCACCCAAAGTTGTCTTTCATACTCCACAATCTAAACCGGAGGGGGTGAAAGCTAAAAAGTGACAACCGCTCTGTATACCATTTTAAGGCACTTACAAGAGTTGTCACTTACCAACCAATTCGCACTTGCCTCGTTACTTACATGAATTCTGCTCTTACAAAGTCATTTTGGCAGATCCCATTAATGTCTGCGGAAACGTAAATGATGTCAAACGTCCCAGCATTATTTTTCTTAATGGTAGCCAGGACCTAAATTATATCCGAATGGAAAAGAACAGGCAATATAAAGAAGCAAAGACAGAAGTCTGAAGATGGCGGCGGACACTGATCAGATTCCAGCTGTCCTTTGTAGTGCAGGTCATGGACACCTTCTATCTACATGTTTTTTGTTGTTTCTTTCAAAGCTTTATTAAAGAGGACCTCTCCCCGCTCCTGACATACCTGTTTTAATACCTTCATGCATTCCCCATGTAATAACAATTCTGGAGCATCTATTCTTATGTCTCTACTCTACATAACTTCTAGTAGGAATAATAGAGGATTGGCACAACATAGAGACATAAGAATAGATTATCCAGAATTGTTATTACACGGGGAATGCATGAAGCTATTAAAACAGGCATGTCAGGAGAGGGGAGAGGTCCTCTTTAAGACATCACAAGCATTACAAGAAAACTGTAACATTTCGTAACATATATTATGTAGCGATGAGCAACATTTCGCTGTACATGTTATTTGGAGATGGCAAAACACAAAATATAATAAAGAAATAAAAGCACAACTTTGCCTCTTCTCACTCTTTTTTATAATAGAATTACCCAAACTATGTCCAATGAGATGTAGTTGATGCTACAATTGGTAAGTGTTTCTCTTTGAGAGATAATTTGAAAGAGTTAGATCTTTGATTTCATCAGGAGACCGGAAGGCATTCATAAACAGGGGTGGATTGGCCATAGACCTTACAGGGAAATTTCCCGGTGGGCCGATGCCCAGGGGGCCGCCTGAGCCCTCCTCACGGCTGGTCAGTAGAAGTTTTTGGGGATGTATTTTTTGATGGACTGTGGTATTTGGCTCTGTTGGGGCGGTATATTGTGCCACAATATATCTGTTGGCCCTGCCTTACATCAGTTTGGACCCAACTACAAAATGGGGCCACTTTTACTATTTTTTTTTTCAGGACCACTTTAAGTTCCCAGTCCACCCCTGTTCATAAACCAGTACCACTTGTTTCCACATACACTCGACTTTTCTGATTCCGCTAAATCCATTAGTAAATAGCATTCAGATTGTTGGGTAATGTCCGACATGTTAGGCAGAAAAGGTTCATGCCAAACCCGCATCAAACTTATCTCATCTTAGCTACTAAGAGGATAATATGAACAACAGGAGGAATAGTCCGCACTCTATTAGAGGAATCATCACTCGGGGAAAAGGACTGGAATATCAGAGGAGGCGGTGCCAATTGAATTAGGCTAGACCAAATATTATTGATACAGCCAATCACATCTCACCAGAATAGGGGTTGTTGTATGTCACTGATGTAAACCAGTCAGTCCTACCTTTTTGAATGAACCCCTGGAAACCATTCCCCGATCCTAGGGTTCCCCTATCTATCATGGATCCTACTACTCTGCTACATGCACATAGACCCCAAGTGCACAGACGACACATTCAGGTCTCATCCAGCAGCGTGATACAATGTTCAGCCCAATGCACCACTCTGAACGCTCCACCATCAAAGATAACGTGATCCCACTGAAAGCATTGAATGACTCGGACATCCCGTCCCATGACTTATAATGGATTCGGATGGATTAGATTGGACTCTCACAAAGCCTCCAGTCATCACATTGTTGCAGTGAGATGAACGTACAGGGAAATATAAGAGCGGTGAAGGGGAGCAGTCTAACATATAGCAGCTGCCGTAGGTAAAGATGTGTCACAGCTGTAGAAATCATACCGTATGAGAGAATATAGGAAGCACAAAGCCTCAATATGCCGGTAATAAATACTACAGGCAAAAACTACAGGAGAGATTCATTGTTCTTACTGCGGTTTTCCATTCATATAATAAAATGGATGAATACCAGTAATACTCGCAGGCAGGAATCTCTTCCTTTACATTATGGGGATTAGAGAGTCCTCCTCTAGCTCTAGCACTAATATAATAGGTCAGTAAAAAAGGAAATGAACAAATCATTCTGGGGTGTTTCCTGCCTGTATGTCACACTTCCTGTTCCTGTATCCAACCAAACCCATGATGCACTTCTTCTTCTGCCACAGCTCCAGTACCGCCCCTGACAATGCCCAGCTAGTTTATAACTCCTCCCACCTGCTAGTTACATGGACACACCCCCTAACAACACCCAGCTAGTGTATAGCCCCTCCCACAGTTAGTTACATAGACACCGCCCCATCACTGCTCCTCCCATTAACATAACATTATACAAAATAGGAAAGAGCTCCGTTTGCATGGTCATGTGACCACAGCACAGATTGGAAGATAGGAGCAGGGACGTAGCTACCATAAAAGCAGGGGAAGTGGCTGCTAAAGGGCCCAAACTCAGGAAGGGGCCCAGGAGGAGGACAAATGGATTTATTTTCAGGGCCCAGGGAGAAGTGAGTATAGTGCTCCTAGCACTGGTACTACTCACCGCTCCTGTTCATCTTCTCCGAGTGCCTGCACTACACTAAGCTCTGGCAGCGCACAGTTTCAGGATAGGACACAGTGTGCATAGTAGCACACTACGGCCTGACACTGTGCAACATCAGGTCACAGTGTAGTGCTTGCCTAGATGCAATGCTGCACAAAGGGCAGAGGTGCCCGCAGGACGAGAAGAGAAGTATTTTTGTTTTGGTCCAGTCTGAGGTCTGAAATAAGGAGACAGAGGGAAGGGGACCATTCAAAAATTTGCTATGGGGCCCAGTCTGTACTGGTTATGCCACTGGATAGGAACAATGACAGTAAAAGAAATACATTACAAATTTTAAAAATTACAGAAATCTTCATAAATAAGTATTCTAAAGGATGCTGATGCAAATAGGAAAACCCCTTAAAGAGGACCTCTCCCCGCTCCTGACATGTCTGTTTTAATACCTTCATGCATTCCCCATGTAATAACAATTCTGGAGCCTCTATTCTTATGTCTGTATGTTGTGCCATTCCTTTATTATTTCTACTAGAGGTTATGAATGAATTACCAGCAGTCTGCAGTAAGGGTACAGAGGGGGTGTGGCAGAATAAAACTACATATTCCCACTACTCCTGATAATAACAGCTTTACAAAAAGTATGTTTGTACTGCTCTCCACAACCCCTAACTAGTGCTGTCAGCAGTTTAGCATGTTGAAAACTACTGACAGCTTCCCTTTATGAACTATACAAACCATATGTCTTCCTCTCCTTCATAAAGGTTTCATGTGATAAATAGAACTGTAAAGCTTATTACTGATCAGAAGTGAGTAAAAAAACTAAAAAGGAGCGAGTCTCTTGTTATTTAAATTATTACAGGCTCACATCATTTTACCAGATCAAAAACCGAAAGTAATTACTTACAAAAAAATAACGCTTTCCCGCAAAGAGCTATAAATGCCAAAATCTATTAACGAGGCTTAATAGTTAGATATCTGCTCTCAGAATGACAGGGCCTTTATAAGTGCCCCAGTCGTCCAGCCGCGCGGCCGACCACAAACACCAGAATAAAGGACTCCGGTTACTGAGAGCGAGGTGAGGCGATTAGAGCTGGATGAGAAAGGTACTTCTGTCCGGGAAAAGACAGCACGTCAGAGTCCTGCCGAAAGGTTTAAACTAAGCAAAGGTCAGTCTCATGTGGCGCTCTGCCCGGGAAACATTGGACGGCCGCCCGAATACTCCGCAGTATTGACCCGCCGGCTCAGACTGCGTTACCTTAATCCAGGGAGGAAATGTTTTTGTTTAATTTATCTAAGGGTAAAGACACGCTCAGGTTTCTTCATGCCGTCGTATCTGTCCTTGAAGGACAACCTATTGTTTAAATCCCATTTTTGTGTTTAACATATTTTGAAAGAATTTTGGGTGATGTTATTTTTAATTTTCCATGTTAAAATCTATATTTATTTGTGGAAAATAAATTCTCCCACGACGCAAGGAGCCAGCCACGATCCAGATTCTTTATTGCAGGAATACGCGTTTCGGGGAATCACTACCCTTCATCAGGTAAAACTGCTCATAATCTATGGTCACATGTCAAACATATATATATATATATACACACTAGGGCTGGGCGATTAATCGAATTAACGTAGGACGTAGTGCGCGCACTCTGACCTGACGCTGCACGCAGTCAGGTGACAGTGCAGAGCCGGGAGAAGAAGACTGAGGAGCGCCGGACCTGGAGCGGAGCCGCGGCGCAGGACAGGTGAGAGATTTTTTTATTTTATTCTTATGGTGGCCTAGTGGGCTGTTCTGAGGGCTGAAGGGGGCACTACTGTGGGCTGATCTGAGGTCTGATGGGGGGCACACTGGGCTGATGTGGGGTCTGATGGGGCACAGTGGGCTGATGTGGGGGCTGATGGGGGCATAATGGGATGATCTGAGGTCTGATGGGGGCACACTGGGCTGATCTAAGGTCTGATGGGGCACTGTGGGCTGATCTAAGGTCTGATGGGGCACTGTGGGCTGATGTGGGGTCTGATGGGGCACAATGGGCTGATGTGGGGTCTGATGGGGGCACAATGGGCTGATGTGGGGTCTGATGGGGGCACACTGGGCTGATGTGGGGTCTGATAGGGCACAATGGGCTGATGTGGGGTCTGATAGGGCACAATGGGCTGATGTGGGGTCTGATGGGGCATAATGGGCTGATCTGAGGTCTGATGGGGGCACAATACGCTGATCTGAGGTCTGATGGGGGCACAATGGGCTGATCTGTGGTCTGATGGGGGAACAATATGCTGATCTGAGGTCTGATGGGGGCACAATACGCTGATCTGAGGTCTGATGGGAGCACAGTAGGCTTTTTTTATTTTTTTATATTTTTAATAACATAAGAAAATCGAGATTTAAATCGTGAATCGTCCAAAATTTAAAAAAAAAAAAAAAAAAAAAAATCGAGATATCGCCCAGCTCTAATACACACAAAAAAGGGGTGCAGGGGAGGGGGTGTTGTGTGGTGGGGGAGGTCCCAGGGGGATTAGGGGTTCCCTTGCTACAGATTTCCTAAAACATATTCATAATAATATAATCAATTAATAAATCAATACATGAGTACATTGGTGGTTCTAATGGTGGAAAGTGAATAATTAGCAGCAGGGAGCGATGTCCGGAGGCGCCGTAACAATCGCTGGGTGTTCAGGGGTCACAATCTTGCAGTTTTCGCAATGGCCACTAGGCCTAATAATAGGCACCACTTCTTGATCTGTGCAGATCACTTTAATGCAGTTATCTGCTTATCTTTCATTCTAATTCTGACTGTAATTATATCACCTCTGTCTATAGATAACACAGGATCCAACATTAAAGTGGTTGTCCGGACATGTCTGGTGGCATCAGAGGCGGAGCTTAAGAGCTTATTTGCATCCATTTCTTCCCGGAATTCCAGAGGAGCATGTATGGCCTATAAGTCTCCTCAGGCCGACTAAGACGCTCTCTCCCCAAGGAGAGATAGTACCCTGTAAATTCTCAATAATCTGAAACGATAGTGATGTTTTTTTTTAATAGTAAGGACCAGGCAGTAGCATTGACAGGCCTGAGGGCCTTTTGCTGCCAGGACAACCACTGGCATCCTGCAATTATGTTCCCAGATGCCTATATACTGTAGATGCTATTGCGTACCTCATCACAATGGGTAATGCAGCAGTGCTGACCTGCCGGGTCTTCCCTGTGGCTGCCGTTGTATAGTACAGCAGTGTTCACAGGGCTCAGCAGTACCAGCAGGTGCTGTCACATTAAGACTTCAGATGCCATTTATAGACGTCTTGGATGATTAACGCCATTGAGCGGTCTTCAAATGGTTAACAGTCAGATAAGGGTCAGCTCCCAAAAACTGTATTTAAGAAATATATTCTTTTAAAGAGGTTGTCTAGGAGTAGGAAAACATGGCTGCTTTCTTCTAAAACAGCACCACCTCTGTCCACTGGTTGTGTGTAGCTAACTGGAGGGTGAGGGCTGATTTAGATGCTACTACCTCCTGAATGGTAGCTGCTAGAAACATGCAACTGGTCTTGTTTGAAAGTAAACATTCCAGGCTTCCAAACAATACCAAAATGACAGCAATATGTTTAGGACAGAGAAAGATATCACTGACAGAAATCAGGATACTGTGAATGCAGCTGAAAATGAAAGTAAAAACAGGTTTTACTCGAGATTATTCCTGACTTGATTTCTAACAGTGATTTCTGTTGCTTGGACTTGTGTGTCTTGTATGAAAGCCTGGACTGTCAGTTTTCAGACAAGACCAGTTGTATGTTTCTAGCTACTACCATTGAAGAGATATCACCATCTAAAGCAGCCCTCCCCCTCCAGTTAGCTACTTTTCACACTGCTCGAGCTGGACTCGGGCAAAACAGTTAGGTGGTTAAACTCTCATACTAAAAGAAATAACGTACAAACTCAGGTGACCGACTGACTCACTGTAATGTATTCTTCGTTCTTTTGTAGTTTTATACAACCTGACTATCCAATAATTAAAAAATGACGCAGAGGCTTGCACTCGTTCTCCGGTAGAGACGTCAACTGCAGATGACAAAACAGATGATTGTGTAGAAGTTGATGATACAGCTGTGTGTCATGTCGCCCTCCTCCATATCTGACAAGGAGATTAATTATATATACAGGAATAACGGCTGTAGTATCCCTCTGCGCAGCTCGACAGGAGCGGGGAGCTGAGGAAGGGATATGCGGAGGAAGTGATGACTGGATCTTGTCTTCTGTAAATTATGGATCAGTGATCATTCCCCAGAATATCCATAGGCTCCATCAAAAATCCCATTAAAGAGGTCTTCCATAGATAAGACCAATCCTCAATAGTGACCATTCACTTGAATGGGAGCTGAGCTGCAGTACCCCGGCACCTTTAAACTTTATTTTTTTAGCCCCACTAGGGGACTTCACAAAGTGATCTCCTCGCTGATATTACTGCCTGTCGGTAATCAACTCAATGGACGGAGCCTTCTGCTTCTAGCTCCATCTACTTGTTTACAGTTTCCTGCCCTGAAACAGCTGGGGTGCTGGGGCGTCACCGATTTGATACTGATGACCCGACCTAACCTGGGGACAGGCCCCCAATACCCAAGTATCGAAAACTCCTTTAAACATAACTAAGTTGTCATAAAGAAAGATGATCTGTCGGCCACTCTGACACATCTGTGTCAGCATAAAATAACAATTCTGGAAAATCTTTTCACCTGACCCACTTTTATTCCTCCTGTAAATGTATGAATAAATTGTTAACCGGATGTTAGCACTTTCCTTGTCAGAGAGGCGTCAATTTAGCCATACATTTACAGGAGGAATAACAGAGGAATATTCCAGTTCAGAGTTGTAAGATAAGGTGCTCCAGTATGGCTATTTCACCTGTAGTACTCTGGAGTGGTATTACCATTTCTGCACTCCGCTACTGTCTCTAATGGTTAACATAAATGTCATCTGTGTATTTATTTCCAGGTCCTTCACATTGTGCATTGATAATATTGTTATGCAACTGTTTTGTACATGTGATAACCCTGGTTCACCAGAAAGTGGCAGCGTATATGGCAGAGAGAGAGGGAGAGAGAGATTTCTAGACTGGAATGGTGAGTTCCATTCTTTCTCCCCCCTTTTGGGCAGAAGTGGGCCAGTCCCGCTTCCTACCACAGGGAAGGGTAGTGGTTCTAGTTTATTCCAGTTTAAACTCGATAGTGGAGCTGAGAAGACATGAAAGATATAGCAACAAAGGGGAAAAAAGTTCTCTGACCCGAATCAAGCAATACCAGAACTGACTGAAAGTCCAGTAACCAGACCCAAGCTGAGTTTAGCACAGCAGAGAGAGAAAGCAGAGTTATCAAGCGTGCTGGAACCAAAGGAAAGCCTGAATATTTTCCAGATTAAAGTTTATGCCATTAAAGCTGTTGAACTTTATCAAGGTTTGCACCCGTTTTATCCTCCATCTCTGCCATTACTCTCCCCTTTATTGCTTCGGAGCCAAACCCTGGGGATCGGCTGTATCCAGGTAGGAGCACTGTGACGCACACACAGAGACTATTAAAGGGGTATTCCAGTAAAGTAACTTAATTTTTGAAAAAATGTATTAAGGCTGCAAGCTGTGACCCAACCAGAACCCGTACCTGTACATATAACCAGAGCTTCATTTTACCTAACAATCCATTTGTCTAGATCCTGTGTGATCCTGCAACACACTGACAGTATCATGGCTCCTGATCTTCCCTCACAAAACTACAATCCCCACAATGCCTAGCTTTCCTGCTATGAGTTTGTGCTTCTTCATGAGTGTTGATTATTACTGATTGGCTGCCTGATATACACCCCGGTCACGCCCCCCCTTGGTGAGTACCAATCAGCAGCACACTAACATGTAGCTAGAGAACTGATAGCAATGCACTGAGCATGCTCGACCTAACAAAGGCTCAGAACTACAGGTCGATGCCATGGTAACTTGTGAGGAAACACAGTGGGTAGCAGAGGAAGAAAACTATTTTATTACTACTGACCGGTAAATATGTGAAATTGACATTATATTAGGTAATTATTGATAATGAATTAGTCTAAAATATAAGTTATATTTATGGTAACCGGAATACCCCTTTAAAGAGGCTCTGTCACCACTTTGCAACCTATGTATTTATATACATAGGCATTTAGGTGTTGTAATCCTCCCCCCAGACATACCTTTAAATTGCAGAGCCAAGCAGCGATTCTTCCAGAAAAAGAACTTTTATAAATATGTAAATGAGGCTTCGGAGCACCCGGAGGCGTGCTCTTTCAGTCTGAGCACTGCTTCATCAATGCCCTCCTGGCTCCTAAACCCACCCTGCAGCCTTTATCCCCGCCCCTCCTGTCTCTGATGGACAGCGCTAGACTAGAGATGAGCGAGCATGCTCGGGTGGAAATTGCGTGCGTTTTTTCAAAATCCGCACGCAATTCCTACGCATATTTTAGTATGTACACTAATGAGTACGCATTTTATAAATTAGTATGCATTAGCGTACTAATTTATAAAATCCGTACGCATTAGTGTACATATTAAAATATGCGTAGGAATTGCGTGCGGATTTTGAAAAAATGCACGCAATTTCCACCCGAGCATGCTCGCTCATCTCTACGCTAGACCCTTCGGTCTAGCGCTGAAATCTCGCGCCTGCGCAGTCGGAACTTCGCCGACGCATGCGCTGTACGCTTGCAGTGACGAACACTGCAAGCGCGTTCAATGTATTGCGTACGCGCTGTCACTTCTCTAAACCCGGAAGTGACGTCGCGTTCGGAAGATCAGCTGAGCAGAGCGTACGCAATACATTGAACGGCACTGCAAGCGTACAGCTCTCAGTGCAGGCAGCTGGGAAACACGGGAAGCTCTAGGTACAGAAAACAGCAAGCAAAGAGTAAGAAGAGTCATTAGGGGAAACATCTACTTTTAGTAATTTTCATTTCAATTTGAAGAATGATGTGGCTCCATTGCTCTGTAACGGATGCGCGCAACCTGGAATGACCAGCAGAGCACACGTGCATTGATTTTTTTTACGCTGCTTTAAATGCCGGATAGAAATCCATCGAAATCAGTTGCATTTCTTTCATCTTTGTACCAGAGATTCCACATAAGAGAGTCTCTGTAGCATATCAGGAGAAGTCAGATTTGATTTCTTGTTTAAATTCTGCACATCAATACAAGAAAACACACGGAGCGATGTGGAACGTAATGTAAAGGCATGCTGACACCAGCGCAATTGTACCCACCATGTACCAGAACTACACACGTCAGAAACGCTTGTCAAAGTATTAAACGCATGGCAACTCCCTGTACTGTGATAACAAATTATAAATACCGCCCAATCTGCGCAAAACTCAACCATTAGCAATGCAAATGTAGGACACACGAGATGAACAGGGATGAAAAGGCTTTATACTGCCGACTGGCTGCTGGTCTCCGGTGAGGATCTTATGGGATAATAAGAATGAATACAGTATATACTACTGATGTATAATGGGATCTTGTCCACAGACTCTGCATCTAAATCAGTGAGTACAATCCGCATCCCATTTATCGGAATAGGCTTAATGGAGTATTCTGATTGGTAGACGTTATCCCCTATACACAGGATTGTGGATAACTATTAGATTGTGGGGGTCCTACCGCTGGGACCCCCATAATCACAAGAATGGGGGCCCCGTATTTCCCCTGAAATGAATGGAGTGGCCAGTTACACATACGCATGGCCCCACATTTCTATGGGAGTTCTGGAGATAGGTGAGCGCAGTACTCGTCTATCTACAGAACTCCCACAGAAATTAAAAGGTCACAACAACATAATTTTCTCCAAATTTTTCTACTCATGATCCTCTTGGTACAAACAGAGCTTTCTGCACCCCTCATCCCGCGGCACATTTCGACAGACCAGGCCCCCCTTACTGATGCGTACAGATTTACATCCAGATGACATCACTATCGGCTACATACTCAATACAACTGATCAAAAACACAATTATACATATACAGATTAAATATCTAATCATTGAAAAACTATTCCTATTGTAAACATTTTATTGAAGAGAAACATGAAATATGGGACCAAGATGGACGGTTTTGTAAAGTATAAATGTTACACAGAACGATACTGAGAAGAAGAGAAGGGGCACACTGGACTGCAAAAATGGACACAGGGTCAAGCAGAGGCAAAGCAGCGAAGAAGGTGCTGGCCACAGCGGTGAGAGGAGCTGGGGTGCAACCAGAGCAACAGTGATGACCTCATTGCACCAAAGGCCTAATTTACATATTAAGTAAAAGTATCCTAACTCGAGAACGGAGCCTCAGATCAACCAAATTAAAACACCATGGCCCTGATTTATCATTCCTTCACTCCAGAATTCTGGCTTCAAAAAGTCGCAAAATAGGGCTTTTGTGACTTTTGCGCTTGCTTGTGCAAAATTTTGCATTTTTACACCACTCGTAAAACTACTAGTTTTGTAACGTGAGTGGAAAAGTGGGTGTGGTTAGCTATGTTAATGAGTTTCACTCAAGATTCATCATAAGAGACATTTTTAAAAAGTTGCCATCTCACTACAGAAGGAGGTGGAGGAGGAAAGCTGGAGAAGCTTTTCTAGACAAAAGTCTTCGGTTGGTTAAAGGCTATGTACCTTTACCTTTGGAGTAAATTTTGTTTATGATTGCATTTTACTAATTTGTGGCTAAAAATCATATTTTCAAATTTATTAAAAATATTGAGCCATTCTGTCACAAAGGGTTAACTGTTTTTCTAGCTGTGTGACTGGTACTTTCACTTTCACTATGTGCCATCATCTAAGAAATCTTATCTCTAAACTACTGAGAGGTCATAAACACTTATTTAAGCCACATTCTTATCAGTAAGAAAAGAACTGAGCTATAATGAGTGTTTATGATGTCAGAGAGCAGAGATAAGGAGTCTGTCTGCTCCACAGATACCAGAAAATCCACATGCAGCTAGTAGAGCATCTCAGCTCTGTACAGACAAAAGGATTCCATATTTTTTTAATAAAGACCAATTGAAAAAATAATTTTTTGCTCAAAATAAGTACAATGCAATAGTTTAAAAAATTGTCCCCATGGCCTTTAAGGATAAGCCAAATTTCTCAAACAGCATGAGACATTTGATAAATGCGGCATAACATAAGAATTTAATATAGAGAGTACAATGATGGGCACCCCCACATAAGGGATAACTAATAGGTAAAGCTAAGAATTAGTTTATTTATTTATTATAATTAAAAGTATGTACATACTGTTAAAATAGGAAATACCACTGAAGAAGGTGTAGATTACCCCGAAACGCATTTGGGAAAAAGCATTGGCAGCTACATGAATCTGGCTATTAAGTATCATAATAATATGATACAGTTTGAAACCACTTGGAAAGTAAAAGGACTTGATTACCATCTAAACAAAATTAATAACAATACAGCAAACAAGTAATCCGCTGGAAGACTGCAGCAATAAAGACTATCCGTCGGCACGACTAAAGAATCTATACAACAGAGAAGGCGCCCACGTGGGACGCTAGAAAAGGTGCAAGATTCATACACTGCTGGAGGAGAACTGGAGGACCACGGAGCACTGCGGGAGTGAGACAGAGCACTGAAACCAGAGGGGGTAACGTACAAACATACAAAAATAACATATATGAATGACTTTATTTACTAAGAGAAAAAGTTTCTGATTTTCTAAAACAACTATAACAACAGAACAACAAAAAGAACTAAACAAATCTGTGCATCTATTTATTTATATACTTATCGACTTGAGAGAAACCACTCCTGTTTATTTATTTATCTATTCACTCTGTTGAGAGAGAATGCTCCAATTTTATCTCTTACCCTCTATGTATATCTGCATATATATCCAGATTCAGGGGTGGTATATATACAGTACAGACCAAAAGTTTGGACACACCTTCTCATTCAAAGAGTTTTCTGTATTTTCAGGACTATGAAAATTGTAGATTCACACTGAAGGCATCAAAACTATGAATTAACACATGTGGAATTATATACTTAACAAAAAAGTGTGAAACAACTGAAAATATGTCTTATATTCTAGGTTCTTCAAAGTAGCCACCTTTTGCTTTGATTACTGCTTTCCCCTCCATGTATCAATGCTAACAGTCTGATGGGGAGGTCGCTGGTGACAGATTCCCTTTAAATGAGGTGCGTAATTTCACTAATTTAGTGAGCCCGCTCTGTGGAACAGCTTTTAATGATTAGGTAATTGGATAAGTTTGTGATGTGTGGATGACAAAATCACAAAAAATGTAAACCCATCGATTCGATCCAGTCTTCTCTGGTCGGTGGGTATTTATTCTTTCCATCTGGATGGTGCAGTTATGCGTCATGTGGGCGGCTTGTGACGCGTCGGAGACGTGTGGAGATATTGTCTGTGGTTGGTTTTCCGTGTGAGCATTTACTGCAGGTGGATTATAGAGCTGCGCTCTTATATGCAAATGCCCTTTCTTTCCTTGGATCCACAATCGTATTCTCTATATGCTGAAGTGCGCTGTGTTTTCATTGGCGGGGCTCAGTCTGCTTAGCATCTTATCTAAATCTTTCCCTTCTGTGTCCATAACACAGAACTGCCATTGCTAAGGGCTCATGCACATGAACGCAACGCAAATAGAGGTCCGCAATGCATTGGCACCATTCGTGTGCATCCTTTTTACGGATGTGGTCCCATTCACTAGAACGGGTCCAGGATCCACACGTGACGTATATGGACATAGGACATGTTCTATTTTTTGGCAGTGCAGAGACATGGGCAGAAAGCCACTTCCATGGGCATCCGATCCATGCCTCTGCTCTGCTCCGTATCTTGTGGATTGCAGACCCAATCGGTCAATGGTCCGCACAGAAACGGAGTGCACTCGGCCGGTGCCCTTATATATTGTGGACCTGCTGTAGGCCGGCCACAATACAGGCACGGGGCACAGAGGCTAAGACAGAGGATTCCTTCTCCTGTGGAAACGCAGCAGAGCAGTTTCCATAGTTCTGGCCACGTATCCAGTAAGGCTAAGTCATTTTCCATGTTACAGGCACTTCTGGGAATATCATCATTTTGTGAAATCCATTTATTTCAAGTGAGATCAACGGAAACATAATAATATATGAGCTCCAAGTAGGCTGCTTTCTGTACTAAACAGCTCCATTATAAAGGTAATCTCTTCCTTGTGTAGATTATACAAAGGTCCTTTAACCCTTTAAGGACTGGGGCAATTTTAGTTTTTTTCCTTTTCCTTCTCGCTTTCCAGGAGCCATAACTTTTTTGTTTATTTTTGCATTCAGATACTGCAGCTGTATCACGCTTCTGTGTTTGCAGGACGAGTACTTTCTAATGGCAATGCTTAAAGATTTCATATGATACATTGGGAAGCTGAAAAAATTAATGGGGTGTAAATACGGGAGAAAAGACGGATTTGGTATTTATGGCATTCACTGGGTGGTAAAGATCACACCTTGCCTTTATTCTGTGGGTCAGTGCAACTGCAGTGTAACCAAATTTATATTCTTGTGTTTGTTATGTTTTAATACTTTACAAATTAGTTTTCTCTGTACAAACACTAATTGTTCTGCCAAATGACAGGATGGGTGATAAACAGATGTGTAGAATGAGGCTCCTGAGCTGCGCTCAACTGTTTTTATCAGCCCCATAGACATTGAATGGAGTAGCAGGGTTCACGTGTGACTGCTGATCCATGTACGCAGTGAAGAGACATGGCGGCTCAGGATCCCCGTTCCAGTGATCGTTAGTCGTTCCAGGAGCGGAGTCCCCAGCGATCATTTTAAAGGCCTTTGGAGAACAACTTCTCTATTCAAAATAGTTGCACCAAGACTACTGTACTGTACAATAAGTGCTGAGGATATCTCATTGCAGAGGAGAAAGAAATAATGGAAGGCTTTTGTAAGTAATTAATATTCAAATGTTGTATGGTGACAGCTACTTTCACATCGGACCTTTGATTTCCGGTTTTGAGATCCAGACAAAACAGTTCCGGTTGATTTAAAGGCTATGTACACCTTTGGAGGCAATGTTTATGATCGCATTTTACTCATTTTTGGCTAAAAATCATATGTTCAATTGGTAGTTATTAAAAAATATTGAGCCATTCTGTCACAAAGGGTTAACCGTTTTTCTAGCTGTGTGACTGGTACTTTCACTTTGTGTAGGTCATCTAATAACCCTTATCTTAAATTACTAAGAGATCATAAACACTTATTTAAGACACATTCTTATCAGTAAGTTAAGGACTGAGCTTTAATGAATGTTCATAATGTCAGAGAGCAGAGATAAGGAGTCTGTCTGTTCCCCAGATGACGGAAAAGACAGAAAATCCACAGGCAGCTAGTAGAGCATCTCAGCTCTGTACAGAGAAAAGGTCGCCATATTATTAATAAAGACCAATTGAAAAAATGATTTTTTTTTTACCTCAAAATAAGTAAAAAAATAATGGAAGGCTTTTGTAAGTAATTAATACTCAAATGATGGATGTGACAGCTACTTTCACATCTGCCCTTTGGTTTCCGGTTTTGAGATCCAGCCAAAACGGTTCTGTTTGATTTAAAGGCTATGTACACCTTTGGAGGCAATTTTTGTTTATAATCGCATTTTACTCATTTTTGGCTAAAAATCATATGTTCAACTGGAAGTTATTAAAAATATTGAGCCACACAAAGGGTTAACTGCTTTTCTAGCTGTGTGACTGTTACTTTAACTTTGTGCCGGTCATCTAATAAGCCTTATCTTAAATTACTAAGAGATCATAAACACTTATTTAAGCCACATTCTTATCAGTAAAATAAGGATTGAGCTTTAATGAATGTTCATAATGTCAGAGAGCAGAGATAAGGAGTCCATCTGCTCCCCAGATGACGGAAAAGACAGAAAATCCACAGGCAGCTAGTAGAGCATCTCAGCTCTGTACAGAGAAAAGGATTCCATATTGTTAATAAAGACCAAATGAAAAAAATGATTTTTAGCTCAAAATAAGTACAATGCAATAATAACAAATAATTGCCCCCAAAGGTGTATATAGCCTTCAACACATCAGGAAGGAAATGCTACCAGAATGGAATGCATCCTGAACGGAGCATACCCCATTCATAATACAGTGGCCCTAAACAGAACCATTTTGGCAGAACCAATGCCGGATTTAAAAACTGCAATGCCAAAACGCTGATGTGACAAAGCAGCCTAAAACTATTAATCCTTCCTCCCCCATAATCATGCACGTTTCACTACGTCTAATAATTAGTTCTTAACTGGCCATCTACTACGTACAATGTACAAATATTACTTATAACCTACAACACATTTTGCTAATTATTCTGGTACTTGCAAAGTACACAAATCTCAGACTTTTGCAGAGGGTTGGTTGCATTCCTGAGTGCCATTGACTCTATGGCTTGGTGAGAAGGCAGGATCAAAGCAAACCTATGAGCCACAGCAGGCTCAAACAGCCTAGGCCAGTGATGGCTATCCTTCGGCACTCCAGCTGTGGTGAAACCACGACTCCCGGCATGCTCCATTCATTTCTATGGAGTTCGGAGACCAGCCAAGCAAGTGTACATCTTGGGAGTTGTAGTTTTACCACAGCTGGAGTGCGGGAGGTTAGCCATCACAGGCCTAGGCCGTCCATGTGCTACGCTGGACATGGTCACTTATTCATGGTAGATGGTCAGACGGACATTCTCCATTGAGAACAGCTGATCACCAAAGGTCAACGATTCCGAATCCACAGCTGCTTGGTGGACCAGAATTTATATTCAAAAGGAATGACTTTGTGAAACAAACACTGTAAATGAAAAAAAAGAAAAAAAAAAGAAAAAAACCTGCAGGGACGATTTCGAAAATTAGTTATCTATTTACCATAAGAATCCTCTGAAACGTGACATTATAACAGCAGGAAGAGGATAATTTGTATCAAAATATCTGCTTACAGATTTCTCCAAGTTACAAAATATTTCTCCCTACATCTGTTTTCTGAGATCTCTCCCTTCCAGGTGCTCGGAGTCTATAACATGAGCCCAGGCTGAACACTTGATACAAAACGGGAACAGGTAGGGAAGCTCTGCGCTGCCGTATGATAAATGTTGTATACCGCACTTTGCATCCAAATGACGGAACATTCTACTTTCCCTCTTCTCAATAGACTCTGAGACGTGCTGACAACTCAACGGGAGGCCTAGCGAGCAATTTCCTCATCTACATGATGGATTGAGATACAATTATTACTTATCTATAGTTACAGATGAAATGACCCACTACACTTCGCACAGTTACTGCACTGGTAAAGATTCCCAGGATGTGTCTGTGTAGATCCACAGGAATTCGGCATGAGCCCGGATTTCAGAGTTGTAATAACCTTTATTGGACCATTAAGAATGATAATTGTGCATGAGGAGTGCAAACAACAGGGGAAAGACTATTATGCTTAATCTACATCACTTACTGCTGCTATCTCTGACACAAAAAGATGAAAAAGACGCAGAGCGAGCCTAACAAAAACAGAAAGGTAGAAGTCATGAAATCTGTTTACGCTGTTAATGCTCGGAGGTCAATGTGATCGGTAACTGTGAGAGAATTCTAATCACTGTACAATACAACGCTCAGGATCCTGTTACATGAAAGAAGCCGGGACAATACCGGAGCCGGATGACGACATACACAATAAACGATACTCACGTAATATGCCTTTCACAAGTTGTGATGCAAAGAGGAGGAGGGGGGGGCGACCGATCTCTATTATGATCGTCCTTCCCATATTCAATTTCTACTGTATATTGTCGTCACTACTACTACTACTTACACAGAGCAATGTGCTGCTGACTAATGAGGATTTATGGTGTCACATGGAAGATGGAATCACCCAAGAAGCAGGAATTAGCTTCATTGTTCAGTGATCGGCAGCACATTCACAGGACCAATTATCAGGGATGAATGTTCATTCTCGAAAACTTGTCCGATCCTCGGCAGGAATAGAAGGATCATAGAGAGGCTAGTATATACTAGTATTATACAGTAATAGTTATATTCTTGTACATAGGAGCAGTATTATAGTAGTTATATTCTTGTACATAGGAGGCAGTATTATAGTAGTTATATTCTTGTACATAGGAGGCAGTATTATAGTAGTTATATTCTTGTACATAGGAGCAGTATTATAGTAGTTATATTCTTGTACATAGGAGGCAGTATTATAGTAGTTATATTCTTGTACATAGGAGCAGTATTATAGTAGTTATATTCTTGTACATAGGAGCAGTATTATAGTAGTTATATTCTTGTACATAGGAGCAGTATTATAGTAGTTATATTCTTGTACATAGGAGCAGTATTATAGTAGTTATATTCTTGTACATAGGAGCAGTATTATAGTAGTTATATTCTTGTACATAGGAAGCAGTATTATATAGTTTATATTCTTGTACATAGGAGCAGTATTATAGTAGTTATATTCTTGTACATAGGAGCAGTATTATAGTAGTTATATTCTTGTACATAGGAGGGCAGTATTATAGTAGTTATATTCTTGTACATAGGAGGCAGTATTATAGTAGTATATTCTTGTACATAGGAGCAGTATTATATATAGTAGTTATATTCTTGTACATAGGAGGCAGTATTATAGTAGTTATATTCTTGTACATAGGAGCAGTATTATAGTAGTTATATTCTTGTACATAGGAGGCAGTATTATAGTAGTTATATTCTTGTACATAGGAGCAGTATTATAGTAGTTATATTCTTGTACATAGGAGCAGTATTATATAGTAGTTATATTCTTGTACATAGGAGCAGTATTATAGTAGTTATATTCTTGTACATAGGAAGCAGTATTATAGTAGTTATATTTCTTGTACATAGGAGCAGTATTATAGTAGTTTATATTCTTGTACATAGGAGCAGTATTATAGTAGTTATATTCTTGTACATAGGAGCAGTATTATAGTAGTTATATTCTTGTACATAGAGCAGTATATATAGTAGTTATATTCTTGTACATAGGAGCAGTATTATAGTAGTTATATTCTTGTACATAGGAGGCAGTATTATAGTAGTTATATTCTGTACATAGGAGCAGTATTATAGTAGTTATATTCTTGTACATTAGGAGCAGTATTATAGTAGTTATATGTACATAGGGCATATAGTTTGTACATAGGAGCAGTATTATAGTAGTTATATTCTTGTACATAGGAGCAGTATTATAGTAGTTATATTCTTGTACATAGGAGGCAGTATTATAGTAGTTATATTTCTTGTACATAGGAGCAGTATTATAGTAGTTATATTCCTGTACATAGGAGGGCAGTATTATAGTAGTTACATTCTTGTACATAGGAGGCAGTATTATAGTAGTTATATTCTTGTACATAGGAGGCAGTATTATAGTAGTTATATTCTTGTACATAGGAGGCAGTATTATAGTAGTTATATTCTTGTACATAGGAGCAGTATTATAGTAGTTATATTCTTGTACATAGGAGGCAGTATTATAGTAGTTATATTCTTGTACATAGGAGGCAGTATTATAGTAGTTATATCTTGTACATAGGAGCAGTATTATAGTAGTTATATTCTTGTATACATAGGAGGCAGTATATTATAGTAGTTATATTCTTGTACATAGGAGCAGTATTATAGTAGTTATATTCTTGTACATAGGAGCAGTATTATAGTAGTTATATTCTTGTACATAGGAGCAGTATTATAGTAGTTATATTCTTGTACATAGGAGCAGTATTATAGTAGTTTATATTCTTGTACATAGGAGCAGTATTATAGTAGTTATATTCTTGTACATAGGAGCAGTATTATAGTAGTTATATTCTTGTACATAGGAGCAGTATTATAGTAGTTATATTCTTGTACATAGGAGCAGTATTATAGTAGTTATATTCTTGTACATAGGAGCAGTATTATAGTAGTTATATTCTTGTACATAGGAGCAGTATTATAGTAGTTATATTCTTGTACATAGGAGCAGTATTATAGTAGTTATATTCTTGTACATAGGAGGCAGTATTATAGTAGTTATATTCTTGTACATAGGAGCAGTATATATAGTAGTTAATTCTTGTACATAGGAGCAGTATTATAGTAGTTAATTCTTGTACATAGGGAGCAGTATTATAGTAGTTATATTTCTGTACATAGAGCAGTATTATAGTAGTTATATTCTTGTACATAGGGGGCAGTGTTATAGTAGTTATATTCTTTGACATGGAGCAGTATTATAGAGTTATATTCTGTACATAAGAGCAGTATTATTAGGAGTTATATTCTTGTACATAGGAGCAGTATTATAGTAGGTATATTCTTGTACATAGGAGCAGTATTTAGTAGTTTATATTCTTGTACATAGGGGCAGTTATTAGTTAGTATATACTTGTTACATAGGAGCAGTTTATAGTTAGTTATATTCTTGTACATGAGGAGCCAGTATTATGTAGTTATATTCTTGTACATAGGGGCAGTATTATAGTAGTTATATTCTTGTACATAGGGCAGCAGTATATAGTAGTTGATATCTTGTACCATAGGAGCAGATGTATAGTAGTTATATTCTTGTACATAGGAGGCAGTATTATAGTAGTTATATTCTTGTACATAGGAGGCAGTATTATAGTAGTTATATTCTTGTACATAGGAGCAGTATTATAGTAGTTATATTCTTGTTACATAGGAGCAGTATTATTAGTAGTTATATTCTTGTACATAGGAGGCAGTATTATAGTAGTTATATTCTTGTACATAGGAGCAGTATTATAGTAGTTATATTCTTGTACATAGGAGCAGTATTATAGTAGTTATATTCTTGTACATAGGAAGCAGTATTATAGTAGTTATATTCTTGTACATAGGAGCAGTATTATAGTAGTTATATTCTTGTACATAGGAGCAGTATTATAGTAGTTATATTCTTGTACATAGGAGCAGTATTATAGTAGTTATATTCTTGTACATAGGAGCAGTATTATAGTAGTTATATCTTGTACATAGGAGCAGTATTATAGTAGTTATATTCTTGTACATAGGAGCAGTATTTATAGTAGTTATATTCTTGTACATAGGGGCAGTATTATAGTAGTTATATTCTTGTCAACAGTTTTAGTTTTGAAGGGCAGTATTATAGTAGTTATATCCTTGTATATAGGAGGCAGTATTATAGTAGTATATTCTTGTACATAGGGGCAGTATTATATAGTTATATTCTTGTACATAGGAGGCAGTATTTATAGTAGTTATATTCTTGTACATAGGGCAGTATTATAGTAGTTATATTCTTGTACATAGGAGCAGTATTATAGTAGTTATATTCTTGTACATAGGAGCAGTATTATAGTAGTTATATTCTTGTACATAGGAGCAGTATTATAGTAGTTATATTCTTGTACATAGGAGGCAGTATTATAGTAGTTATATTCTTGTACATAGGAGGAGTATTATAGTAGTTATGTTCTTGTACATAGGAGGAGTATTATAGTAGTTATATTCTTGTATATAGGAGGCAGTATTATAGTAGTTATATTCTTATACATAGGAGCTGTATAATAGTAGTTATATTTTTGTACATAGGAGACAGTATTATAGTAGTTATATTCTTGTACATAGGAGCAGTATTATAGTAGTTATATTCTTGTACATAGGAGGAGTATTATAGTAGTTATAGCAGCATTATTGTATTGTTATCTTTGTACATAAGGGGAAGTATAATAGACCCTTTTCAAATAAGAAAGCACCTACCAAGAAAAAGAACAAAATGAATGCTACATTGTAATATATCAGAGGAGGGATACATGCTGTAAAAATGTCATACGAAGCAGAGGAGAAAGCAATGGCCAGGCTTGGTGTAGCTAATGGAGAGAGTAGGTCCAATTAGGTAAAACAAACCCTTAATGGAAATGGGTGATAAAAATGTGGAATTAGGTATTGCTAACTGTTAAGTGATATTAGAAACTTTAAAAGTCAGCGTGATCTTTAACTATGAATAACTCAGATAAGTACAATCAGGTTTTAAGCTCGTTCTGCTGGTGTGGGAACCCCATCTGTTGGGCCGACACACAGGGAAGTGCAATTTCTAGAACTCTTCCTGCTGAGTGACAACCACAAACCCCTGGGAGATGCATCAGAAGTGAACATTCCCTCGCAGCAGAATTTCTTATAATAGAACGAAGTCATGTGGATCTTCCAGAATTACTTTAAACCATCTCAGTAACTATAGTATACATTTAAACTATTAAGAAACTGCTTACAGTGGACTCATACACAGTACAATACAATATAATATTGGTGCAGCTAATCCCCATTCATTCACTATGAGTTGAAGAAAAATAATCTTATTTTTCTTCCTGAAAACACTGACAAGCTGCTGTTGACTCCAGTATGTGTTTCTATGGTCAGGGCATACGGCAAAGGAACAATGATCAGGCACAGGTCAGGAACCAGGCAGACATACTGATAACGGCTCTAGCTCGAGAGACCTAGTAATATCTGTAGAGACCAACTGCTCAGACGAGGACTGAAGGAAACAGCCAGGTACCCTATATAAAGGAGCAGGTGATGAGCAATTGGACGCAGCCATTCAGCAGCTCACAGAAAGAAGATTAACCCTAGCAGTGCTGAAAACAGAGGTACAATGAATACAAGCATATATATATATATATATATATATATATATATATATATATATATACACACACACACGATTTGGGGGGTACATTTACTTTTCAAGGGCTGTAATTCCTGTATTTTACAGTTTGTTACTTTTTTTTAAATTTCCAGCTTAAAGGGGTTATCCCATCTTGGAGAATGGGGGCATATCGCTAGGATATGCCCCCATTGTCTTATAGGTGCGGGTCCCACCGCTGGCACCCGCACCTATATCTAGAACGAAGCGGGGGAGCCGGGGTTTCCCGGGGTCCTACCACCACCAGGCGCAGCTCCCTGCTTCGCTCATACAAATGAATGGGAGCGCACCGTGCAAGCGCAGCCCAGCTCCCACTCATTTCTATGGAGCCGACGGAGACCCGCACCTACAGTATAAGACAATGGGGGCATATCCCATATCCCATTGTCCAAGATGGGATAACCCCTTTAAAGAGGACCTCTCCCCTCTCCTGACATGTCTTTGTTAATATCTTCATGCATTCCCCATGTAATAACAATTCTGGAGCATCTATTCTTATGTCTCTATATTGTGCCATTCCTTTATTATTCTACTAGAAGTTATGAATGAATTGCTAGCAGTCTGCAGTAAGGGTACAGAGGGGAGGTAACCAGTTGGAGGTGTGTCCCTGCACAGTCTGACTCTATCCAATCAGTGCTGCTGGTATCAGACTGTGCAGGGACTACTGGATACTCTGTTAGGACTCTTGTAGGCACAGTACTCTGTGTGCCAATGCACTGGGTCCACGCTATGAAGGGCTAACTGTGGCCTCAGTTTTTACAGGATCCATGAAACATAAGATATGTAAGACGTGTGATTGTTTCCCTGTTGACTTACTAACAGGCAATAAAGTTCAAAACAATAAAAGTGGATACATAGAGACAACACACAAATGACCTTTTATTAAAAAAATAATATTTATTTTTAAACCAGTTTTGCATTGTTTACTGTACAATATATAGGTAACTCAACCTCTAGAAAGGTCACAGAGCATGCCCACAAGACTCTTCCATACAAATACTGAGTGATCTTCAGACTTCTGTTTCCTATGCCCATGTGGCTTCTGCAAAGCAAATTTCTGCAAAGCTGTTGATAGATCAGAGCAGCAATAATCATACGAAAAAGTCTGCGTTTCAGTATTTGGTTCTAAACACCTTATGATGGCCTGCCAATGTTAAGCTGAATCTAGACAGTTACTTCAATCATGTACAACACAAACCCGTATTTCGCCTGATATTTTCCATGATCACAGATTGAAAACAAACCCTGCACAGTCTATCATTTATTCTATGATCCTCTGCCTACATTGCACACGCAGCCATATTCAGGATAGACAAAATCCAGAAAATAGTAAACCTGCTTTCCCTACCTATTTGTAGTGTAAGCCCTAAATGGCAGAACCGCAACTGGACAACAGTCCCTACACTAGTATTGGTGCAGGACAAACAAGACACACAATACAAACAACACAAAAGCAAAGGTATACAAAATAGGTCAGAACCAGACAGGGCAACAGAGTACCAAAACATAAGACAGAGAGCGGTCAGAAGACAAACTCGGGTCAGGAACACTGGCAACAAATAGCAATACAGAAACCAGGGAACCAGCTGGAGCCAGCAAAGCAAACTATCACTGGCACTGTTATATGGCCACTAAGGGGTTAAAATAAAGCTGAGTCCCTGAATTGGAACCTGACAGATCCATGACTCGGCGCTCCATTAGTCAGATACACCAGCACACAGGAATAGAGCATCTGAGCAATCAGCCCACTGCTAGTCTCCTCCAGGACACGCCTGCTGCGGGGAGAAGCAGAGCATTGCATCCTGTTACTAAGGATGCGGTCGAGTCACCAGGGGGTGTGGCTCAGCAGCACGTCTCTCCCGACGCGGCCGTCCAGAGGCGGAGGATTACGGCGCTGGAGCCCAGACAGGTAAGTTTATTACAGCTGCATTTTGCTATTTGGTTCTGCTGCAGAACGACATAACAAAATGTAGCATAATATACTGCCCCTCTTTGGTTTTGCTGGCCCTGCCTACTTGAGTTTAGCCCCCTACTTTTGTTACTCCCAACTACAAATTGCAGCCAATTTCATTTTTTTCTCCAGGGCCACTTTAAATTCCCACTCCGCCCCTGGATGTCAGCACCGCTTTAAAGCGGTTCTCAGGATTGTACTACTGTTGACCTATCCTCAAGATAGGTCATCAGTATCTGATCGATGGGGGTCCAACACCTGGGACCCCTCCCCCGTTCAGCTGTTTGAGACGGTACCGGCGCTCCTATGAGTGCCACTACCTTCTCGCAGCTTACCAAGCACAGCCCCGTACATTGTACAGTGGCTGTGCTTGGTATCGTGCTCAACCCCGTGGGGCTGAGCTGCTCCGAGGCCACGTGACTGATGAACGTGACGTCACTGGCCTAGGAAAAGCTAAGAGAAGGCCACTCCTGAGCATAAGGTCTATCCTGAGGATAGATCAGGAGTAGTAAAATCCTGGAAAAATCCCTTTAAGCTTCTTTATTTAGACCTAAAACTCTACTGAGGCGACTCTAAAGATTAAGCCCACAAGCCACTTTTTTGTTACTTTTTAATGAGGAAGCCTAAAACAATGCTGACTTCCATTTGCTCTGTTCTGAATTTCCTGAAGACAGGTGAGGGCCGACCTATTCCGGATCCACGTCAGCTGAATAGGGCACTAATGGAAATCTATGGGCCATACTGCAACCCCATTAAATCTGTAAGACAAAAATGGTGACACGGTCCTGTGCCTCATCAAGGAAAGTGTTCTTTTCTAAAACCTTTCAGGGATTGAAAAGGAATCCAAGAAGCTCCACAGAGATAATTAGGTGATAATATCCAACTTCCGTGGAGGTTGCAAAACGAGATGCTTTTTTGGACCTGTCTACAGTGTGGGTATTAGCACATGTGGACATTTATATGTGGGCAGTGTGGGGGATCAGTAGTTGTCACTGTTTCCTTGGCGAGCTGGAGTCTCATTTCGAGTCTGACCAAGGTCCTCCCTTGTTTTCTCACTCTAGAACCTAATAATAATAGGTTTGGAATTTAGACTATGAGGCCCAATAGGGACCAATCTGAGTGACTGCAGCCTGTACATCGCTAACATATTGCAGCTAAGTAAATGAGCACTTAACACCAGCCTTACAGGATAACACGTTGTTAGAACGAGGATTGCACAAAAGACTCAATTGAGATATCACCATAAAATGCAGAACAATTGTGAACATGCCCTTGGTGAAATAATCATAATATGAGATGATAATATTGACGTAATTAAAGGAGCTAAAAATATCGGGAACATCTGAAAGAAAAGGAGCAGATACAGGTAGAGAATTAGCTCCCTGAACAACGGCAAATCAAAGGGATTGTGAGGCGAGAAAGGAAGGACAGGACCTAGAGGCTAGGGAGAAGGTCCTGCTGGAGACAATCAGAGCGGAAATGACTGTTCAACAGTGAAAGCAAATCTATCATATCGAGCAAATTATCAGCGCTCCCCATTTACTCCCCCCATAAAATAATCACAGTTCTGACCAATTACTCCTCAGTAAGTCGGGATACCATACAAAACAGTGATATAAAAATCAAAAATCACAGAATCCACCGTCTAAAACTTAGCCTTTATTGATAAATAATTAGTAAAATACATAAAACAAAAAACAAAAGCAAAAAATATAAATGTGCTGTCGAGGCAGGTATGGCAAATCTTGGGGTAATGGAGGGAAGGAAAAGATGATGCGGGAGAATGGATCTAACCCTAATTTCTGACCCTATTCTTGCCTCCCTGCCTAATAATGGAAAAGCCGCCCCGATAGGGGCGATCCCGTGCCAGGAACCTCCTGAATGCCCTCAGATGTCCCTGACACGGAGAAGACCCTAAAACCGTTATAGAAGAAGCTATTTTGATCCACAAAAAATAACAACAAAAATGAGTCCAATCACCAGGTCCCACTAAATACATGAAAATAAATGCCCAAATAGTGTACAGAAACAGCGACATATCACATAGAGACAGTCCCTATCACAAACTCAGTCCCAACAGCAAAACAGTTCCGACGCGTTTCGCCTCAACACTTTGGTTCATCAGGGGACTTTGAATGACGAGGACAAAAGAGTCCCTAAGATATAAATATTCAAACAATGGGTAAAATGGCAGCAATTCACAGACGTACCTAACAAAATATCCTGGGAACGCAGGAAAATACAGTACCTCCTCTGCACTAACAACAAGATGGTATAGATACAGAGAATTCACACGGTGATGTTGCCCCAAAGTGCCAGGGGGTGACATAAAGCAAAGTAGAGAAGATATATATAGGGCTACTTGCGTAACTTAGTAGAATGACCCCCGGTATAATGATGGGCAAAGTGGCTCATAAAAGCCACACAATATTAATTTAACCACCTAACTGTTTTGCCCGAGTCCAGCTCGGGCAGTGTGAAAAGTAGATAACTGCAGGGGGGAGAGGGCTGCTTTAGATGGTGATATCTCCTGAATGGTAGCAGCTAGAAACATGCAACTGGTCTTGTCTGAAAGCTGATAGTCCTCCAGTCTTTCATACAAGACTAAGACAGCTAAAGTCCAAGTAACAGAGGAGAAATCACTGGCCAAGTCGGGAATAATCACAAGTAAAACCTGTTTTCACTTTTGTTTTCAGCTGCATTCACAGCATCCTGATTTCTATCAGTGATTTTGGTATTGTCTGAAAGCTTGGAATGTCTGCTTTCAAACAAGACCAGTTGCGTTCAGGAGGTAGCAGCATCTAAAGCAGCCCTCCCCCTCCAGGTAGCTACTTTTCCCACTGCTGGAGCTGGACTCAGTTAGCAAAACAGTTAGGGGGTTAAACACATTTATTTTTGTCATTTTTCAAATTTATGTTGGTAAGAAGTAAGGCTGGTTGTGAAGGTAGACTTTTCTTTTAAAGAAAAACTTCAACACGGGGCAACAAAGTCACAAGACAACCCGTCTCCTCACACCCGTCACCCATGTTACTTAATGGACAAACCAAAAATTGTTATCACAATTTTTCCTAAATTTTGCATTCCTCTGATCATATCTACAGCACGGAATCTGTACTAGTGTCCAGAACAATTCTGCTGTGCTCTGATGTACAATAAAATATGTACAGTCTGTAAATGGGATTTAAATAGATAAGGCACAATAAGAACATCCATGCTTCTGCTTTCATCCAGCTTCAAAAATGGAGCCTGAGGTAATTGAAAATGCATCTGTCACTGCAGATTAAGGTTTTTTCATTCAGTATCATATAAATAGCTATTTTCAGACATTGAGTTTCAGGCATTTACCTATTATGACAAATTTTTTACCCTCTCCAATTAAAGCCACACAAGGCGGAATTTTCTGCTGCGGAATCTTGCGGCAAATCTCATCCATACATTAAAGGGATATTCCGGTAAAATAACTTAATTTTTGAAAAACTGCATTATGGCTGCAAGCTGTGACCCATCCAGAGCCCATACCTGTACCTATAACCAGAACCCATACCTGTACATATAACCAGAACCCATACCTGTACCTGTAACCAGAACCCATACCTGTACATAACCAGAACCCATACCTGTACATATAACCAGAACCCATACCTGTACATATAACCAGAACCCACCCATACTATACATATAACCAGAACCCATACCTGTACATATAACCAGAACCCATACCTGTACATATAACCAGAACCCATACCTATACATATAACCAGAACCCATACCTATACATATAACCAGAACCCATACCTGTACATATAACCAGAACCCATACCTGTACATATAACCAGAACCCATACCTGTACATATAACCAGAACCCATACCTGTACATATAACCAGAACCCATACCTGTACATATATAACCAGAACCCATACCTGTACATATAACCAGAACCCATACCTGTACATATAACCAAGAAACCCATACCTGTACATATAACCAGAACCCATACCTGTACATATAACCAGAACCCATACCTGTACATATAACCAGAACCCATACCTGTACATATAACCAGAACCCATACCTGTACATATAACCAGAACCCATACCTGTACATATAACCAGAACCCATACCTGTACATATAACCAGAACCATACCCATATAACCAGAACCCATACCTGTACATATAACCAGAACCCATACCTGTACATATAACCAAACCATACCTGTACATATAACCAGAACCCATACCTGTACATATAACCAGAACCCATACCTGTACATATAACCAGAACCCATACCTGTACATATAACCAGAACCCATACCTGTACATATAACCAGAACCCATACCTATACATATAACCAGAACCCATACCTGTACATATAACCAGAACCCATACCTGTACATATAAACCAGAACCCATACCTATACATATAACCAGAACCCATACCTGTACATATAACCCAGAACCCATACCTGTACATATAACCAGAACCCATACCTGTACATATAACCAGAACCCATACCTGTACATATAACCAGAACCCATACCTGTACATATAACCAGAACCCATACCTGTACATATAACCAGAACCCATACCTGTACATATAACCAGAACCCATACCTGTACATATAACCAGAACCCATACCTGTACATATAAACCAGAACCCATACCTGTACATATAACCAGAAACCCATACCTGTACATATAACCAGAACCCATACCTGTAACATATAACCAGAACCCATACCTATACATATAACCAGAACCCATACCTGTACATATAACCAGAAACCCATACCTGTACATATAACCAGAACCATACCTGTACATATAACCAGAACCCATACCTGTACATATAACCAGAACCCATACCTGTACATATAACCAGAACCCATACCTATACATATAACCAGAGCCCATACCTGTACATATAACCAGAACCCATACCTGTACATATAACCAGAAACCCATACCGTACATATAACCAGAACCCATACCTGTACATATAACCAGAACCCATACCTGTACATATAACCAGAAACCCATACCTGTACATATAACCAGAACCCATACCTATACATATAACCAGAACCCATACCTAACATATAACCAGAACCCATACCTGTACATATAACCAGAACCCATACCTGTACATATAACCAGAACCCATACCTGTACATATAACCAGAGCCCATACCTATACATATAACCAGAACCCATACCTGTACATATAACCAGATCCCATACCTGGTACATATAACCAGAACCCATACCTTACATATAACCAGAGCCCATACCTGTACATATAACCAGAACTCATACCTTACATATAACCAGAACCCATACCTATACATATAACCAGAACCCATACATATAACCAGAACCCATACCTGTACATATAACCAGAAACCCATACCTGTACATATAACCAGAACCCATACCTGTACATAACCAGACCCATACCTTACATAAACAGAACCCATACCTGTACATATAACCAGAACCTACCTGTACATATAATCAGAACCCATACCTGTACATATAATCAGAACCCATACCTGTACATATAACCAGAACCCATACCTGTACATATAACCAGAACCCATAACTGTACATATAACCAGAACCCATACCTATACATATAACCAGACCCATACCTGTACATATAACCAGACCCAGTAACCTGTACATATAACCAGAACCCATACCTATACATATAACCAGAACCCATACCTTACATATAACCAGAGCCCATACCTTACATATAACCAGAGCCCATACCTGTACATAATAACCAGAACCCATACCTATACATATAACCAGAACCCATACCTGTACATATAACCAGAACCCATACCTGTACATATAACCAGAACCCATACCTGTACATATAACCAGAGCCCATACCTGTACATATAACCAGACCCTACCTGACATAAACCAGAGCCCATACCTGTACATATAACCAGAGCCCATACCTGTACATATAACCAGAACCCATACCTGTACATATAACCAGAACCCATACCTGTACATATAACCAGAACCCATACCTGTACATATAACCAGAGCCCATACCTGTACATATAACTAAGCACACTAACAATTAGCCAGAGAACTGATAGCAACACACTGAGCATGCTCGACCTAACAAAGGCTCAGAACTACAGGTCGATGCCATGGTAACTCATGTGGAAACACAGTGGGTAGAAGAGGAAAAAAAACTACTTATCACTAGTGAACGGTAAATATGTGAAACTGACATTATATTAGGTAATTATTGATGATGAATTAGTCTAAAACATAAGTTATATTCATGGTAACGGGAATACCCCTTTAAGGAGTGAAATCCACGCAACGTAATCAGCATGCTGGCGATCTGCAAATCAGCGGCATGGATCTACTCCCACACTGGATTTTTCTGCAACATGTGGATGGTGTTTTCAACGCTCCTTCCACGAGAACTGTACGGTAATTTGCTCTGGATCTGTAGTGCGTAGGGGGGAAATAGAGACCAGGAGACATAGGGCAATCCCTTTGAATTCAGCCATGTCTATGAGCTGTAAGTAATCGCTAAACCTAAGCTTTAGCAGCTGATGAATCATGTATGTGTAGGGTATTTAGCGGTATTTATTTTTCCAGCATTCCCTTCATGTCATTCTGTATATACGCCATTTGCCGCGTTCACACGTTACATGGCGGCTCTCCCGTGACATTTTAAAGTGCCTTCATTTTACAGGGTTCACTGCACAGGTTCAGGATGCAAGACAGTAAAACATAATTATTAACCACTGAAACCATCGTATTCTCTATTTTCTCCTTTTCTTTTCTCAGGTACTTTTCTCAAATTACTGTAGGATACAAGAAAGCACAATCCCAAAAGACAAAGGCACGGAGATGAGAAAGCAAGGCAATGCTACGTAAATGAATTAAGCAAGTAATTACAATGCAATTTCCTACTGCAAAGTGACACTTTAGGGGTATATCTATCAAACAGTGATATTATCTAACACGAGTTAAAGGGAATCTATCGTTTGGAAAAAGAAGAAAAAAAACAGCTTGTTTACAGAGACATCCTAAGTACATCTTAGCAATGCAGAACCCTATTTTCACTGGCGTCGTCTTGCAATGTATGATTAAAATGTAACAGCGCGGTAAGATGCAATTTCTGCAAACCCTGGAATTCTGATCTCAGCGACAGACCAGTCTGAATGAACAATGCCGTACAGATGTTGTTCAGAGGAACGTGTTATATACCTGTCAATTACACCGAATGAGCTTTAATTGTTACACATTTGGCAAAGGCTCGAAGGCAAGGAGATTTTATTTTAAGAAATAAACATTTAAACCAATATAATAGAGCTTGGAGAAACAAACATTTAAGCATAACATTCTTATGCGGCAGCGGATTGTAGTGCCACAGGGTGCGGACAGTGAGGTAAAGACCACGCAGCAGATATGGGCCACACGTAGCATAAACACTGCAGACCCGAAATGTGGAAAATTGGAGTTTAAAAAAAAAAAAAAAAAATCGCATTCACGCACTGCAGAGATTTCTGCAGTCAGATTTGCACATAACTTCACATGTGGTGTGGATTTTAAATCTGCAGCAAGTAAACTTACAGAGCATTCAGAAAGTCTTCAGACCCGTTCACTTTTTTCACATTTTATGTTGAGGCCTTGTGCCAAAATAAAAAACAAAACAGAGTTTTCCCCGTCATACCACAAAATGACAATAGGGAAAAGAAGAATTTTAGAAATGTTTGCAAATTTATTAAAAAGAAAAAATAAATAAAATTTCACATGGACATAAGTCTTCAGCCCCTTTACTCAGGACAGAAGTCTTCAGCCCCTATTACTCAGGACATAAGTCTTCATCCCCTTTACTCAGGACATAAGTCTTCAGCCCCATTACTCGGGACATAAGTCTTCAGCCCCTTTACTCAGGACAGAAGTCTTCAGCCCCATTACTCAGGACAGAAGTCTTCAGCCCCTTTACTCAGGACATAAGTCTTCATCCCCTTTACTCGGGACATAAGTCTTCAGTCCCTTTACTCAGGACATAAGTCTTCAGCCCCTTTACTCAGGACATAAGTCTTCATCCCCTTTACTCAGGACATAAGTCTTCAGCCCCTTTACCCCGGACATAAGTCTTCAGCCCCTTTACTCAGGACAGAAGTCTTCAGCCCCATTACTCAGGACAGAAGTCTTCAGCCCTTTACTCAGGACATAAGTCTTCATCCCCTTTACTCGGGACATAAGTCTTCAGCCCCTTTACTCAGGACAGAAGTCTTCAGCCCCTTTACTCAGGACATAAGTCTTCATCCCCTTTACTCAGGACATAAGTCTTCAGTCCCTTTACTCAGGACATAAGTCTTCAGCCCCTTTACTCAGGAACATAAGTCTTCAGCCCCTTTACTCAGGACATAAGTCTTCAGCCCCTTTACCCCGGACATAAGTCTTCAGCCCCTTTACCCCGGACATAAGTCTTCAGCCCCTTTAACCCCGGACATAAGTCTTCAGCCCCTTTACCCCGGACATAAGTCTTCAGCCCCTTTACCCCGGACATAAGTCTTCAGCCCCTTTACTCGGGACATAAGTCTTCAGCCCCATTACTCAGGAACATAAGTCTTCAGCCCCATTACTCAGGACATAAGTCTTCAGCCCCATTACTCAGGACATAAGTCTTCAGCCCCTTTACTCAGGACATAAGTCTTCAGCCCCATTACTCAGGACATAAGTCTTCAGCCCCTTTACTCAGGACATAAGTCTTCAGCCCCCTTTACTCAGGACATAAGTCTTCAGCCCCTTACTCGGACATGAAGGTCTTCAGCCCCATTACTCAGGACATAAGTCTTCAGCCCATTACTCAGGACATAAGTCTTCAGCCCCTTTACTCAGGACATAAGTCTTCAGCCCCTTTACTCAGGACATAAGTCTTCATCCCCTTTACTCAGGACATAAGTCTTCATCCCCTTTACTCAGGACATAAGTCTTCATCCCCTTTACTCAGGACATGTCTTCAGCCCCTTTACTCAGGACATAAGTCTTCAGCCCCTTTACTCAGGACATAAGTCTTCATCCCCTTTACTCAGGACATGTCTTCAGCCCCTTTACTCAGGACATAAGTCTTCATCCCCTTTACTCAGGACATGTCTTCAGCCCCTTTACTCAGGACATAAGTCTTCATCCCCTTTACGCAGGACATAAGTTTTCAGCCCCTTTACTCAGGACATAAGTCTTCAGCCCCTTTACTCAGGACATAAGTCTTCAGCCCCTTTACGCAGGACATAAGTCTTCAGCCCCTTTACTCGGGACATAAGTCTTCAGCCCCTTTACTCAGGACATAAGTCTTCAGCCCCTTTACGCAGGACATAAGTCTTCAGCCCCTTTACTCAGGACATAAGTCTTCAGCCCCTTTACTCAGGACATAAGTCTTCGGCCCCTTTTCCAGGGCCACTTTAAGTTCCCAGTCCATCCCTGGCCGTGCCTATTTTGTGGGCCGCAAACCACGGGCACTGACTGTGTAAACTCAGCATCGTGGTGTGGGCCTATTCTCCCATGTGCTTCCTATCTTTTTGCTGCATATTGCGTATCCATTGAAGTCAATGGGTCCGCACTACAATGTGGGTTGCTCGCAGCCAGTGCCTGTGTTCTGCGTTTGAGGTCTGCAACACGGGAATGAACATCATATGTTCGTGTGAATGTACCCTAAAGTACAAAAGATATCTATGCTTCTTATATATACATATATATGTATACTTTTTTTACCGGACTGTGCGGTATACAAGAACGTGGTGTGCTGAGTTTATATATCCTTTTCTTTCTAATGTAAACGTCAAATGGAGACATAAAATGTGATGTGAGCCCACCCTAATGTGTATGGGGACAGAAGGATGGTGCATGCTGGATTTCAACATGTCATATCTTTTGCTCCCTCAGATGCAGCTTAATGGACGTGCTCACATACCGCACAGTTTTGGGAAAGGGTTCGACACTTTACGGTTCATTACGGGATTTCACATTGCTTATGGACCCCCTGGTTTTCCTCTTTCATTCTATTTCTCCTGAGGATTTGATAACTGCATCTAAGATCCCCCCTTCCCCACTACACATACATCTAGTAGTGGCACTGAGAATTATTTTTCAACATTAGCTGAAGGCGACCCTTCCAAAAACTAATTCGCCGACAGAACTACAGAAATGACTAAGCCTGGAAAGGATTAATGTAGAACAACACAAAGAAACCCACGCAGGGAGAGCGTTACAGAAGTGGAAACTGTTTATTATCAGGCACTTGTCTAACAGAAATCCAGCAGGTTTTGATGAAATTCAGGTATACACAGTGGTATGCCATGGAGGGTTTGAGGGGAACCTTGGGGCCGCTGGAGATGTGGATCTTGGATTGGGGAGGGGTGGAGGAGAGGAGATTGGCATGAAATCCAGCAAATATACTGAGAAACAGGCGGACAAATACAGATGCGTGTTTTTGTCCCGCTGATACCTGGCATTCTCTGCCGGCAGTGTGAAACATGCCTTAGGTCTCCGTTCTTCTGATTGGTCAGAAGAACAGGGAAAAAAAACTGATCCCTTAGGGATCATGCACACGAGCACGGGCACCGACATTGTGGCCACCGCATGCGGATCGCGGACCCGTTCATTTGAATGGGGTCCGCGATCCGCACCGCACAAAAGTAGTGCTTGCGCTACTTTTTTGCGGTGCGGAGGCATGGCCAGAAACACTCCGGAAGCACACCGTACTGCTTCCGTGGTGTTCCGGTCCGTGCCTCCGCTCCGCATCTCACAGATTGCGGACCCATTGAAGTGAATGGGTCCGCGATCCGAGATGCGGGCTGCACACGGCCGGTGTCCGTGTATTGCGGACCCGGCGTATGCGGGCCGCAATAGGGGCACGGACCGGCACCGGCCGTGTGCATGAGCCCTTATTCTGAGCTTCAGTTTTGCATCAGTTTCTGTCACTTCCGTCAGAGATCAGTTTTTTTTTTGACAGGAGAAAAAGTACTTTTTTAAAGACTTTTTTACTCCTTTCAAAAATAACTGATCTCTGACGGAAGTGACAGAAACTGATGCAAAACTGAAGCTCAGAACAAAGGATCAGTTTTTGTTTTTCTGTGGTTCTTAAAGTTGGAAGAACGGAAAGCTAAACAGTGATGTGAACTGGGCCTTAGGCATTTGGATGTAACATTGGCCGTCCTACACACATATGTTACTCGAATGTATCGTAAAATGTCCATTGTATTAAGTTTACAGCTGTAGAATGCTGTACACCCAGGCTTAACAGATGACAGAGATGGCATCCGTTCTAGGCTATGTTCCCCATATTTGGGGTTTGTTTAATTGTTTTTGACAAAATTCAAATAAAACATTTGAAAAAACAAAAAATAAATAAAGCTGGTTCTCAGCCAATCCAAGAAAGGATATTTATGGAAGAGCAATCTAACATGTATGGCCAGCTTACATATACCATACGACTTATGACTGAATGTGATTGGATGGGTGCGATGATGTCACACAGTCTATGTAGCAGCTTAGTTTCTGATTGGATCATTGTGATGAGGTCACACAGGCTATGTGGCAGGTTAGTTTCTGATTGGATGAGTGTGCTGAGGTCACACAGTCGATGTAGTAGGTTAGCTTCTGATTGGATGAGTCTGATGAGGTCACACAGTCGATGTAGCAGCTTAGTTTCTGATTGGATGAGTGTGATGAGGTCACACAGTCGATGTAGTAGGTTAGCTTCTGATTGGATGAGTGTGATGAGGTCACACAGTGTATGTAGTAGGTTAGTTTCTGATTGGAAGAGTGTGATGATGTCACACAGTCGATGTAGCAGCTTAGTTTCTGATTGGATGAGCGTGCTGAGGTCACACCGTGTATGTAGTAGGTTAGTTTCTGATTGGATGAATGTGATGATGTCACACAGGCTATGTAGCAGCTTAGTTTCTGATTGGATGAGTGTGCTGAGGTCACACAGTGTATGTAGTAGGTTAGTTTCTGATTGGATGAGTGTGCTGAGGTCACACAGTTGATGTAGTAGGTTAGTTTCTGATTGGATGAATGTGATGATGTCACACAGGCTATGTAGCAGCTTAGTTTCTGATTGGATGTGCGAGATGAGGTCACACAGTGTATGTAGCAGCTTAGTTTCTGATTTGATGAGTGTGCTGAGGTCACACAGTGTATGTAGTAGGTTAGTTTCTGATTGGATGAGTGTGATGATATCACACAGTCGATGTAGCAGCTTAGTTTCTGATTGGATGAGTGTGCTGAGGTCACACAGTGTATGTAGTAGGTTAGTTTCTGATTGGATGAGTGAGATGAGGTCACACAGTGCATGTAGTAGGTTAGTTTCTGATTGGAAGAGTGTGATGATGTCACACAGTCGATGTAGCAGCTTAGTTTCTGATTGGATGAGTGTGCTGAGGTCACACAGTCAATGTAGCAGCTTAGTTTCTGATTGGATGAGTGTGCTGAGGTCACACAGTCAATGTAGCAGCTTAGTTTCTGATTGGATGAGTGAGATGAGGTCACACAGTGTATGTAGTAGGTTAGTTTCTGATTGGATGAGTGAGATGAGGTCACACAGTGTATGTAGTAGATTAGTTTCTGATTGGATGAGTGTGCTGAGGTCACACAGACTATGTAATAGGTTAGTTTTTGATTGGATCATTGTGATGAAGTCACATAGATAGGTCTGTGTTTGGCGGGTGATTGGTGTGGTAACAACCTCTGCAGCCAGTCAGTCTGTGACTGGTCTATGCAGCGATCCTTTCTTATGCTCTGTGCTCTACCGTAAATGTAATCTATGCCCCAATTTGTGCATATTAATCCAAAATATCTTTGCTATTTTATATTTCATTTAGGCCGCATTTATTTGTCTCTTTTCTCCACTTTGGTGAATATCGAATCATGAGTCACTCTACAAGTAAATGTATTTCTCCATTCAGTCTCATGTTGGTATACAGTGTTCCTACGCTGCATTTTGATTTTTAGAAACAACAGTCATTCCACCTAAGACTTTCATCAATACCCCAGAACAATTTCAGCAGCCACCATGAGGAACACCAGCCCATGTTAAAGCTGCATCCTACATCACATTCACCTGTTCTCCCACTGTCACAGGGTCGTATATTATATATAAATGTCGGCACAGCGTGGATTATGATTGCCCTCCCTCATTACTGCACATTACAGATGAATTAGGCTTCTATGTCCGCTCTATTCTTTAGAAGGACTGAAAGGGTTTCTGTCACCAGTTTTTTCGGTATGAATCAGGCCAACAGAGTTGTGCTAATGTCACCTGATTCCAAATATATATCTGTTTTATTTACTGGTGCCCCCATTTTTATATAAAATGAACTTTTATTTTATGCTAATAAGGCCTCTAGGTGCAAGGGGCGTTACCCCTGCTCCTAGAGGCTCTGTTGATTGACAGGCCCAGGCAGAGAAGAAACACTCCATTCACCATAGCTTGCAAGGACCTTCAATGATGTCATGACCATGTGATCAGTCACATGGTTTAGGAAGAGACAGGCTGTTTGTGTGATCCTAACCATGTGACTGATCACATGGTCATGACATCATTGAAGGTCCTTGCAAGCTATGGTGAATAGAGTGTTTCTTCTCTGCCTGGGCCTGTCAATCAACAGAGCCTCTAGGAGCAGGGGTAACGCCCCTTGCACCTAGAGGCCTTATTAGCATAAAATAAAAGTTCATTTTATATAAAAATGGGGCACCAGTAAATAAAACAGATATATATTTGGAATCAGATGACATTAGCACAACTCTAATGTCAGCCTGATTCATACCGAAAAAACTGGTGACAGAAACCCTTGAAAGTAATCAGTGATGCAGTTATCTCTGCAGTCCCAGCATACGGCCTCATAATGGCTTATATTACTTGCATGAAATAAATCATACTCATATTTAAACATGTCTTTCATATTTCCATAGATTCAGTGCCATACCTACCATCAAAGCAGACCATGTAACTGCTGGAGCACAGAATCCAGAGCTGAACGGCTTCTTCTGTTCCCAACATAAATTCCCTACATTTTCTGGAGGCCACAATTAAAGGACACTCAGTGCACAGACATTTTTACAGGTTTCATAACGTTCAATGGTAACTGTATGAATTCCTATGCACTGAGCTCCACCTAGTGGTGGCTGCCGGAAGACAGCTTTATTATGTACTCTATGAAGAGACGATCTGTGGGGACTAGACTTATCAGTGTATTTATGCAGACTGTCTGGTGTAAATACATGGTGTTCAGAAAGAGCTGCTTATTTAAGAGGCACTTATTTCTCCTGACATCGAAGTTAGGAAAAGATAGAGCACAACTTTTTTTAATTAAAATTTCTTCCACCAAAGAAAAAAAAAAAAAAAACAGAAAGAAATCTGTCATACAACTCATTGCATGGGCCCAGAATAAGCTTTACTATGGGGCCCTATCAGATTGGTGTATGCCCCTTCTTAAAGGGGTTCTCTGGGAATTAAGAAAGTGAAAATACTTGAATATTAGTTCATTATAAATATATTCCCAAATACCTTTCATTAGTTATAATGGCTCGTTTTGTCTGGGGAGCAATGATTAGGAGAAACAAAATGGCCGCCGTCCTATTAGTACACACAGAACCTGTCCTAATCACACAGGAGGACAAGTTACTTCACAACACTGAGGTAAAGAGCTGCCTCATCCTCCTCTCTGCTCTGCTTGTCAGGGATTATGATCCTGAATACAGTTTAATATGATATTTAGTTGAATCTTTGTGGGAATGGAATTCGTGAGGAAAAAACTGAAGTACAGAGAGGACGGACAGGACAGACTGTGGTAATGGAGACTGCATACAAGAGCTGCTGCTCATCAGCCACATCTTCTCATGGACTCCATTCCTACAGAGATTCAGCTGAAGATCTTATCACCTGTAGTCAGGATCATAATCCCTGACCAGCAGAGCAGAGAGGAGGATGAGGCAGCTCTTTACCTCAGTGTTGTGAAGTAACTTGTCCTCCTGTGTGATTAGGACAGGTTCTGTGTGTACTAATAGGACGGCGGCCATTTTGTTTCTCCTAATCATTGCTCCCCAGACAAAACGAGCCGTTATAACTAATGAAAGGTATTTGGGAATATATTTATAATAAAGTAATATTTCAGTATTTTCATTTTCTTAATTCCCGGAGAACCCCTTTAAGCCTCCCAAAAGTCAAACTCATTGGGCTGTGTTAGGGCAGTGATCACAGTGCAATGTTATTTGTAACAGTCAGGTTCTGTCAAGATATAGCGGAGCGCATGCAGTAAAGGAGTATTCTGGTTACAAGAAGTTATTTCCTATCCACTAGATAGGCATAATGGTTAAATTAATAGGAGTGCAACTTCTGGGACCCCCAGAAATCACGGCTAATGTAGCGGCTAATCACGCATATGTACTGCTACCTCCAGAAGTCCTACAGACTCTGAATGGAGAGCAAGTGAGCAAGCTGGAACATCGTTCCATTCAAAGAATGGAGCACAGGACCCCCATTCTCCTGAATGGTTGGGGTTCCAGCGGTATTCAATGGCTATCCTCTATCCAGCCGACAGCTTGTTGTGACCAGAAAACATCTTAAAGATGCTAAAAGCGGAATGTATTCTCTTTTTAGCACAGGTAGGCCAGATTCACACTTTGCTGCGTCATGCCCAGGGACGTGGTGGGACATAAATTGTATTAAAACTGCAGAAATTTACATAGAAGTTTTCCTAGAACCGCTTCCAATAAAACTGTGAATTTTTTAACGCTGCAGGTTTCCTTATTGAAGTCAACGGGAAAAAATGGACAGTAGATTAAAAAAAAACAAAGGGGGTAATTTGTCACGGTAGGAATTTGAGGTCAGTTTTTAGATTGGACTCGCTGTTCGCACTTGCACCAAGTTTATGAAATTTGCACACAGTAATAATAAATTTGGCGCATGTGCAATATAGCTTACGTCTATATGAGTAAAAGTAAGCCTGGGGGACGCCTGGCGTGGCGTTTCGACTTTTTGAAAACACAAAAGATAAATAAGACGTAAAAGTGATCTACACAACATACTTCACCTAAATCCCACGGCTCTTTTGAAAGTGGCTCGGGAGGCCAGAAGTCACAAAACTTTATGCAACAAAAACATTAACAGATGTGACAATTTTACCCCAAAAAACTGAGGTAACAATAAACGTCCCCCATAATCCCTAAAACATACGGTTCTCAAATAAAATTTATGAATGATACAGGAACAAATTCAGACGAGGTAAAAAAAAAAAAACAACAACATAAAAAGATGCATAAATGACCATAAATCTGCCGCCACACACAATAACAGCAAGTCATTTTGTAACTAATATGCTTGTATAGGAAGGCTAGAATAAAAAAAAAAACACAATGAAAGCAGTTCTGAACTTGTCTTTATAAATAACAGTTTCCATTCACATCAGAATATGCGCTTTGTGTCGTTTTTTAGATCTCTGAATGTATCCTGTGAACCTCAGGCACAACGACACACCATCCTCCCCACCGCCACACACCATCCTCCCCACCGCCACAACACCATCCTCCCCACCGCCACAAACCATCCTCCCCACCGCCACACACCATCCTCCCACCGCCACGCCAACACCATCCTCCCCACCGCCACACACCATCCTCACCCACCGCCACCGCCACACACCATCCTCCCCACCGCCACACACCATCCTCCCCACCACCACACACCATCCTCCCCACCGCCACACACCATCCTCCCCACCGCCACACACCATCCTCCCACACCATCCTCCCCACCGCCCACAACCATCCTCCCCACGCCACACACCATCCTCCCCCACCGCCACAAACCATCCTCCCACCGCCACACACCATCCTCCCCACCGCCACCACACACCATCTCCCCACCGCCACCACACCATCCTCGGCCCACCGCACCGCCACACACCATCCTCCCACCGCACACAACACCATCCATCCTCCCCACCGCCATCTCCCCACACCATCTCACACACCATCCTCCCCACCGCCACACACCATCCTCCCACGCACAAACCACTCCCACCACCACCACTGCCACACACCATCCTCCCCACCGCCACACCACATCCTCCCCACCCCACACACCATCCTCCACCACCACACACATCCTCCCCACCACCCACACACCACCCCACACACCACCACCACACACCATCCTCCCACCACCACACCACCACACACCATCCTCCCACCACCACACACCATCCTCCCCACCGCCACACTATAACTTTACTGCCCCCCGTGCCACCTCTAAACTTTTCTAGAAGTGATAAGCCCACCTTTTGTCTGCTATGTTAGTAAAGATCACAGACAGGAACCCTGCTAATTACAAGCCAACAGAACAGAAGCTATAGTTACATAGATCATTCTATATTGTGAGCAGGATGCAGGACACAGATTCAGGTCTAAAGCAAAGACAACTGCACAGGAGAGGCTGCAGACTGTGCCCTGCGCAGCAGCATTCACATCACATGCGGCGTGCAAACTTCAGTCCACTGCGGTAATGGGCAGAGATCAGGGGCGCACCACCAATGAGGTCGTGTGAGGCGATCGCCTCAGGCCACCAGGTAGGGGAAAGACGGGGGCAGTGGAAGGACCATGGGCACTGAGCGCTTTCATTGTGGCAAAGGGGTTAGGTTAAGAAATTGGCATAGAGGGGAAAGGGCAACTTTTCAGGCAGCAGAAAGGCTAGGGGCGCTCCCGGCAGAGAAGATTAGCTGGCAATAACCTAACGTGATTTATAGCACAGCATCTCGGCCACTAAGTGGAGACCACGTAAAGTTACAGAGCACGTCGCCGAATGCAGAGGTACACAGTGCATAAAAGCCACCAACGCTCTGCTGACTCTGCTGTGCCGGCAGCTTCATGGCATGGGTCTCCATGGCTGCTGCATGCCAGCCTTCCATCACCAAGCACAATGCCAGGCGTGGGATGGAGGGTGTAAAGCCACCACTGGATTATGGAGCAGTGGAGACGTCTTCTGTGCAGTGACCAATCACACTTCTCTGTCTGGCGGTCTGATGGGCGAGTCTGGTGAATGCCAGGAGAACTCTGCCTGACTGCATCGCACACCTCCCAACTTTGGAAATGGAGAAAGAGGGACAAATTGTGTGGCGCAATTATTTTTTGTGGCACTAGGCCACGCCTCTAACTCCGCCTAAAACATAACTACACACCTAATCCCACCCAGTCCCCTTACTGCCTCACGTAGTAATTATCCCCCAGTAATGTGCCCCCCAGTAATATGCCCAGTTATGTGCCCCCACAGTAATATGCCCAGTTATGTGCCCCCCAGTAATATGCCCAGTTATGTGCCCCCAGTAATATGCCCAGTTATGTGCCCCCAGTAATATGCCCAGTTATGTGCCCCCAGTAAATGCCCAGTTAAGTGCCCCTAGTAACATGCCTAGTTAAGTGCCCCCAGTAATATGCCCAGCTGTGCCCCCCTGTAATATGCCCACATTTTGCCCCCTGTAATATGCCCACATTGTGCTCCCCAGTTTATGTTGTGCCCCCAGTAAAATGCCCACATTGTGCTCCCAGTAATTCTGTGCCCCATGTCCCAGTAATGTGCCCATATTGTGCCACTCACAGAAAGTTGAAAAACAAACACCATATACTTACCTTCTTCCTAGCAGCATCACCAGCAGGACATCTTCTTCTCTAGTCTGGAGGGGGCGGAGCCAAGGCTGACTGTCGGCTGCCCCCACCCCCGCCCAGACCGAAGGTGTAGAGAGCAGCAGGGAGGTATGGGAGAGCCTGCAGGGGGGACGGGAGGGAGAATGGATGAAGCAGTGAACCGATGCCGGCACTCTGCTTCATCACCATATAGGCAACTGTCTCTGCGCCCTATGGATGCAGGGACAGCTGCCATAAACTGGGACATACCTCCCATGTACCGGGACAGCAGGACATCCATCTGCAATCAAGGACTGTCCAGCTGGATCCGGGACGGTTGGTAGGTATGCATCGTGCCATCTGTATAGACTGGTGGAGGAGGGATAATGCTATGGGGTGTTCCTCAGGAGATGGCCTCGCCCCTTAGTTCCAGTGAAGGGAAATCTTAACCTGATAGTGAACAGGCCCCGTACATGTATGGTGACTGGTGCTGGGCGCCATGCATCTATGGCGTGAGATTAAGGCCCCTTGCAGACGAGCATGCCACACGCACGTCTCCCACAACGCATCTACTGGCCTGAACTCCCGGCACTGATGGGGATCACATAGCATTATAGTGATTTATGATGCTATGTAACCCTTACAGTTCTGGAATGTAATGGATAACTCTAACAGCATTATGTCAGTGTTATCCGACACATTCCAGAACTATAAGGGTTGCATAGCATCATAAATCAGTATAAGGGCTCATTCACACGACCGTATGAAAAAAAGGGATCCGCAAAAACGGAACGGACACAGAAAGAAAAATACGGTCGTGTGAACGAGCCCTAATGCTGTGTGACCCGGTCAGTGCCAGGATTCAGGCCAGGGGATGCGTTGCGGGAGACGTGCGTGTGTCACGCTCGTCTCCAAGGGGCCTAAAGCTCCTGCAATCTAGTAGGAGCATTTCAGGTGACTCGGGGAGAAGACAGACGTATTACCGCTAGTGCCCTCTCCTCTGCTCGGCACACAGCACTTCTATTTTTGAAAGCATTCTTACTGTGCAGCATTTTTTCCAAACCTGCCTACAACTTTTGCACCGTACAATATATATATACACACACATTATGCCAAATTTCCCTTTCAGGGAGCTCATCTATTCTTGCATTCAGGTTTGTAAATGAGATGAATTTCGGGGAACAGCAGGAAGAAGATTATTCTGTTTTGCTTTCATTACGCTCTGCTTGCCGATCACATGGAATAACATCCTGGGGCCGTCATCAGTGCAGTCAGAAATAGCACTAAAATCAATAGGACAAGGTGCACAAACACAGCCAGAATCTCTGGTGTGAACAAAGCACAAAATGCTTCAGAATTCTTCGCTGGAAGGGATTTTTAAGTGCGCAAAGCAATTACAGCGAGTTGATCAGGTAGAGCTACCACACACCTCAGCTTACGGTACAATCTCAGCGCGCCGGAGACACATTACTTTTTAACTGTCAACCAGAAAAAGACACAAATCAAGGAAAAGCTTCAAAAAGACAAATATATTAGGACAAGAGCTGTGCGCTATTAAATCACATTAAAGGGCCTCTGTCCATATCTACTGGCTCTAGAGGACGTTTAGGTAACTTCTCTCCGTCAGAATGGAACTCCTGTGGCTGGTCGGTCAGGAGCGGTCTTGATGCCAGGACCCTCATCCTGTGGGCGGCTGTTATGACCGGGTGCTTGGAATTGGTCCAGCATACCTGCACTTTGTCACCTAATTTTCACCAATATAACTAAGAGCACTTCCCCATAGAAGATTGCAGATACATCCCAGACATACCTGTGTGTTCCATGTCCAAGAAAAGCACTTTTATTCTGCTGGAAAACAGCTCCCAAGTACCCAGCTGAAAGTGAAACTAAAACAGCTCTCACTCCTTGACTCGATTCCTAACAGCTATATCTTCTGATATTGTTTGAAAGGTTGGAATGCCAGCTTTCAAACAAGGTCAGGTATATTTCTAGCTGCTACCAATCCTAAGATACGAGCAGCTAATGCAGCTCTCCCCTCTTCAGTCTGGTTTGCTTTGGGCACTTGGGAGCTGTTTCCCAGCAGAATAAAAGTGCTTTTCCTGGACATGAAATACAGATGTGTATGAAATCTTCTGTGAGGCAGTGCTCTTAGATATATTGGTGAAAAGGAGTTGACCGACTTCCTTTAAAAAGTAACACACCAAATTACAGGGCCGTGCCAAAGATCTTGGTGCCAGACACCACAGGAGACCTTCAGAGATGGAAGTCTATGCCTCGATGGGTCAGAGCTGTTCTGACTGGTCAGTATATAAGCCAACAAGTGCAACTGCTCCAACTGAAAGCCCCCCAGAAAAACTAATAAGGGGTATGAAATGAAGCATGCATTATACAGAAAGGTGATGTCCAAATTCACAGGAAGCCACTGACTGCTAGCTGCGTCACAGGGAGGTTCAACCTGCGGCCCTCCTTGCTTCTTAACTGATGACATCACAGATCCTTAATAATACCTATATTATGCATGCAGCCCCTGTATAGTATAGGCCAGGGATGCTCAACCTGTAGCCCTCCAGCTGTTGTAAAACTACAACTCCCACCATGCCCTGTTGTAGGCCGATAGCTGTAGGCTGTCCAGGCATGCTGGAAGTTGTAGTTTTGCAACAGCTGGAGGGCCACAGGTTGGGCATCCCTGGTCTACAGCATACAGTAAGTCATCTGTATGACTTCACCTGCAAACACCAAATCTCAAAGACTCCATCCCAGTGACGGATTCCCTTCCTCTGCAGATCCCCCACAACATGGAGCTACAAGAGCGAGCATTAAAGTCGCCTGATGACTCCGAACTTCCAATGACTTTGTCTAAGTTTCAGACATTTCTCTTGCACACTCGCAGTGACAGCAGCACTTAAGAAGCTCTACAAATAAACAATTCTGCATCAATATTTCTCCAGAATTGAGAACTGCTGGGTGATCTGACAGCAGAATGTGTAATTAGAATGAAGAAAGGAAGGCGATGGCAGTTCTGCTCGCAGGAAAATACTTTTACTTTTTTTAAGTCCAGTTAAAAGGGGGTTATCATGTCTATTTCAGAAACTGAGAAAGTTTTTCTGCACTTGCGTGACCAGAGTTTTGGACGGCGGCGATTCAGCAAATCATTTGGTGCAGAATACAGATGTTACATGTAAAACAGTGAAGGTTTAAGGGAGTTCTCCGGGGTTGAAGGACTGATATCCTATCCCTAGAATGGGACATAAATAACAGATTGGTGGGGGTCCAACTCCGAGCAGCCTGCCCATCAGCTGTTTACAGGAGCTCCATGTGCCGGAAAAGGCACTGTGACTGCATAGCTCCATCCACTGTGTAGTGGCCATTGCTGGTAACTACAGAGCTGCTCCCATTCATTTGATCTGTGGGATCAAATGCTCATAAACCTCTGGGGTCACTTCTTGGTGGGGGGGGGGTCTTTTTTATTTAACCTCAGAGCATCTGCAGTAGTCAGCCAGTGCTGTATAAATCACCAAACTAGACCTCAAATGAACATGGTGCTCTTTTTCTTCTGAGCCCTGTGGTGTGCCCATATAGCAGTTTATGTCCACACATCAGGTGTTGCCGTATTCAGATTAAACGCATAAAAATTGTGGGGTGCTTTTTCTCCTGTTACCTCTTGTGAAAAATTATATTATCTTGGAAAAAATTTGATTTTTCATTTTCTAAATTCTATAAAAATACCTGTGGGCGTTAAAGCATTTACGACATCACTCAATAAAATCCTTGAGGGGGCGTAGTTTCCAAAATGGGGTCAATTTTTGGGTGTTTCCACTGCAGGGGTACCTCAGGGTCTCTTCAAATGTGACATGGTGCCCAAAAACAATTCCAGCAAAATCTGCCCTCCAAAAGCCATATGGCGCGCCTTCCCTTCTGTGCTCTGTTGTGTGCCCATACAGCAGTTTACGATGGGATATTGAGACATTCAGGAGCAAACGCATAACACATTGTTGGGTACTTTTTCTCCTGTACCCATTGTGAAAATGAAAAAATATGAGGCTTATGCAACATCTTATTGGATTAAATAATTTTTTTCATTTTCACAGCCAAGTGAATTCTATAAAAGTAAATTCTACAAAACTCCTGTGGGGTTAAAGCAATCAGTACACCCCTCGATACATCTCTTGAGGGATATAGTTTTCAAAGCTGGGTCACTTTTTGGGAGCTTTCTCTGTTCACAGTCTCTTCAAATGTGACATACAGTAGCTCCCAAAACTATTGTAGCAAAATCTGCCCTCCAGAATCCATATGGGGCTCCTTCCCTTCTGAGCCCTGCAGTGTGCCCCTACAGCAGTTTACGACCACATATGGGGTGTTTCTGTAAACTGCAGAATCAAGATAATAAATACTGAGGCTTGTTTGCAATATTACAGGAAGAAATTGATTCAAATGGAACATCTTCAAAAAAAAGTGAAATTATGCAATTTCAACTCCATTTACATTTTAATTCTTGTGGAACACCTAAAGGGTTAACAAAGTTTGTAAAATCAGTATTGGATATTTGAAGGGTGTAGTTTCCAAAATAGCATCATTTATACGTGGTTTCTATTATGTAAGCCCCTCAAAATGACTTCAGACCTGAACTGGTCCTTTAAAAAGTCAGTTTTGGAAAATTTCTTGAAAATCTAAAAATTGCTTCTAAAATTCTAAGCCGTCTAATATCCTAAAAAAAAAAAAAAAATCACATTTACAAAATGATGCCACATAATGAGGACACTTGTTGAATATTAATTAATAACTATTTTAGGATGTACTGTGGTCTTAAAAGCTGAAAAATGAAAATTTAGAAAAAAAATTTCCCAAATTTTCTGTAAATTTTGATTTTTTTTATAAATAAAGGTAAAACGTATTGACTCAAGTTTACCACTAACATGAAGTATGACGTGTCATCTGAGAATGGCTTGGATAAGTAAAAGCCTTCCAAAGTTATTAGCACATAAAGTGACACATGTCAGGTTTACAAAAATAGGCTTGGTTAGGAAGGGGTTAAAATCATACATTTAAAAAACAAAAAGATCTATTATTGCACAGTTCTAATTAGGTGAAGAGGAAACACTTATTTCCCAAGTAATAGGGGAGATTTATCAAAACTGGTGTACCGGAAAACTGCCTTAGTTACCTCATAGCAACCAATGAGATTCAGCCTTTAATTTTTTACAGCCGCTTTGGAAAATGAAAGGTGGAATCTGATTGGTTGCTATGGGCGACTAAACCAGTTTTCCTTTACGCCAGTTTTGATAACTCCCATCCATGTCCATAAAAAGGCCAAGAGTGAACATCGTTCTAAACACTGAATAAACTGTTCAAATACTAAGTGTGAACACGGCTCCTGTTCAGTGTGTTCAACCATGTTCACACTTGGCCTCTGTGACTCATGAACTTATTTCTGGACGTGGTTAATTAGAAGAGTGCGATAATAGATCTTTTTTCCTTTTAAATATATGATTGTAAATGATTACGTTGCTGACGTGAGGCTCCGTACTATTTGTATGTTCTCTCAAATGAATTTCCGCACAGATTTCTCTACTTTTTTTGCACCAAACCCACATGAAAATCCATGTTAAGGCTCATGCACATGAACGTGTGCATTCAGTGCCCGTGCTGTGGACCACAATTTGCGGTCCACAATGCACGGGCACTGACATTGGGGCCGCCACATGCAGATCGCGGTCCCATTCATTTGAATGGGGTCCGCGATCCGCATCCGAGGGTCCGCACCGCAAAAAAGTAGTGCATGCTCTTTTTTGCGGTGCGGAGGCACTGCCAGAAACACCATGGAAGCACACCACTGAAGTGAATGGGTCCGCGATCCACAAAGTGTTCATAAGACTTGTCACTTTGCTGGTACTGTGTTAGACGCGGCCGTCGTTTTCATGGCCTCCGAGCCGCATATTTTGCAGCTCAGATCCGGACCCATTCATTTCTATGGGTCCTGTGTGCTGTCCGCATCCGTTGCTCAGTACCGCGGCCCCGCAAAAAAAAAAAAAAAGAACAGAATAGGCATTTCTATGATAGCCGCGGCATGTGTGGTCCACAAATTGCGGAATGCACATGGGCCGATATCAGTGTTTTGTGGATCCGCAAAACACAACGGTCGTGTGAACGTGGCCTTAGGCTCCATTCACACGTCCTGTTTTTCTTTCCTGATCTGATCCGCAAATCAGGCGGACAGGATGCGGATCCATTCATTTCAATGGGTCCTGAAAAAATGCGGACAGCACTCCGTATACTGTCCGCATCCGTTGTTCCGTTATGCGGATCCGCAAATAAGATAGAGCTTGTCCTACTTTTGTCTGCATATGCGATTCGTGGTCCCATTATAGTCAATGGGTCTGCAAAAAATGCAGATGATATGTGGAATGCATCAATATGTCATCCGCAATAGCGGATCCGTTTCCAGGAAATAGAAAGAAATACCCTACCAACATATATTCCTCCGTCCTTTTTTTTTTTTGCGGAAAAACGGAATGGATGCGGATGTACAATTGGTAAAAACGGAAGGTTTTTGCGGAAACACGGATCTTACACTGTGATTTTTCAAGAAAATCCGCTGAAAAATGCTTATAATCCACAACATGTGCAGGTCGTCTAAGGATGTGTTTGTCAGAATAGTACTGACCGATTTCAAGGACAAGCGGCAGAAATATCAATGCATATTCTGATTCACCGCATTTCATATGGAAAAACACCATTGGGGCGAGGAAGGAATATATCATGACCTGTCCTCTGGAAGTCTGACTTCAAATAGTCACAAAATTGTGCGTTTGCGACTTTTTGCGATTTGCAGAAAATTTTTGCACCTTTTTGCATTTTGTTTTTTTGTGACTTGCAGAAAATGTTTTCACCTTTTTGCATTATTACACCGCGCACTCATTTGATACATTTGGACCAGGAGCGCAGGATCATCAAAGGTGCCCTTGTTACAGTAAATCCGCAGGTCCACACCGACAGAGCGAGGCAGAGTCTGCAGACAGAGAGCAATACTGCCACCACTGGAGACAAAAACTTCTATACAGCAAATCACAGATGAAAAGAAGGGAAAGTAAGATTATAGATGGCAAATGCATTCAGTGCAAGCCTTGTGTGTCTACTCAACCACAAACACGGTAAACACTGTAACCGATTATTACATCTCAGCTAAGGGTAAGCAGCTATTATGTATCTGTCATAAAGCACATTTATTTATACCACATGACAAGGTATAAACACATGCCCTCTGCACTGCATAAGACTATGTTCACACCTTGCACGGTAAGTAACTTCAGTGGAGGGGATTTATTAAGAGCGGTGTTACAAACGTCAGACTTAGCATAAAGTCCCTCGGCACAGAATGTGACGTACCGGGCTCTCCGTGGAGATCTCCAATTAGCCCGGTGACATCACCAGCACTAATGGGTGGTCTCTAGCACTGCCCTAACCTAGTTAGTTACAGGCTAGGGCAGCGTTATAGACCACCCATCAGAGCCGATGACATCACCGGGATCACTGCTAGGCGGAAGCCTCCATCTAGCTTATCCATGGAGAGCCGGGTACGTCACCAGATCTCAAGAAAATTCCCTTGCTCTGAACGATTCAGAGTAGGGTAAAGGGGAGCATTGGAGCGTGAAAAGCTCATGAGGAATGAGTGCAGATTGGGTTGTGTCCCTTTTAATAACCCCTTAAGGGCTCATGCACGCGGCTGTTGCCCGGCCGTGGCCATATTGCAGCCCGCATACGGTGGGGCCTCAATACATGGGCACTGGCCGTGTGCACCCCGCATCATGGACCCATTCACTTGAATGGGTCCAGAATCCCGGAGATGTGGAACAGAGGCACAGATCGGAACACTACAGTGTGCTTCCGAGGTGTTTCTGGCCGTGCTTCCGCACCGCAAAAAAGTAATGCATGCACTACCTTTCTGCGGTGCGGACCTTGGGATGCGGATCGCGGTCCCCATTCAAGTCAATGGGTCCGCGATCCGCATGTGGTGGCCCCACAGTCAGTGCCCGTGCGTTGCGGACCGCACTTTGCCACGGCCGGCACACGCTCGTGTGCATGAGCCCTAAGCCTTGACAACTTTTCTCAACACTTTTAAAAAGTGACAAGTGAAAAGTTGCAAATTATTGCACCACAATTTGCAACTTTTTTACTCCACAAAAGTAAACACTTCAAGGTTCCCTCAGTGTGTTCGCAAGGAAATGCTCTAAATGCTCTCTGCACATACGCTGAACACCCCCACGATGACTGGGCCCCACAGCACATTTTTGAAGCCCCCCCCCTCTTAACCCCATCCTCCCGTGCATCCACCTCTCCTGCATGTAGTCTAGATCGCTCTCTTAGACCACACCAGGCAGCCGCTCCATCCATTTTCTACAGTCTCTATATATAAAGTAATTTTGTAAATACTTTTGAAGGGATCTTGAAGCATAAAGTGACCAGCACCTACTTGTAAGGTTCGTTTATTCAGAGATTTCCCCACTCACGGATCCAGTTTCTCTGCTAGATTCTCTTCAGTACGGCAGATCAGGGCAGGGGTGTGTCCTTTCTTGTGGTGTACGTGCTTTCTCAGGGGGTGTGTCCTTTCTTGAGGTGTACATGCTTTCTCAGGGGGTGTGTCCTTTCTTGAGGTGTACGTGCTTTCTCAGGGTGTGTGTCCTTTCTTGAGGTGTACGTGCTTTCTCAGGGTGTGTGTCCTTTCTTGAGGTGTAACATGCTTTCTCAGGGGTGTGTCCTTTCTTGAGGGTACGTGCTTTCTCAGGGTGTGTGTCCTTCTGAGGTTACGTGCTTTCTAGGGGGTGGGTCCTTTCTTGAGGTGTACGTGCTTTCTCAGGGGGCGTGTCCTTTCTTGAGGTGTACGTGCTTTCTCAGGGGGCGTGTCCTTTCTTGAGGTGTACGTGCTTTCTCAGGGGCGTGTCCTTTCTTGAGGTGTACGTGCTTTCTCAGGGGGAGTGTCCTTTCTTGAGGTTGTACGTGCTTTCTCAGGGGTGTGTCCTTTCTTGAGGTGTACGTGCTTTCTCAGGGGGTGTGTCCTTCTTGAGGTGTACGTGCTTTTCTCAGGGGGTGTGTCCTTTCTTGAGGTGTACGGCTTCTCAGGGGTGGTCCTTTCTGAGGTGTACGTCCAGGGTGTCCTTTCTTGAGGTGTACGTGCTTTCTCAGGGGGTGTGTCCTTTCTTGAGGTGTACGTGCTTTCTCAGGGGGTGTGTCCTTTCTTGAGGTGTAACGTGCTTTCTCAGGGGGTGTGTCCTTTCTTGAGGTTGTACGTGCTTTCTCAGGGGGTGTGTCCTTTCTTGAGGTGTACGTGCTTTCTCAGGGGGTGTGTCCTTTCTTGAGGTGTACGTGCTTTCTCAGGGGGTGTGTCCTTTCTTGAGGTGTACGTGCTTTCTCAGGGGTGTGTCTTTCTTGAGGTGTACGTGCTTTCTCAGGGGGTGTGTCTTTCTTGAGGTGTACGTGCTTTCTCAGGGGGTGTGTCTTTTCTTGAGGTGTACGTGCTTTCTCAGGGGGTGTGTCCTTGTCAAAGCTTGTAACTTTACGTATGGCTGGTGGCAGTTGAAGGATGGAACTGAGCGTGTGTGACCACCCTAGTAGGTGGACGTGCACATTACTATAAAGATTAATGACCAGGAGGGACCATTCTTATGAATCAGCTTACAATTGGAGCATGTTTGTATCAGAAAGCAAATTACAAAAGTAACAAACATGTAACGTTGGCACAATTCTGTTACTGCTGATGTCATCTAATGGTGACAGGATACATATGGTCTATGGATTATAAAGTATATTCATTGTATAATGAGAGATCTTCATCTTGCAAGATGCCTCTCTTAAAAATTAGAAGACATCTCTGCACCAATCTGTGACATGGCCGGGTGGACTCTGGTCTCCCAGAGCGCTGGTCCTTGTCCGTATATAATACAAACTATGTAGCCATGAAAATGCATTTTAAAAAATTTCCTGGGAAGACTAGTGCAGCACACGTCAATAGACGTCAACAAATGTAAGCAAAGGAGCAAACTCAGTGTTAGGCCTCATTCACACGTCAGTGTTCGGTCAGTGATTTCCACCAGTGATTTTGAGCCAAAACCAGGTGCGGTTCTAAACACAGAAAAGGAACAGATCTTTCCCTTATACCTTATGCCTGTGGAGGCTCCGATCACTGATGGAAATCACTGATCAAACACTGACATACGAGTGAGGCTTTATCTGTCGTATGACAGGTCTGGTTAAACAGAATAATCAACACAAGTGTGAACAGAGCCTTAGGCCACGTCCATTCATGTGCTACATCTGCTGTACCGTGGATCCCTATAGACTGATTATTAAGCGTGTCCGTCAGCGTTTCTGATGTTTTGACGTCAACAGCTGAATGCTAACACACGCTGTATGTGAACAGAGCTCTACAGGCTGATTTTACAGTGGATTTTGCTAGGCTCCAACCACCTTGCAGTGCCTCCTACCTTGCGCCCGCACCGTGCAGTCCAGTAACCTTTTCAAAGGAAGAAATCAATTAAGGCTGGATCTATTGATAATTCTTGGATGCAGCTCCAGGTGACCCCCCTCCTCCTCACAAGACATCATCCTGCAGGTTCAGATAACATCAGTCTTCAATGTCTCCTCGGTCAAATCAACAGGCTGAGTCCTCAGAGCCCCAATTATTTTCCCGGCTGCATTTTAAGCAGCGTGTGCAATATTTGTGGCTGGTGCATTATACCGCCCTGCCTCATTACGACGAGCCGTGTCTCCCGTACAATACACAGCCTTAATGCATTAAACAGTTTGGCGACTGCTTGTAAACGAGGCGCCCGCGCTAACGAGCTCGAGGCCTTGACAGCACATTCTTGACGGAGAGGGAGAAACGCTGCAGAAGCTCAGAGCTCGGTTCAGGAAGGCAGACAAATACCGTTTGCATCCGATAAATTTATCGTGCGTCCTGCTGTGGTCCCGTCTCTGTCCTGTACGAGATGACAAAAACCGTCAGCTGGAAGCAGCGACCAGATCTGGGAAATATAGACTCAGAACTGGAGAGCCGGGCATCGCCATCTGTGCCAGGCTCACATTATAAAGGGCGAAGGCTGCCTGCACTCTCAGACGCCCTCCTTCGCCCACCCCTGCAGCTTTATATTACACTTAACAGCTTTGAACACGGGATAAGTAATGTAGACCTCATCATTAACCGAGGCACAATTGCAGCAGGCGGCTCGAAACCTCATCTATTCCAGGGGAGGGAAGGAGGCGCTGATGAATAATGTTATATATCTCCATTCAGACCCTCACAGCCGCCGACTCATGGGATATTTAACATTTCTCCGCATGAGGGACTATTTTGAGTCAATTGGGTTTTTTTTTTTAACCCTTTCATCTCCTGCGACAAAAACTGAGCTGATCAGCAGGACTCACGTAAAAAGAAATACATATATTATTTTTATACAAAGGTCGATTCACTAATATGAAACGTCTAAGTCCTCAGCAGAATTTATTTGCAACTGCGGGCGGACTACACGGCGCAGGTGGATGATGTCATAGGAGCTTTCTGCCCTTTTGCTGCAAACCCAGAAAATGATCTGACGCCACGAATCGGGAAAAAAGGCCTCGAATCTGACTATGGTACAAGGCGACTGGACGTATACTGCACGGGTGGCAGCTTCACGAAGCAACTGACCCTCAGGGGACACCTGTTGATTGTCACATTGTGGACCCCCATTAAAGGGAATCTGTCACCCCAATTCTAGACTATTATCTACAGTAGGGATACCCAACTCCAGCTGTTGCAAAATGACAACTCCCAGCATGCCCTAATAGCTGTAGGCTGTCCGGTCATGCTGGGATATGTAGTTTTGCAACAGCTGAAGGGCCGCAGGTTGGGCATCCCTGATCTACCTGAGTAGTCCTGCAGATAAGGAGTCCACATCTCTGTCTTTATTTTCTTACTGACCCCGGTTCCCTCACTGTCAGCGATCAAAGCTGCACTGAAACCACAGTCCAGACCGATGTGCTAACATAATGGAGAGGACTCCTCTGCGCATGCACAGCAGTCCTGACCGTGTATTTCAGTGCAGCTCTGAGCACTGACAGCGGGGGTAAAGGGGATCAGTAGGAAGATAGATGATAGTGATCTGGACAGTCCTGACCGTGGATTTCAGTGCAGCTCTGAGCACTGACAGCTGGGGTAAGGGGGGCAGTAGGAAGATAAATAATAGTAATTTGGACTCATATATTACTGTGGATAATGGTCCAAAATCGGGGTGACAGCTTCCCTTTAATAGCTTCAGCTGTGGCGTGGTGGTCATTGGATTTTGGATACTGTGCCTCTGACGTGATGGTGCTACCCCGATCCGTGGCGTGATGCAATGGTCACGTGTAACTTTCCATTATTTCCAATGAGACAAGACTTGTAATTGGGTGCAATTATTTCCTGCGCCGCAGGGTGTCCAGCAATGGTCCCCCGTGTGGACCTCCACTGAGGAATAAGGATCCGTTACTTCTTCAATGCAAAGCAGCAAATCCGTAGCATCTCCAGGTGCTCGGAAGGATCCACTCCTCACAACGTCTCTCTGAACAATAGGCAGAAAACCAGATCCAAGTTCCATCGAGAAGACGAGCGCTCCGACACAAGGCTGCTCCCACACTCCGGAGCTTAATAACTTACATCAGAATGAGTGCAATTAATGAGGACGTATCGATCAGGGCAATCAATGGGGGGGGGCGAGAGGTGAACACACACAAATAATCCTGAAATTACACACTGCCAGGTATAATGACTGCCTAGAGGACGGGTGCACTACAGCTGTAGCATGGGGTTGTAACCTCAATCCGTAGGGGACACTGTGCATTTAGAAGGGTCGCTCCTCTGCTCACGCACAACCCTACAAAACCGAATGCAGATCTGCAAAGTGGGATTATTAACAACTGCAGCCCGGAGGGAGGAATATGTGATGAAAGTGAATGCTGGAGGTTAGAAAACAGATTGCAAAAAAAAAAAAAAAAAAAGCTTCCTATTGATATGCACCATACAAAGGAGGACTATACCTGGTGGGAGCGGTTAACCCCCGGCATGCCACCCCGTGTACCAATCCATTAGAGGCAATGAGCCGAGCTCCGAATGGACATCACAAAGTAAAGGTTGCAGCGACTTTCTGTAATAACATCTGGGGGGCATCATACATATGTATAAGGCACGGCATTAGACGGGCACACGTCGGAGGGTAGGCTCTACGGGAGAGGTGGGTATTCCTTGCAAAACGGTTACGAAGCATACTGGCCACCAGTCCATGACAATGGGCGAGCACCTGCAGGGACTGGCATCCTGGGGGGGGGGGGGGGCGGGTTAATACTAAGCATGCCTTAGCAAAGGGGGGGGGCGATGGAAGAAAACTGGGCATCAGGTTGGTAATTATTCAGCCAAGAGCTAAATGTAGTGAGGATGAGCCGGCTGTAAATCTGGATGGAAACTAATTAGCTGGTTAGAGAGAGGATGCAAGAGAGCAAAAGAGCAAAGGGGGGCATCGAGACGGTACCGGGGGCTATGCAAATGACTGGGTGCAGCTGGCAGGACTGGCAGACACTGGGTGCCAATGCCTTAGTGATGGGTGCACAGTGTAGAGGCTGCAAGATGCACTGGGATTACTAGGGGTAATGCAAAATATTGGGGTGCACCGGGTTGTATTAGGGCATTGCACATTATTAGGGGGCACTGGCTAGTCCTGGGGGCAGGGGTAAGTCCTGGGGAAGCTGGGTACAATGGATTGGGAAACACTGAGGGTCACTGGGCTGACATTTCGGGGGGCATGCACCCATTACAGGGGGTGATGCCAGGTGGTCCTCTATAGGATAGAACACCTTCTGTGCCCGGGTGATGGGATGCCACCCCGGCTGGGAGCGAGTCTTCTAATACAAAGGCTGGATGATTAAACAGGGAGGTGCACTTACCGTCGAGGGGGTCTCCAGTCCTGGGGTGCTGCTCTGATATTCTGGGGGTGCTCTCCTTATTTTCTTATATTTTTAAGCTCCTTCCACAGCTCCGGCTGCCGCTTCTCTCAGCTCCCTTCACGTTCTCACTCCGAGAGCCGTGACCGCGCAGCGCGTCGCCGCCATCACCCACAGACGAGCTCTCTCCTCCGCGCGTCCCCTGCCGTCATCACCAGAGCACCGGTACTCTCCTCTGCGCGTCCCCGCTGCCACTAACAGAACGGTAAGTCTCTCCGGGGCGCGTCCCCGACGCCGTCACCTGTCACCGCGCACCCCCGCTCTGTAGAATCACCTCAGAAGCGAGACGGGGCTACCGTCAGTGCCTGAGGCGCGCTCCCGTCAAGACTGGGGTAACTCTCTGAGGCGCGCCCCCTCCAGGGCTAAGGTAACGCTCTGATGCGCGCTCCCGCCGCTCGGGCGCGCGCCCAGTGTCGCTCACCTGTGGCTTCTGAGGTAATTTTCGGAACGCCTGTCCATTAACTGGTTATAGATCGCGTCTTCCTGGCGGATTCTTCAATTATGTATGTCCTGGTCGGTCACAGTAATTACCAGATTCTGCCTTCCATTTCCCAGTATGGAGATCCTGGAGGGGTCAGTGGTAATAAACCCATAATTATTTATAATGACTCCTAATACGTTTTCATACCTCCCAAGTGTCCCTCTTTGGGAGGGACAGTCCCTCTTTTTGACCCAAGTCCCCCTGTCCCTCTTTACTCCTTAAATGTCCCTCTTTTTGACCTGGAGAATTAATGCATAAATGTGCATTAATAAATTTACTAAATTGCTCCTTACTAAGCTATCTGTTTGGTTTTTACCTGTATATTAGACAATAACTCCATTATTTGGTGTAATTTGGACCTTAAAATATCTATAATCTGATGATTTATGTGTTAATATTTATTTGGACATTGAAGCGCAAGAAAAAAAAAGGCCGCAGGGGCTCCAGTAATTATGATTTGGGCGGAGTTAGAGGCGTGGCCTAGTATAAAAAACTGCCATGATGCGCGCCACACACATTGTCCCTCTTTGCAATTTTCAAAAGTTGGGAGGTATGCGTTTTATTTCTGACCGTAGGTAAAAAGCGGATGGCGAGGGTCCGATGCGTCATTTGCGGGGCGGTCTGTACGGATGTTCAGATTACATTGGGCCTAGTTTATGTCTGTATTTATTAAATAGTGGCGTTTGGTCAGTCAGCCATGTTTGTGACTCCGCTGTTCACAGCGCTGGATCGGGCATCAGACTGGCGCAGTGCACAAATTATTCAATTCCCGTCACTTTTCTGACAAGAAGATTTCCACATAACAACGTCGTGTCAGAGCTGACGACCCATTGACGAGGCCAAAACTAATATTAACCCATTAATGATGCTTTTTAACGGGGCCTCATTCTGCAGGTCGTGCCATGGGAGCAGATTTTGGTGAGTTTCTGCGGCAAAACCAGCAATGCTTCGGGATGTTACACACGGATCGGCTACGGATTTTGCTGCGGACAATACCAGAGGCGGAAATCCAAGGGGAAATCCGCTCTGCAGTCCGTTTCTGCTGTGGTTTTTCCCGCCATGTGTGAACATACCCTACAGCGCCGTAGAAGAAACTATTCTCCGGTATCTCATGCCGTCCTGGAGCCAGATTTCAAATGGTCGCCATACTGAGGCTCCGATCCCGTCCATTTAATCCTTTGTTTTCCACCGTCAGTATGTAAGTATATTATGGGACAGGCACATTAAGGTGGCGTTACATTCGCCAGTTTTATTGAAAATTCTGTTGACGGAAAATGTGCCAAATTTATAAAGAGGCGCGGGGCTCATAACAAATTTTGGCCGTCAGTGCAACAGAAATTTTAAACCACCGCTAGCTATGAGCTGCCATAGACTGGTATAATACCTTACAGCAGTGTCTGGCGCCCGTTATAGCGGGAGACCACGCCCTCCCATTAAGCCCTGCCTACTTTTCTCAAAGTGGTGAGAGAAATGAGAAGTTACGACAAATTGTGTTTCATATGTAACGTGCCCCATAATCAGCGACTCTGTACACCATAAGGACTCTGCAGAAATAAGTATCGTCTGGCGCTCTTTTCTCCAAAAACGCCATAGAAAGTGTAGATTTTAATAGCGTTTTTTTTTTTTTTTTGAGTGGTGTTTTTTAATGAACCCTATGTTTTTTCCATTAGAGAAGGAAATGACAAAATGCTGAAAAAATCTACAAAAGCCTCAACACTGCATTTTTTAAACAAATTCAAATACCGGTATAAGGTAGGCTCCACTTTTCAAATATGTCATCTACCCCGAAAAGAGACATAACGCCAAACAGGTGGCTCTGCCCCCTGACACATTGGGGGATATCCATACTCTAGTCCTCAGGACAAGTCATCAGTCTGAGATTGATGGGGGTCTGACTCCCAGCACCCCAGCCGATCAGCTGTTTGAGGAGGCCGCGGTGACGTCACTGAACTAGGAAGAGGCCTACACGCTCTTTGTACAGCTGATCAATGGGGGTGCTGGGTGTCAGACCCTCGCCGATCTGAAACTGATGACCTAATCCTGAGGATAGACCATCAGTATGAAGGTCCCGGAGAACCCCTTTAATATCGCATGTGTGTGAGTCTTGTGATTGGTGTAGAAGGCTGTATGTTGTGGATGGGTCAAGCGTATGGTTAATCCCCCAGAAGAAGCGACTGCTAAACAGCGTTGGAGCGATGGGGGCCACTAGTGGTCGGTATTTTCATTATTCTTTTCTTTATTGATGCTGTCTAAGTTGTATTGTTTTTGGCTAATATTGTATCATTGACTGATTTATTGTGTAACCTGTACTGATACATTGTTGGGGAGATTCATCATTCACTTTACGACTGACAAGTGGCGGTAAAAAGTCGCAGGTCTGAACTTTTAACTGCAAATTTTTAACAAAATTATTACATGTACCTTTTTCCGCCATCCTCGCCACTTTCCTAAAAGGGGGTGTGGCAATGGTTGGTGAAGGGGTGTGGCCCTGGTGTGATTTATCTTCATTTACGCCAATTTTCCGTTATAAATGAAGACAGAAATCTCCTTTGATTACCTGATTATAATGGTTTTCTGCTTGACAATGTAACAAATCAAACTGTAATGTACAAATAATAATGTGCTGTAATCTACTTTCTTCAACTGAAATGAAAAACTCAATAAAAACTATTGAAACAGAAAATCCGCACAGATTTTGGTGCATTTCCGCGCCGAAAACTGAATGAGTTATTTGCATTTTTTTGATGCGGATTTGATGCCGCAGATTGAAAAGCACAAAATCCGCTCAAAAGAACCGCACAAAGTATTCAGCACCCCCAGGTTAGTTTCCGCACGGAACAAAGAAGCACAGTGCACATGAGATCTGTGTAATCTCATACACTTTGTTGATCTATAAGGGCTCATGCACACGACCGTATGTATTTGCAGTCCTTAAAAAACTGGATCCGCAAAAAATACGGATGATGTCTGTGTGCATTTAACGGAACAGCTGGGCCCTAATAGAACAGTCCTATCCTTGTCCGTAATGCAGACAATAGGACATGTTCTATTTTTTTTAAATGAATGGGTCCCGATCTGAGACGCAAAATATGCGGCTCGGAGGCCGAGAAAACATTGGCCGCGTGAATGTAGCCTAACAGAGATCTATCAGGCCTCTTATACACAAATCATACGGATTGTGTCAGGATCTGATCAGAAAAAAACGGAGGGTTTTGCTTATAAGTTTTGTCTGCGATTACGCTCAGTGTTCCAGTTTTTTTTTACACGGGTGCAAAAAAATTACAGCGGTCCCTCAAGATACAATGTTAATTGGTTCCAGGACGACCATTGTATGTTGAAACCATTGTTGAGTAATCGGTTCCAAAGCCCCAAAATGTCATCTAAGATAAGAGAAAATGAAGATTTAAGACAAATAAGCAGATAACTAAGACAGATAACACAAATCCTTACATATAACAGTCAGTAATAGCTGATAACTAGTAACTAACACAGATATTTCACCAGAGAAGAGTCCTTGACTTGTTGGATCTCAGTCTGAGACATTGTATGTTGAGTCTGGTGTCAATTTACGATGGGTCAGAAAAGACCATTGTGTGCTGGAAATATTGTATCCTGAGGCCATTGTATCTTGTACTGTATTGAAAAATATGTTAACCATAAAAACATGATTTAAACAATAGGTTGTTTTCTGACGACAAATTCCCTTTAATTAAGACCAAAAAACCTCCGCGGCTGTAATAACCAGAGGGATTCGTTTATCAGGGAATTCATTGTGAGACGTCCTGATACCTGCGCACAGATGACTGATAGGACTCTGTGGGTATTCCTATAATAGGCTTCTTAGTGGTGCGGTGCAGTCTGAAGCACTGTGGGGTGCAGATAAATGCCTGGGATACAGAAGAACCTGGCGGTATAACAATAAGATGTGGGGATATGTTACTGGAAGACTGAAGAGGGCTCATAGCACCACCCCAGCTTACTGTAAGTCCGTGATCTCCTACCATGTGTCATACATAACGTCCCCTCTGCTGATTCCTGCAGTCGCCTGTCTCTTCAGTGGTACGCTGCACTCTCTGCCTTCATGTGAGATGTTACTTCTTGAGTCTCTGTTCTCATCAGTGGCCTCTTAAGGGGAATCAGTCAGTAGTTTTATGGTGTCCTAAACTACTGTCAGATCTCCTTAGCAAATTGCTGGATCACTTTTTGCTAAAATCTTGTATTGAACATCTCCAGCGCACACCAATGAGTCCTGATATTCATGAGCTCCTGGCTTTCTCCTCCCCCTGCTGCTAATTCACTGACTGATGATGAGGACTGATGTGCACAGACAGCGGGGGCGAGGTGAGTATTGTGTTCTTTTATTTTTTAATTTGGTTTGTGAAGATTACTGGGGGAACTTCGGGTGTAGAGGTTGCTGCATTATTTACTGGGGGGCACTATAACTAAAGAGGCACTACTGGGGGGGGCGATATTTAGAGACCAATACTGGGGGGGGGCTGTGTTTAAGTGGACACTACAGGGGGACTTTATATGTAAAGAGGCTAGTATTGGGGGCTTAGGTGAAGAGGCAGCTACTAGGGGCATTATATGCACTTAGGGCACTACTAGGGGGTATTATATGCACTTAGGGCACTACTAGGGGGTATTATATGCACTTAGGGCACTACTAGGGGCATTATATGCACTTAGGCACCACTAGGGGTATTATATTCACTTAGGGCACTACTAGGGGGTATTATATGCACTTAGGGCACTACTAGGGGGTATTATATGCACTTAGGGCACTACTAGGGGTATTATATGCACTTAGGGCACTACTAGGGGGTATTATATGCACTTAGGGCACTACTAGGGGTATTATATGCATTAGGGCACTACTAGGGGTATTATATGCACTTAGGCACCACTAGGGTATTATATTGCACTTAGGCACTACTAGGGGGCATTATATGCACTTAGGGCACTACTAGGGGGTATTATATGCACTTAGGGCACTACTAGGGGGTATTATATGCACTTAGGGCACTACTAGGGGGTATTATATGCACTTAGGGCACCACTAGGGGGTATTATATGCACTTAGGGCACTACTAGGGGGCATTATATGCACTTAGGGCACTACTAGGGGCATTATATGCACTTAGGGCACTACTAGGGGCATTATATGCACTTAGGGCACTACTAGGGGCATTATATGCACTTAGGGCACTACTAGGGGGCATTATATGCACTTAGGACACTACTTGGGGGCATTATATTTACTGGGGCCTAAACGGAGATGATTACTAAGTAGGGACATTAAAGGAAGCATTAATACTAAATCTGTTTTTGTTATTTGCGTGATTTAAAAAAATGTCTTGCATGAAACCAGTCCCTGGTACAGAAAAGGTTTGGGACCACTGTTCTAATTGACAGCTTCCCTGGGTTTTATATGGTGCACACCCCTACTGTTGCTCCAGTCATATTGACCTAGCTTGTTCATTGTCCAGGTCTTCTCGCCTGCTGCCCGTCCTGACCTCAGTCTGTCCACCACTGAGGCTGAACTCCACCTGCCCCAGCCCACTACAGTGTTTGCCTGCTTCTCTGGTACCACAAATCATGTCTTCTTTCTATCTATGTCTCAGCTATAGAGGTGGCAACCTGGGGATTCCCTATGGAAAAGTCATACCTCCTAGCAGGAGTTCAGGGTGGAGAATGCACTCTCTGGTTTAGCCTTATTTTAGCCTCATGAGAAGTCCTTTCGTCAATATATTGCAAGTATTAGGGTCTGCTTTGCAAGGTCACCATAAAAGCAGGTCCAAGAAAGCACCATGCTTCCCTGGGTTTGATAGCATAGTCCCTATCTCTATAGCTTAGGCCGACGGCCATCACTCTAAGAGTATGGACACAATGAACTGCATTTCTAACAATAGATTGATTGTTTACCAGGGATGAGCTCAGTTTGTTCTGGTAAGAACCTTCTTCTAATGCAATTATTGACTTAGCTAATTAGGGGACGTTCCCTTCCACGCGCACATCGATCAGTTTTATTGATAGTCCTCCCATAGACTTGAAAGATTTAGTTTATTTTCTAATCAATATTTATGTAGAAACTTTACTGAGCCTCAATCACTAGGACTGGATTATGTAGATTAAGCGCTGATCCCTTTACCCATCGATAGACTGTTAATCAGTGATCACTGTTATTCTGATATCTTGATTATTAATGTTCAATCTGACTTAAACTGCAGTAATTTGGGTAATTCTACAGGGTGGGCCATTTATATGGATACACCTAAATAAAATGGGAATGGTTGGTGAGATTAACTTCCTGTTTGTGGCACATTAGTATATGGGAGGGGGGAAACTTTTCATGATGGGTGGTGACCATGGCGGCCATTTTGAATCCAACTTTAGTTTTTGCAATGGGAAGAGGGTCATGTGACATCAAACTTATTGAGAATTTCACAAGAAAACAATGGTGTGCTTGTTTTTAATGTAACTTTATTCTTTCATTCTTTTCATATTTACAAGTTTCTGACCACTTATAAAATGTGTTCAAAGTGCTGCCCATTGTGTTGGATCGTCAATGCAGCCCTCTTCTCCCGCTCTTCACACACTGATAGCAACACCGCAGAAGAAATGCTAGCACAGGCTTCCAGTATCTGCACATCTCGTATCTTCACAGCATAGACCCCAAAGATAAAAGTCTAAGGGGGTCAGATCGGGAGACCTTGGGGGCCATTCACCTGCTACATGATGATGAGTTTCCCTCTTTATGCACTGAAGCTGGCACCTTCCCTGAGGTTTTCCAGCAGATGGTGACCACCACATTATGGGTGTCAGGTCCGAGCATTCCTAGATGAACAGTTTCCTGGAAAGTGGATTGGTCGTCGTGGGCCAGGTGAATGGCCCCCAAGGTCTCCCGATCTGACCCCCTTAGACTTTTATCTTTGGGGTCATCTGAAGACAATTGTCTATGCTGTGAAGATACGAGATGTGCAGATACTGGAAGCCTGTGCTAGCATTTCTTCTGCGGTGTTGCTATCAGTGTGTGAAGAGTGGGAGAAGAGGGCTGCATTGACAATCCAACACAATGGGCAGCACTTTGAGCACATTTTATATAATAACTCATGAAATAATAAAGTTACGTTAAAACCAAGCACACAATTGTTTTCTTGTGAAATTCTCAATAAGATTGATGTGTCACATGACCCTCTTCCCATTGAAAAAAACTAAAGTTGGATCCAAAATGGCCGCAATGGTCACCACTGTACTGCTCGGATCCCCTGCGCTCGCATGGGCGCAGCCATCCGGATCTGTCCTCCTCACCCGATGGATCCGGAAGCCTGCGCCCATGTAAGCGCAGGGGATCCGAGCAGTACAGTGCTTGTTACGAGCACGTTCGCTCAACTCTAGTCACCACCCATCTTGAAAAGTTTCCCCCCCTCCCATATACTAATGTGCCACACACAGGAAATTAATATCACCGACCATTCCCATTTTATATAGGTGTATCCGTAGAAATGGCCCACCCTGTAGATCATTATACCTATAGATATTGTACTGAACGCCGATCCATACGGTTGGAGAGTTTTTTGACACGTGAATGATTGCTCCTCTGGGATTGCTGTGTGATCATCTGTTTTTGCTGTCGTCCTGACGTGGCCTGTTCAGTGCTGTAGTCGCTTTGTACGACACGTACACTGTTTTTGGGGGCAATGCTGTAGAAAATAGTAATAACTGCAGCACTGATTTACATTAGGATGTGCATCTCAATAGGTTTGTTCCACGGTGGGCTGCAGAGGAGTCGGCGTGGCAGATTGCATCTATTTATTACACAGATTGCTGCCTTTACCATTGAGAGATCTCATGGTTTAGCGGTTACAATAGTACTACACTTCCCGAGTTATCTTCTTTAAAAATACATAAGACAAGAAGCATCTGCCAGACTGACGTCCCTCTAGTCCAAGACATAGAGGACAGTCATGGTGAGAAAAAAAATCCTGTATACAGCTCCTTCATATATTTTGCTGCAATGTTTTTCTTATTTTTGCATTTTCCATATTTTACAGAATATAGAATAGAAGTCTTGCAGTCTTACCAGGACATATCCAATGGAGACACAATAATTTACTTGGCCCACAGAGTGGAAAGAAGCTATTGAACCCGTATTAGGGCCCTTTCACACGAGCGTGGAGCACGGTCCGGGACAGTCCGTGAAAACCCGGACTGTGCTCCTTCTGAGGGCAGGAGCGCACGGCGTCATTGGTTGCTATGACGCCGTGCGCTTCCTGAGGCCGCCGCTGTACAGTGATATACTGTACACACTCGTATAGAGAATATCACTGTACAGCGGCACAATCATTAGTGGCCGTACACTAAGTGTAATCTGTATATACAATGAATCTCCCCTGTGAGAATTAAAACCTATTTTCCACATATCATACACACTTAGGGGCCTAGGGGTATGGCCACATGGTATAGGCAAGCAGCAGCTGAGCCACGGCCAGCCATGGAGGTATCTTATTAACTCATTACAACCAAATTTTTCATTTGGTGGAGCTGGAGAAGGTTCAGAGGAGGGCAACTAAAGTAATAACTGGAATGGGTGGACTACAGGACCCAGAAAGATTTCAAAATTAGGGTTATTCACTTTAGAAAAAAGATATAAATATATCAGGGGTCAGTACAGAGATCTCTCCCATCATCTATTTATCCCCAGGACTGTGACTGTGACAAGGGGACATCCTCTGCATCTGGAGGAAAGAAGGTTTGTACACAAACATAGATGAGGATTCTTTATGGTAAGAGCAGTGAGACTATGGACTCTTTACTGTAAGAGCAGTGAGACTATGGACTCTTTACTGTAAGAGCAGTGAGACTATGGATTCTTTACGGTAAGAGCAGTGAGACTATGGACTCTTTACTGTAAGAGCAGTGAGACTATGGACTCTTTACTGTAAGAGCAGTGAGACTATGGACTCTTTACGACTCTTACTGTAAGAGCAGTGAGACTATGGACTCTTTACTGTAAGAGCAGTGAGACTATGGACTCTTTACTGTAAGAGCAGTGAGACTATGGACTCTTTACTGTAAGAGCAGTGAGACTATGGACTCTTTACTGTAAGAGCAGTGAGACTATGGACTCTTTACTGTAAGAGCAATGAGACTATGGACTCTTTACTGTAAAGAGCAGTGAGACTATGGACTCTTTACTGTAAGAGCAGTGAGACTATGGACTCTTTACTGTAAAGAGCAGTGAGACTATGGTACTCTTACTGTAAGAGCAGTGAGACTATGGACTCTTTACTGTAAGAGCAGTGAGACTATGTACTCTTTACTGTAAGAGCAGTGAGACTATGTACTCTTTACTGTAAGAGCAGTGAGACTATGGACTCTTTACTGTAAGAGCAGTGAGACTTATGTACTCTTTACTGTAAGAGCAGTGAGACTATGTACTCTTTACTGTAAGAGCAAGTGAGACTAATTGGATTCTTTACTGTAAGAGCAAGTGAGACTATGACTCTTTACTGTAAGAGCAGTGAGACTTATTGATTCTTTACGGTAAGAGCAGTCAGGACTATAGGACTCTTTACGGTAAGAGCAGTGAGACTATGGACTCTTTACGCGTAAGAGCAGTGAGACTATGGACTCTTTACGGTAAGAGCAGTGAGACTATGGACTCTTTATTGTAAGAGCAGTGAGACTATGGACTCTTTACGGTAAGAGCAGTCGAGACTATGGACTCTTTACTGTAAGAGCAGTGAGACTATGGACTCTTTACTGTAAGAGCAGTGAGACTATGGACTCTTTACTGTAAGAGCAGTGAGACTATGGACTCTTTACGGTAAGAGCAGTGAGACTATGGACTATGTACTGTAAGAGCAGTGAGACTATGGACTCTTTATGGTAAGAGCAGTGAGACTATGGACTATGTACTGTAAGAGCAGTGAGACTATGGACTCTTTACGGTAAGAGCAGTCAGACTATGGACTCTTTACGGTAAGAGCAGTGAGACTATGGAACTCTCTCCCTGAGGAGGTGGTGATGGTAAGTTCACTATAAGAGATCAGGAGGGGCCTGGATGTATTTCTGGAGGTAATAATATTACAGGTTATAGTTACTAGAGAGGGGTCGTTGATCCAGGGAGTTATTCTGATGTCTGATTGGAGTCGGGAAGGAATTTTTTCCACTAAAGTGAGGAAAATTGGCTTCTACCTCACAGGTTTTTTTTTGCCTTCCTCTGGATCAACTTGTAGGATAACAGGAGAACTGGATGGACAGAGGGCTTTTTCTGGCCTTATAAACTGTTACTATATTACTATGGTGTCCACAGTTAATGCATGTGTCGTTGTGCAGGTTAATGTGTGGCAATTAACAATGGGCTCTGAATAAAGAATCCCGCTATAACGAGTTTATATAATACCGCTGTGGCTGGCATTTACAGCGCGGTGACCAGGCCTCAGCCACAGCATGGCCACGCTGTGTGGTCACAACCCAAGGATAATTTTTGGAATCCAAATCAACTTATCAATATGCATTCGGACCACGGGAGGAAACTAGAGGACCCCGTTTTACCAATATATACTATATAATATAACCACAGTAAAGATTCTGAACTCCCTGCCCCTCTTTTTCTGAGGCTCCACAGGATTGTTGACTCTTACCGTAGCCGGTTGAATGCCTGAATCCTCAAGTCTTTTGATCCACTGTGACAGTGCCATGCCAATTACCTCCCCACAATACAAGTGTCTTTAAATGCCGCTGTGTGTGATAGTTCAGATATCAGCAACAAGGAGACGGATCTCCAGGCTGGCTTTGTCAATCAGCGACCGAGAGTCCTGTAAATTTTAATTGCTATTTGGATAAATGCAATGTTTAATTTTAATTAACATATTAATGACATTTTTTGTCCGAGGCCTTCGGTTGTGTCTTCGCAGAACAGGGTTGATAGGCTTGGATAGCGGGGCATACTTCTGCATTGTGTTCTGTAACCTAGCAGTAGTGATACTGTGGACGGACTGTGAACGCCCTGCAACATTACCCTGGTCTAACCCCATTATTAGGATCTGTGCTTATTTATGAGCTTCTATTACATGGAAATACTTTGGAAGTGTCAGCGATAGTAAAAGGCACAGGTAAAACTAATGCACTGCATCAGTAAGGAGTGTCACTGAGGGAAGAGGTAGGGGTATGTATTGTATAACAGTCCCTATTCTTATTTTTAACTCTTTATTGCTTGTGCTAGGTGGAGGCCTTCACATGTATAGTAATGCATTTAGTCATGACAATTGTGTGCCTCCGTTTTCCTGCCAGAAATCTCCAAATCCCCCGCATAAGTATAGAGGTCAATGATAAAATTCTGGCTTCCTGTAGGCACCACTAGGGGGAGCTCAGAGGTACTCCAGATAGGATAAATAAATACAATGCAAATGCTCTCTGCAAACCAAATAAAGTACAAAAATGCCATAATAATAGACATATTCTGGTGCTAATGCTACGCTTATTTAGTGCATTTGAGTTTCTTGGCAAATATATTTTGTACAAAATTATTTGGGCCCGTCTGCCAAACGTCAAGGCGATCTCTGTAAGACGGGAACCTAACACAAATTCCTACCTGTTATGTGCCAGGATGGCCACCATGAAATTCAGGGAGTGCAGGTTCCACATGCATGCTGGGTCCACTCTACCCTTTAGTCGTGCACTCCTGACCAGCCTGTCTGCCCCATAGACTGATTTTAATTAGTGTAAGTATAAAGCTGTCGTCTGCTCTCCCTGCACTCAGTGGAAGCCTTTTGGCATCAGGAGAGGTATAGGGTGTTACTCTCATTGCATTCAGTGGTAGCCATCTGGCACCAGGAGAGGTATAGCGTGGGCTCAGTATGCATTGTTGGTACCTGCAGTCACTGGATTTAATGAAGGCCATTTTGGCACAAAAATGATAAAAAGCAGAGTGGACCCAGCATGCATGTGGAAAATGCACTCCTTGAATTTTATGGTGGCCGTCCTGGCACATAACAGGTAGCATTTAGTGTTAGGTTCCCGTCTTACAGAGATCGCCTTGACGTTTGGCAGACGGGCCCGAATAATTTTGTACAAAATATGTTTGCCAAGAATCTCAAATTTACTAAATAAGCGCAGCACTAGCTCCAGAATACTTCTATTATTATGGCATTTTTGTACTGTCTTTGGTTTGCAGAGTGCTGCTGCATTGTGTTTTTTTCCTTTGTGTATCTAGCCATCGCACCTACACACTGGGATGTGCTGACTGACCCCCTTTTTTCTTTGCAGTCTGTACTCCAGATAGGTCATCAGTGTCAGATCAGTTGGAGTCTCTCACATTCACCTTTATCAACCTACCAGTTTGTGGCAGCCCCTGACTTTGGAAACTAAACAGTGGACGAAGCTTGAAGCCGAAGGCTCCTTCCAGTATGTAGTGGCCGCACCAGGTCCAGAGGATAGGTCATCAATATCTAAACGCTGGAATACCTCTTTAAAGCTTGCAAATTATACACTGAACTCAATATTAAAACTATAGGCTCCAAAGCTCCCCCTAGTGACAGCTGCAGGAGCCAGAATTTTATCATGTATGTGGAGAGGACGTGAAGCACTTGATCAGAAATGTAAAACTCCGTCCATTATAAAGACATATGAAGAAATGAATCGGCATTTTGGATGAACTTGGATTGCCAGAAGGTGATGGTGTTCAATAATTGACATTTGAGTATGAAGGAAGCTGTAGGAACTTTCAGCACACTTGTTGGATGTAATACAAGTAGATAATTCAGCGTATCTACACATATTTGGATGATTTTCAGTCCTAATACATCTCTGAATTCGCAGGTCAACCCTCCAATCTGCTGAATATTATGTGTACAAGCTGTTTTTGTGCAAAAGACAAACACACTTTGTAATAAATGCGCACGCTTCCCTGGTAAGTAAACAGGAGGCAGACATGATATAACACATTGCTTGCTGCACCAGGCTTTTTTCAATTAGCAGCTGCTTGTTCCTCGCTACCCAAAAAAAAAAAAAGTCCTGAACAAAGAGGACTGTCGGGATGAATGGCGTTACACTTGTATCTACTTTAAAATTTAATGACATTCATTGCAGTTAAATATTTGTGTTGCATTATTATTACGGACGGGTATGATGTCTGCTGTGAATCCAATCCATACGGAATGAGGGTCGTAAAAGTATTACTGCAAGACAATGATCAGCTCAATGCCCAGTGAGCCCCAGCCCTGTTCGTGACACACACTGGCTAACAAGAGCTCTCCTACATTGCTCATAACATATGACAATATGTGCTACTTGTCTGCAACTTTTTACCGTGCGACTGTTGTCAGCCAAGTCGCAGGCAAGTCACTTATTGCATGCCACTTACATTAAAGTCAATGGAGTAAAAGTTGCACGACTTGCGACACAAAATCCATCATGTCTCAGTCACAGCATGTTGTGACAGCATCGACATTCATTATATCAAATGCGAGACATGTCGTGGTGTAGCTGAATCCTTAGGATTCAGCTTAAGGGCCCTTGCACACGACTGTATGTGCTCCGACACGTGGTCCGTGAGCGGCATAGATCGTGGGCACGGGAGAGCACAGCATCATAGATATGCTCTTATGAGTGCGGGATAATAGTCCCGCTGGCGGCCCGATGTGCACAACATCATTGTAATCTTTGATGCTGTGTGCTCCTGTGTGCACAATCTGCTCACGGACCGCGTGTGTCGGAGCGCATACGGTCGTGTGCAAGGGCCCTAACAGTGATCTTGGTCACAGGACAGCTGCCCCCGAGGATCGCAGTGTAGCATTGCTAACCTAAAAATGCCAGAATTGCAAAAAATCCTACATTGCTGTATTTTTTTCAGATCCTAGGGTTGCGGTTGTGGCAGATGTGCACTATCCTATTCATTTTTATGCTATCACCACTACGACCAAGATCTCCGTGTAGTCGAACCCTAAATCTTAAGGTGAGCCCCACCTTGCTGAGAGATCTAACAAACATTTTGATTAGGCTACTTTCACACGAACGTTGTGTTTTGCGGTCCGCAAATAAAAAACGGATGACGTCCGTATGGCATCCGTTTTTTTTTTTGCGGATCCATTGTAACAATGCCTATCCCTGTCCGCAAAACAGACAAGAATAGGACATGTTCTATTTTTTTTTGTGGGCTACGGAACGGAAATACGGATGCGGACAGCACACAGTGTGCTGTCAGTATTTTTTGCGGACCCATAGAAATGAATGGGTCCGTTCCCATCCGCAAAATATGCTGTCGTGTGAAAGAAGCCTTATAGTTGTCACTATAATTTTCAAGACACAGAAAGCCAAATCGCCTGCTCCCGTACTTCCATGTTTTTAGGCCTCTTTCACACAAGCGTGACGGATTAGGTCCGGATGCGTTCAGGAAAACTCGCACCATTTTGCAAGCAAGTTCAGTCAGTTTTGTCTGCAATTGCGTTCAGTTGTTCAGTTTTTTCCGTGCGGGTGCGATGCGTTTTGATGCGTTTTTCACGGACGTGATAAAAAACTGAAGGTTTACAAACAACATCTCTTAGCAACCATCAGTGAAAAACACATTTCATCCGCACTTGCTTCTGGATACAAAGCGTTTTTCACTGAAGCCCCATTCACTTCTTCGGAGCCAGGGCTGCATGAAAAACGCAGAATATAGAACATGCTGAACGCAGAACTGATGCGTGAAATTACACAGACCCATTGAAATGAATGGGTCAGGATTCAGTGCGGGTGCTGTGTGTTCATGTCACACATCGCACCCGCGCAGAAAACTCGCTCGTGTGAAAGGGGCCTTAGGGTGATTTTTTTTTGTCCCTTGAAAATGCTGTGAAATCCATGCATTTTGACAATTTTTTTTTCTGGGTGACTTTTTAATTGCTCTTTCCAGACTTTTTCATTCCTATAGAGAAGTCTATGGGAAAATGCCTAAAAAGGCCACACCCAGAGCAAGCTGCGATTTAAAAAAAATGGCAAAGTACAGAGAAGGCAAGAAAATAAGAGTCAGCACATCCCAGTGCGCAGGTGCAGGTTGCTATGGCTGATTGCAATGAAAAGGAAAATACATACAATGCAACGGCACACTGCTGACCAGATCTCTATGGCACTTTGTGCTTTATCTGGTCAGCAGTGTGCCATTGCATTATATGTATTTTCCATTTCAAGGCAAGAAAATGGTCTTAAAACACCAGTGCAAAATTCCAGTGTTTGCAGGGTTTTTATAGTTTCCTATCCAATAAAGGGTTTTCCAAGGAACAACGCTTATCTTGTATCCACAAGGTAGGATATGCGTCTGATCGGTGCGGTTCAAATGCTGTGACCACCAGCGATCATAAGCCCCGGAGCAAATGAACTGGTGGTGGGACGCTGGGGCTTCCAACGATCATGGGGGTCCTGTGTTCCCCTGTTTGAAATGGTTGCTTATGTCTGCTGCCGTTCTATTCAGTTCTTTGGCAATGCTGAACATAGCCGAGTATAGAACAGACTGTATCTCCGGATCAGTAATGCAATATATTCACAATGTGACTCAACTATGTGGAATAATTCCGTGTAAACTGCAAAAAAATAGCGTTCAGTGGTCGACATCAGCCTTAATATTCAGTAAAATGTATGTACTTCTTTGCTTGGTCAGAAGAGATTAGCAGCTGCCAAATACATCTGGATATACTAATATAATGGGGACGTCAGGATCAGACACCTATCTCATATCTTTCTATCTATCTCATAACTATCTATCTATCGTACAAGACATTGTGTGGACCCTTTGCACCAACTAACCAGTTTGCCGTTGGTCTAAAGGTGTTATCCTGGCTGTCCCCTGGTTTTCGACCTTTAACCCCTTTACAGGGATCTGGTCTTCACTGCAGGGGAAACACCAAACCACTACCTCTTGAGATAGTCCTGGTGTAATAATGCACTTTCGCTGGTTAACTGGAAACTAGGAACCTAAAGCTCAGGGACGCTCCCACTTGGGATGGTGCCTAATATATACAGGGCTGGGGAAGGATTGGGAACAAGGGAGTGCATGCGCTATGGAACAGGCCAGGAAGCCTACACTGGGAATGCAAGCTGCCGAAGACTCAAGGGGCACTGGTGGCCGGGATCTCCGCTGGCTGGGAGAGAAGAGCAAGAAGACCCGAACCACCGGCCGTCTGAAGGAGCCAAGGCTCAGAGGAGCTGCAAGGAGGAGTGCGGCAGGCACTGGACGCCAGCGCAACATCTACAGTATCTATCATTTATATATGAATCTATCTATCCATTATTTATCTATGTATCTATCTTACATATCTATCTATCTATCTATCTATCTATCTATCTATCTCATATCTATCTATCTATCTCATATCTATCTATCTATCTATCTATCTATCTCATATCTATCTATCTATCTCATATCTATCTATCTATCTCATATCTATCTATCTATCTATCTATCTATCTATCTATCTATCTATCTATCTATCTATCTATCATCTATCTATCTATCTATCTATCTCCTATCTATCTATATCTATCTATCATATCTATCTCATACTTCTATCTATACTATCATCTATCTCATATCTAGCTATCTCATATCTATCTATCTCATATCTAGCATCTATCTCATATCTAGCTATCTGAGATCTATCTATTTTTAACATATCTATCTACTGTATCTATTTTCATCACCATATCCATCTTTCTTTCTGTCTATTGTGATGGTTATACTGAGCTGCTGTAGATTCTGCATTATTTCCCTTGGCATGCCAGCACTTATGAACGTTTGTGTCGTTAGCCATTTTCCATCTCACATGTCAGCACGCTGTAATTCCACAAAGTAGACTTTGTGCTGACTCTCTGCTATTCGGTGCTTGTGCAGTTTCATTAAACAGCTGCTAAGTACTGAGGGGTCAATGCTTTGCTGGGTCAAAGAACTGACAGTCTGAAGAGACCACTCCAGAATAAGTAAATAAGAATCATTCCTTCATCGCATTTTTAGAAATGATTGGCTCAAGGTTCTCAGGAACTTGATGGACGTGTGATTACCTGAGTGATTGACTAGAGGCTCGGACGCTAAAAAATCCATTGTACGGAGCTGTGTTATTCTGGTGCCTGGTTCCAGCAGTCGTCTGATCGGTAAAGTGCCGGACCTCCAGTGATCTGATAATGTTGGCTTATCCTAAGGATCAGAGTCATGGAAAGGCCCCAAGATCCTAAGAACCAAGACAGTTAACTTTTTGCCTCTTCATTTTAGGTCATTCATTACTTTTTTTTTATATTTTTCGGCTGCATAGCTGTCAGAGACCATGTGGTTTTTTGCAGGACAAGTCATATATTTTGTGCATCATTTTTAGTTAAGTTTATAGTAGCATTAAAAGGGGTTCTCCCCTGACTAATGTAAAACAGGACAATCAGACATCATATAGGACTTGACAACCTCTTTCTAACAAAGCAAGAACCAGCCCCAGGGGCGTAGCTATAGGGGAAGCAGGGGAAGCAGCTGCTTTGGGGCCCAGACCCACAAGGGGGCCCCTCAAGAGGGAGACTAAAAGATTTTATTGTCAGGGCCCCCTCAACAGTATTATACAATGACATTATATACAGTGACACTATAGGAAACGGATGGAGCGGCTGTATGGCATTGTCTGGGGGAGCTCAATCTTGACTAGCCACAAGAGTGAGGGTTGCATGTGAGTTGGGTGTTGCGAAGAAGTTTCTGGGGGGGGGCCCTTTTCAAAAATTTGCTGTGGGGCCCAGTTAGTTGTAGTTACGCCACTGACCAGCCCTGTACCTCACATGGATCCAGAGATCTCCCCATTCATTGCTCTGATAGATTTATATCAAGCTGACAGCTCAAGGGGAGTGTCTTCTCTGCTGCAGCTCAGGAGGCGTGGTCCATGCTCTCCCTATCACAGCTCAGGGGGCGTGTCTCATCTCTCCCTATCACAGCTCAGGGGGCTTGTCTCATCTCTCCTATCACAGCTCAGGAGGCGTGTCTCATCTCTCCCCTATCACAGCTCAGGAGGCGTGTCTCAGCTCTCCTATCACAGCTCAGGAGGTGTGTCTTAGCTCTCCCTATCACAGCTCAGGGGACGTGTCTCAGCTCTCCCTATCACACCTCAGGAGACGTGTCTCAGCTCTCTATCACAGCTCAGGAGGCGTGTCTCAGCTCTCCCTATCACAGCTCAGGGGGCGTGTCTCAGCTCTCTATCACAGCTCAGGAGGCGTGTCCATGCACTCCCTATCACAGCTCAGGAGGCGTGTCTCAGCTCTCCCTATTACAGCTCATGGGGCGTGTCTCAGCTCTCCCTATCACAGCTCAGGGGGCGTGTCTCAGCTCTCTATCACAGCTCAGGAGGCGTGTCCATGCACTCCCTATCACAGCTCAGGAGACGTGTCTCAGCTCTCCCTATCACAGCTCAGGGGGCATGTCTCAGCTCTCTATCACAGCTCAGGAGGCGTGTCTCAGCTCTCCCTATCACAGCTCAGGGGGCGTGTCTCAGCTCTCTATCACAGCTCAGGAGGCATGTCCATGCACTCCCTATCACAGCTCAGGAGGCGTGTCTCAGCTCTCCCTATTACAGCTCAGGGGGCGTGTCTCAGCTCTCCCTATCACATCTCAGGGGGCGTGTCTCAGCTCTCTCTATCACAGCTCAGGAGGCGTGTCCATGCACTCCCTATCACAGCTCAGGAGACGTGTCTCAGCTCTCCCTATCACAGCTCAGGAGGCAGTTTAAGGAAGAAACTGAGCATGTGCGACCTTCTCAGTGAGCAGGTCAAAGAAATAAGCAAAAACAGCAGGTGGCGCTATACAGATACATTTTATTGAATAACTCACTGGCTATGCTAATTTTTTTTAATTACATGCAATTACAAAAGTATTCGGATCCAGGTGCTGGTTTGAAAACTGTAGAATATTTTTCGTGGGACAACCCATTTAAAGTACTTTTTTTTTTTTTAAATGGAGAATTGTATGAAAAAAAAGAAATTTTATACAGTGTTTACTGAAAATTACTAGAAAGCGTAATTTATAGATGAGCGTGAGGATATATAAATGCACGTTTTAACTAGTTTTGCAACTTTTTGAAGAAAACTTTTTATTTTAAAAAGAATCATAAATATATTGTAGTTATTGTTTCATCTTGTGATTTTTTTTATATTTTATTTTGTTATATTTAATATTTAGTTCCAATTTGATGAATTTTACTTTTTTATTTTCAACCATAATGTAAGTGCAATGTAACATAATGTAACAGCACATTACTCCGTGTTCATGTACAATGCACATCATATCACTGGACAAGGCCGTACTCACTGATTCTACATATAATGACTCCTGGTGTAATTCCCTGATGTCTGTGAATAGATATAATGGAGAATGTAACAGCAGGAATAGTCAGAGGGCCGCAGTCTGCGCACCTCTCTCACAGGTCATTCCTTTCCATTCAGACTCTCCAGGGTAATGTGGTTCACATTTCTAACCCAATTACCATATTCTCTTTGGGTTTGTGAGGTTATGTGAAGAGCGATGTTAATGAAATTATAAAACGTGCTAACATGGAATTATTGATCAGGGATCTTACCTTCCTTGCAGAATTTGTGGAGTTTATGAGGAGACCTGGTTTCTCCAAATCATCTCAGCGTATAGAAAATCCCCAGCAGAGGAACATTTCAGATATTTATGACTATGACATCCAGACTTCCATTTACCAGATGTCCCTCCCTTTAGGCTAAAGACACAGAGAGCTTCATAAGCATAACTTATGTAATGTATTTCACATCTTGAAAACTGACGACCCGGAGACCTATTTTCAAAGCAGCAATGAAATCTCATTTCAGTTTTTGTGTATATTCTTCCATTTGTCATCCGTGCCGATAATATAGACTTAGACACAACAATCCTCCAGACAGTATCTCCAATTGTGCATACAGATCACACAATAGAATTAGGGCCTGTTAATGTTACATTATGCCCTCCATTTTAACGTACTGCATACAATGGGAGAAGCTGGTGAAGTATATCTCAGATGCAAGGCTGCGAGGTATTTAGGCATACGGTGTGATGTGTCGCCTATAGTCTTCTATGCTATTCTTAGGACTCTATTGGAGTCCTAAGAATAAGCTTAAAGGGGTTGTCCTTCGAAAAATATTCACAGTTTTCAAACCAGCACCTAGATCTGAATACTTTTGTAATTGCATGTAATTAAAAATTTTGCATAGCCACTAAGTTATTCAATAAAATGTATCTGTATAGAGCCACTTAATTTCTTATTTACTTTGACCTTCTCACTTAGAAGGCCGCACATGCTCAGTTTCATCCTTCAACTGCCTCCTGAGCTGTGATAGGGAGAGCTGAGACACGCCTCCTTAGCTGTGATAGAGAGAGCTGAGACACGCCCCCTGAGCTTTGACAGGGAGAGCTGAGACACACCTCCTATGCTGTGATAGGGAGAGCTGAGACACGCCTCCTGAGCTGTGATAGAGAGAGCTGAGACACGCCTCCTGAGCTGTGATAGGGAGAGCTGAGACACGCCCCCTGAGCTGTGATAGGGAGAGCTGAGACATGCCTCCTGAGCTGTGATAGGGAGATCATGGACACGCCCCCTTAGCTGTGATAGGGAGAGCTGAGACACACCTCCTGAGCTGTGATAGGGAGAGCTGAAACACGCCTCCTGAGCTGTGATAGGGAGAGCTGAGACACGTCCCCTGAACTGTGATAGGGAGAGCTGAGACATGCCCCCTGAGCTGTGATAGGGAGAGCTGAGACACGCCCCCTGAGCTGTGATAGGGAGATCATGGACACGCCCCCTTAGCTGTGATAGGGAGAGCTGAGACACGCCTCCTGAGCTGTGATAGGCAGAGCTGAGACACGCCCCCAGAGCTGTGATAGGGAGAGCTGAGACACGCCTCATGATCTGTGATAGGGAGAGCTGAGACACGCCCCCTTACCTGCTGCAGATAAGATACTCCCCTTGAGCTTTCAGCTTCATATAAATCTAGCAGAGCAATGAATGTGGAGATCTCGGGATCCATGTGAGGTACAGGGCTGGTTCTAGCTTTGTTAGAAAGAGGTGGTCATGTCCTATATGACGTTTGATGTTCATTTTTTACATTAGTCATGAGAGAACCCCTTTAACATATGCCAGCATACATGCTAAGCGTACATAGCTAACGTGATGTGAACACATCCTAAGATAGAGTCAGTAGGGAGGGTGCAAGGAAGTGGCATTCAAAAATTTGCTGTGGGGCCCAGTCATTTCTAGTTACACCACTGCTCGTGTGATAGCCTCAAACCCACCCACATGACAGAGGCTTGTATACAGCGCCCGTATTGCCGTGCACGGGTTCAGCGTTGAGATTTGGCGCAGCATTCACCTGAGCGTTTCTGTTTCTTCTTTTCAGAAATCGCCCGGAGCTTGGGGACCTCCTCCGATCAAAACTTCTGACACGTCGCTATGACAAGTGAGGATTTTTTTATTCAAGCGTTCAGTATTCTTTAGAGGCTCAGGAGTACACTGGGCCAGGAAATAGTCAGTTTTTCTAAAACTTTTTTTATTTTCTTATTCAGATTGGAGAAATAATAGAAAACAACAAAAGAAACCAAAGAGATCTATAGAATAATACAAAGTCACAACGAGAAGAGAGTGAGACAGGTAATGTAGTATCTAACTGACATGTCATTAACATTGTAACAGAGAAAGAGGGGAGGGAGAGGAACCAACAAAGGAGGGGGTAAACAAAACCTTGAGTTCCATAATTCCTTAAAGGGGTTCTCCAAGTTAAATTTATTGATGACCTATCCTCAGGTGTCGGACCCCCGCCGATCTGATATTGATGACCTATCCTGAGGATAGGTCATCAATAAATATAACTTGGAGAACCCCTTTAAAGGGTTTATCCAGGAATGGATAATGATGACCTCTCCCCAAGATCAGCTGTTTCAGAGAGCCGTCTGTTTTCCTTTGGTGCACCATAAGCGGGGCCACTCAGTTTGGTGCCCGCCATAACGCTGACCAGCGGCTCCCCTCTTGTTTTATTGACAGCCCCTGAGATTTCAGAGCCAGTAGTGATTGCACTTAAGAAGTCAGGTGCACCGAATGGACCAGCCCTGCCCATAGTGCACTGTGAACCTTATTTGCATCAAAAATAAAGGAGAAGAAGCAATTCTCAGGAATTAAAGGATGAGATTTTCACAAGGTATGGTTATAATTCAGGGCAGCTACCCTACATGGCGGGTATTGGGCATCCATTTTAACCTGTTAACCACTGTGTGACAGGTCTGTAAGAAACTGAAGCTTTGACGCACATGTGAACAGGGCCTGAGATACAGAACTCCCGGCGTCCAGCTTGTTTGTCCCTGGAAATAAATAAATAATTCTGTGATGTAGCAGTAAAGACAGAATACGGTATATACTTTATATTATCTGAAGCCTTTTGCATTTTCCATCAGGTTTGCATATGCAGAGCGGTTACGTTTTTTTGAGCTCTGCTCCGCGTAGTTGATATAAATAACTCTTGTCATTTTTCATTATGATCTCTTGTTTTACCTGCATAATGTTGTCACTGCAAAGTTTGGAAACAAAAGTGTTGATTAAGATAATGTTCGCTCGCATAGAAGTGATTGTGTGGGCAAACTATTTCTGAATCAAAAGCGGACTGCAGGGATTCGATGAGGGAAATGTATATTTATGCCTTTGATGAAGGCACTAGATGCAGAGACCTGGTGTGAATGACCTAAAGCTAGAGATCGTGTTCATGGAGCTTGTGCGGTGGCACGCTCGGTCTCTACAGTGCTGTACTGCTCCGTATGGCACCGTATTATAGTGATTTTCTCCCAAAGAAGAAATGCTTCCTGACTAGAGATGAGTGAGCATGCTCGGGAGCAATTTTCGAGTAGTAGCGTACGCATTTTATAATCTGTACGCTAATACATATGCATCCTCAAATCTGTATGCTAATGCGTACGCATCTTTAATTCGTACGCATTAGTGTACAAATTTATAAGATGCGTACGCATTAGTGTACAGATTAGAAGATGCATATGTATTAGCGCGTACAGATTATAAAATGCGTACGCTACTACTCGAAAATTGCTCCCGAGCATGCTCGCTCATCTCTATTCCTGACGCCTCTGAAGCACAGGTTTAGTAGGACATGGCCCTGGCGCAGATTCTGTATGTGTGATTTTTTTTAATGAAAGCTGTGGTCACATATTACTATTTATTTGCACACAGAATGTTTTTTTCCCTGTGTTATTTAATGTGCTTTATCACAGAGACTTAAAGGGGTTGTCCCACGAAAAATATTCTACAGTTTTCTAACCAGCACCTGGGTCTATTGAATACTTTTGTAATTTCATGTAATTAATAATTTAGCATAGCCGCTGAGATATTCAATGCAATGTATCTGTATAGCGACCCCTGCTGTCTGTTCTTTTCCTTATTTCATTGTCCTGCTCACTAAGATGGCCACACATGCTCAGTTTCATCCTTCAACTGCCTCCTGAGCTGTGATAGGGAGAGCTGAGACACGCCTCCTGAGCTGTGATAGGTAGAGCTGAGACACACCTCCTGAGCTGTGATAGGTAGAGCATGGATACGCCTCCTGAGCTGTGATAGGGAGAGAATGAACATGCCCCCTGAGCTGTGATAGGGAGAGCTGAGACACGCCTCCTGAGCTGTGATAGGGAGAGAATGGACACTACCCTGAGCTGTGATAGGGAGAGAATGGACACGCACCTTGAGCTGTGATAGGGAGAGAATGGACACGACCCTGAGCTGTGATAGGGAGAGAATGGACACGCCCCCTTAGCTGCAGCAGAAAAGAACTGAGCTGTCAGCTTGATATAAATCTATCAGAGCAATGAAGGAGGAGATCTCTGGACCTATGTGAGGTTCAGGGCTGGTTCTAGCTATTTTCAGCAGCCCCATAGAAATTAATGTAGGGAGCAGTGCACCCTGCACCACTTTCGGGGCTCCGTTTAGAAGATAGGCATGGGTCTTAGGTGCGGGTCCCACCACTATCAGACAATGGGGGCATATCCTAGCTATATGTCTCATATGTCTCAGATGAGACAACCCCTTTAAGGCATGGGCTGCGTGGTGAATTTGCCTACAACACACATCATATGGTTAATGTACGCAGTGTAGCGGTGCTTCCTAGTTAAAGTGAATGATGTCACATTGCAAGGCGACAATATTTTACAGCTTGTCTGGAGGAGAGGTCTCGCCTGTCTCATGTCTATCTGCTTTGATGCATATAGCTGGTGCAGATGGATGACACAATTGTTGTACAGGTCTCCTTTTAAAAAAAAAATTCAGATGCAGAAATGAATATAAGTTTCATGTGCCATATGTACAGACATACTGTACACTGACTGATACATATTATTGGGCATGTCAACCATTATTCTTCATGCAGGCTCTGTGCCAGCCAGAGATTGAAAGCTGACAGGTCTGGGAATGTGCGATTCTGCTTGTGCCACACTAATCAAAGAAGCTAATTAAACACTTACATTAAACTAGTTCATAGGTTCACAGCAGGAGAAACTAAAAAGCTCCACGTGAGTCACTTCATGCACATCAGCGTTCAGAGGTGAGAGCCGCACATCAGTCACGTATTAGAACTGGAAGGCTAAGCTGCATGAGTGGCTCCTCGTGGCACCATCACTCCAGGGAAACTGTAAGTGGAAAGTTGTGCTTTACAGAAGGTACACTACATGGAGACATGTATTGAACACTACACATTTTGTGGACATCCCATTCTATATCCACAGGCATTAATAAGGAGTTGGTCCTCCATCTGCTCTTCTGGGAAGGCTTTCTACTAGATTTTGGAGGGTGTCTATCGACATTTTCACCCCTGCTTCCAGAAAAGCATTTGTGAGGTCAGACCCTGATGAAGGAGGAGAGGGCCTGGACTCACAGTCTCCATTCTGGTTTTGGATGGGGTTGAGGTCCTGTGTGGCCAGTCAGGTTCGTCCAGACTCCCCCAACTATGCCATTATGGAGCATGATCTGGGACAATGTCATGCTGGAACAGAACAGGGCCTTCTGAAACTTCTCCCACGAAGCTGTCACCATACAACTGTCCTCAATCTCTTGTCTGATGAAACGTTAAAATTTACCTTCACTGAAGCTAAGGACTGAGGCTGACGCTACAAATCTCTATAGCATCACCCCTCTTCCACCAGACGGTACAGCTGACACAATGCAGTGAGGCAGGTAAGGTTCTCCTGGCGTTCACCAGACTCGTCCATCAGACCGCCCGATAGAAGTGTGATTGGTCACTGCACAGAAGGCATGTGCCTGGCTGCAGAGGCCAGTGGTGGCGTGCTTTACACCACCCCATCCAACACTTGGTGATGGAAGGCTGGCATGCAGCGGCCATGGAATGGATAGGTCTCCATATGCAGCTAGATATGCCCGTTTTGTCATATTGATGACCAATCCTCAGGATAGTTCATCATTATCAGATCAGTGGGGGTCTGATTCTTGCCACCCCTGCTGATCAGCTGTTTGAAGGGGCTGCAGAGCTAGTGCAAGTTTAGTGGTGGTGCAGAGTAATTATAGCTTCCACTCTCATTCACTTGACTACCGTACCTGTAATGACCCTGCACCACCACTACAACCGACGGTGTGCAGGTAAACATTCAAGAGAATGCAGCTCTTGCACTAACCGCCACAACCCCTTCAAACAGCTAAATGGGTGGGGGTTGCCAAGAGTCAGACCCCCATTGATCTGATACCGATGACCTCCCCTGAGGATAAATCTTCAATTTCATGAAACTGGAATACCCCTTTAACCACCTAACTGTTTTGCCCGAGTCCAGCTCGGGCAGTGTGAAAAGTAGCTAACTAGAGGGGGAGGGCTGCTTGAGATGGTGATATCTCCTCAATGGTAGCAGCTAGAAACATGCAACTGGTCTTGTCTGAAAGCTGACAGTCCAGGATTTCATACAATATCAAAATGACAGCTAATGTCCAAGCAACAAAGGAGAAATCACAGTTAGAAATCAAGTTGGGATTAATCTCGAGTAAAACCTGTTTTTACTTTCATTTTCAGCTGCATTCACAGCATCCTGATTTCTATCAGCGATATCTTTCTCTGTCATTCTGGTATTGTCTGAAAGCTTGGAATGTCTGCTTTCAAACAAGATCAGTTGCATCTGTCTAGCTGCTACCATTCAGGAGGTAGCAGCATCTAAAGCAGCCGTCCCCTCTCCAGTTAGCTACTTTTCCCACTGATGGAGCTCCACTCTGGAAAAACAGTTAGGGGGTTAAAGGGTACAACCATTTTTCTGCCATAGAGTATAGTAAAGTAACAAACACAGAAGATTGATCATGGGGATTTCAGCAGCCACAGTGTTGTATCCAACAAGCTACATGTACACCTGCATTCAGTTTACTTGTGTATTGATCTGTTGAGGAGATATCGGCATCTGATTGCCATCTCTTGAAATCTGTTTCTGAGTCATGTTTCTTCAAAGTGCAAAAATACTTCAAGGGAGATTTATCATGAGGGAGATTCTTAAAGCCAATTTTGCTGGACTTTGTGTTGCCTTATTTTTTTTCAAATTTACAGTTTCATAAGTCCCCTGATGTTTGATAAATGTGGTGCCTGTAAAGTCCAAGGGTGCCTTGACAATTCCACAACATAAATAATTCCTCAAATATTTGGAGTTTAAATTTGTCTACTCTAAAAATTGGTTTATCTGTGTTCTGCCGTGGAAAACACGATGTGGGAGATTTATCAAACTGGTGTAAAGTAGAACTGGCTTAGTTGCCCATAGCAACCAATCAGATCCTACTTTTCATTTTCCACAGGAGCTGTCAAAAAAGGAAAGGTGGAATCTGGTTGCTGTGGGCAACTAAGCCAGTTGTACTTTACACCAGTTTGATAAATAACCCCCGATGTGTTTCAGATGTTGTGAACTCCAATTTCTCTATGGATTTCAATGGGAAATCACAATCCGCAATGAACTCAGCACCAAAATCCACATGAACCTAAAACTCTGCACCCGTGGATTTCATTGTGGATGAAGGTACTGTCTGTCTTGAGATGTTCCTCCACTTTCTCCTACACTCCTTCAACAAAAGTAAAGTTTAGTAAAAAGTCGCAGTTGATAAATCTGGCTTACATCAGCTCGTCAGGCTAACCACTTTCACACCCACTTTTCAACACTGGAGTGAGTGGTGTAAAAAAACTATAATTGTACAAAAACGGTTTCCTCAAATAAGCCCCGAAAATTCAGAAAGCCTAGTTTTTTTGACTTTTTGAAGACAGAATTCTGGAGCTGAGGGCTTGATAACACCTTGTGCTCCAGGGCTCCCTTTCAGTATGGTCCCCTGCCAGTGGTCCTTGAAGGGCTTGTCCCACGAAAAATATTCTACAAATTTTAAACCAGCACCTGGATCTGAATATTTTTGTAATTGCATGTAATTAAAAATTTTGTATAGCCGCTGAGTTATTCAATAAAATCTATCTGTATAGGACAACTTAATTTCTTATTTCTTTGACCTGCTCACTGAGATGGCCGCACATGCTCACTTTCATCTTTCAACTGCTTCCTGAACTGTGATAGGGAGAGCTGAGACACACCCCCTGAGCTGTGATAGGGAGAGCTGAGACATGCCTTCTGAGCTGTGATAGGGAGAGCATGGACACGCCCCCTTATCTGCAGCAGAAAAGACACTCCCCTTGAGCTGTCAGCTTGATATAAATCTAGCAGAGAATGAATGTATAGATCACTAGATCCATGTGAGGTACAGGGCTGGTTCTAGCTTTGTTGGAAAGAGATTGTCCTGTCCTATATGATGTCTGATTTTCATTTTTTACATTATTCATGGGATAACCCCTTTAATGAAGACCAAACAGACTGGAATATTAGGAGAAATGAATTAAAGTTAAGAAATTAAGTAATTTTTATTTATTGTTTGAATTTTCAATCATTGGACAGATCTGCTGTCAATGACTTTCATTATAAAAGACATATACTTTACTGTTCATCTTTTGTGATTATACTAATCAATGCCCTAAAAGAATAGGTGTCCATACGTAGCGCACTCTTAGTACATCTGTATAATAGAAGCCTGTATAGTGTACATATCGCGTAGGCGAAAAATGAAAAGACAGAGAAAGTCAGTACGAGAAACACTGATCAGGTTCAAGTAGAAACGTGAACTCCTGTTTCTTCTGTTTGCTGTAGAATGCCCTGAGTCCAACCAAGCCTGCAATTCATCTATTACTCTATTGCCATCTAGGGTCCTGTTTGTACAGAAATCAGCAGCACAATGCAGGAGTCGGAGTCTTGTACTCTGTAATCCTACTGTATGTGACCAGTCATACATTCTGCATAGAAGCTGCCATTTCCAGCACCAGATTACCATCTTTTGTGATAGAAAAGGCTACAGAACATGATACAAGATGTGCTCACGTCCTCTCTCGCCTAAATTGCTATTGATACCACTATTAAAGCTGTTACCATTAGCTGTGTTCCTGAAAGTGGAAGGAGGATGTATTTTAAGTTTATATTTAGAGAGGCAAAGAGGAAAAATATGGGTTTTTAGCATGCATTTTCTCTCTGCAAATGATAGCCGGCCTTCAGAGGTCGTGTGGAAGAATATTGTAAAAGCACGTTAATGCTGCTATTACCGCTAATGGAAAGGAAAGCAAATCTTAGCGGTATTACTCCGGCTCAGACGCTAACCCTAGTGATGCTGTCTGCAGAATCCCATCTACCACTGCTCACTATCTAATAAGGGCATCAGGGCTTTACATTTGTTTAACCTTGGTGTTTTCCAGCATCTTGTCTCAGAAGAACGTGGCTCCTTCTCACATCTTTATAAAAGCCCTGTAGATTTCCCTCTTAGGAAAGATTTAAACAAGTGGGTTCTGCTATCCATGAATAACAATTGACCTCCACCAAGTCAATGCACTTCAAATACCTCCATCACTAAGAAGAACTTGTTGATGAATAGAACACTAGAACTGCAGTGTAGACTGACAGTTTCACAAGTAGTGCAGTACAAGAGCGACACAATACAGCGGTGCGCACATATGTCATTCAGGGTCAGTAGAAAGCTAAGTGATGACCCTTTTGGGAACTGATTGTGTTCAATGGGAAAGCTCTAGATGCATAGAATCTATAGAATTCATAGACATGCCAAACATTATTCCGACATACTTTTATTTTTGCTCTTCTAGAATAGCATAGTAGACTATGTAGATGGATACAGTTAGAAACCATATACTGAATGGGGGTGATACCTGCACTGATACATTGTAGCAGACTATTAGAACAGGAGAGAGATGTGTACTGCTGCTGGAAACAATTGCAACAAACCCTCAGCTGCGAGAGGTGTTAAAGGGCATCTGTCAGCAGTTTTGTACTTATGACACTGGCTGATCTGTTGCAGCTAAAGTCATCTGTGTTGGTTCCATGTTCATATGTGCCGGCATTGCTGAGAAAAATGATGTTTTAATATATGCAAATGAGCCTCAAGGAGCAACGGGGGCGTTACCATTACACCTAGAGGCTCTGCTCTCTCTGATGACTTTTACACTGCCTGGACCTCTCAATCAAAGTGCAGAGGATGCGACAGTTGCAGAGAGAGCAGAGCCTCTAGGAAACGGTAACGCCCCCGTTGCTCCTAGAGGCTCAATTGCATATATTAAAACCTAATTTTTCTCATTAATGCCGGAACATATGAACATGGGACCAACACAGATGTCTTCAGCTGCCGAGTGCACATGTAAGAGGTCAGCCAGTGTCATAGGTACAAAACTGCTGACAGATGCCCTTTAAGTCTGTACAGGTTTTCAGCCTTTGGATGTAAAGATTTTTATTCTCGCCATTCATTGAAAAATGTAAGAAGCTGAAACAGAGCTGAAAACGAAATAAGAAAGTTGCTGAAGTTTTGCTGTTGCAGCATTATATATTATCGTGTGCCGTCATGTCAGTTTCAGCTCCTGGCAACCACATCATGAATTGTGTTTCTCCACAAGGCCCCGTCCTGTGTTGGCTCTTCAGGCTTCTAGATGTCTCAGTGATCGTCTTCTGTTGGTCTCTGTCAAGATGAAATGTTTTAATATTTCTCAGGTTTGCTGCCTGTTTGTTTCCATTAAGATGGTTCTTGTCTGGATACAATATATCCAAGGAGTGGAAACATTTTGACTAATTATCTAATAAAAGGTTTTACATATGTTTCCTTTTCTCAGGGTATGATCTCAATTTCAGGTTTCTACAGGACTTTCCCTGGGGTTTTATAGGGGTTGTCTGATGGCCAAAAAATAAATAAAAAATTCCCCAACATACTCTCAAAATCTGCTGTTTAATGGAAACCCGTCATTCGACAGCCTGAAAATTCGTATATAGTTTTTAACTAAAGACAAGTTATGATGCATGTTAAAAACTGCAAATCCCAGCGTCCCCTACTCCAGGACCCTGAAGGGAAACAGTCCGACCTGCAGGCCCTCGAAGTCAGGTGTTATGTGACAGGAGGGGGAGGCAGCTCTTTAGGGCTATGTTGGCATGTCACCAAATAGAAGGAAATACAGCTTTTGTCACGTGTGATTGGGTTTGGGATAGTAATTCTGTGAATGGAAAATGCAATCATATTAGTAAGCAACTTCTTATACAGTATTGAGTTAATGGTGACCAGGGTCATGCACACGAGCGTGTGTGTCCTGTGCCTGTATAGCGGACTGTAAACAGCCACAGAGTCTGCAGTATACGGGCATCGGCCATGTCCACTTCAATGGGTCCGCAATCCGCAAGATATGGAGTGGAGACATGGATCGGAAGCACTTCGGTGCACTTGGCATAATACATTCACAAAACATACCAATATTTCCATTAAAAAATGTGCTAAAACACTCTATGTGCCAAAATGCAGAAAATAACAATATAAAGACACTCAGCAAGTCAGGCTTTCCCCAAAAAAGCTCAACAGAAAACTGTGGCAGCACCCTCCTGCTGATAACCTGCAGCGGATGCAGTGAATGCGAGTCAGCTTGTGTTTGTTGCGGTATTGTGCAGCAAGTTGTGAACCTCATTAGAGTTTATGTGGTGCCCTTCATAGATTTCAGTAGAGTTCATAATCCTGTACCGTGGAGCCGCCCCATAATGTTATAAACTATTCTAGGAACAGTTTTCTCTGCATAAATCAGCAGAACATTTGAATATATGAAACAATATGTTATATGGGGAAAGTGTCATCTTCCTCACCTTCAGTTCCCTTCTGCTGGCTTCATCAGTCTGCTTACATGTTCAGAAGCCACCGCAGCAGAAAGTGTAAATTTCTGTGTATGTAACAGCAGGGGGTGTCTCAGCAACAGAGCAGGGAGGAGAGACTGCAGCAGTCAGCACTGAGCATGCCACTATGTTAGGGGTTATCCCATGAATAATGTAAAAAATAAAAATCAGACATCATATAGGAAATGACAACCTCTTCCTGTACCTCACATGGATCCAGAGATCTCCACATTCATTGCTCTGCTATATTTATATCAAGCTGAGAGCTCAAGGGGAGTGTTTTTTCTACTGCAGATAAGGGGGGGTGTCCATGCTCTACCTATCACAGCTCAGGGGGCGTGTCTCAGCTTTCCCTATCACAGATCAGGGGGCGTGTCTCAGCTCTCTCTATCACAACTCAGGAGGCATGTCTCAGCTTTCCCTATCACAGCTCAGGGGGCGTTTCTCAGCTCTCCCTATCACAGCTCAGGAGGTGTGTCTCAGCTCTCCCTATCACAGCTCAGGAGGCGTGTCTCAGCTCTCCCTATCACAGCTCAGGAGGCGTGTCTCAGCTCTCCCTATCACAGCTCAGGAGGCGTGTCTCAGCTCTCCCTATCACAGCTCAGGAGGCAGCTGAAGGATGTAAATCAGCATGTGCGGCCATCTCAGTGAGTAGGTCAAAGAAATAAGAAATTACTCAGTAGCTATAATACAATTTTAATTACATGCAATTACAAAAATATTCAGATCCAGGTGCTGGTTTGAAAACTGTAGAATATTTTTCATGGGACAACCCCTTTAAGTGAAAACACGTGCAAAGTACTATAACGAAGGGAGACATAAGAGGGAAGTGAGTCTGTCAGTGGTCATGACTACCAGCTTTTATGGGGCCCAGAGCCTCTTGACTGGGACGCAGTCAACATAATAAATTTTTATCCTTTTTGGTTTTCTGCTGCCTGGGAAGGTCAGGCATAGCATTCTATAAACATACAATACATGATCTATATATGAACAAAACCCCAGAGGTACAATCAGAGGTTCGTAGCAAATATACTTTGATCAAAAATTATCGGAGCTCATCCACCATCGGCATGGTGACCTCGGTACGGATGGGAACCGAACTATAAATTTGTCTTTATGCCGCTCAAGGGCGTAGGTTTGGAGCGAACCTCTGATTGTACATTAGATGGGGTGTTAGTTATATATAGATCATATATTGTATATTTCTAGAATGCTGCTTTACCCGACTTTCCCTTTTACTATGACTGTGTGCACCTGCGTGTTTGTTTCACCCTGAAGGATGCACTTACTAATTCTGTTTCTGTTTTGTAGTTTGTGGATTCTCCTTTCCACACAATTAAAATTTAGTCTGATACTTTCCAATATTTCTTTCCCAAACTGGGAGACTTCACCCAAAAATTACCCTTAAATACCTCTATCAATGCAAATTTGCATAATAACCCCACTCTTGTAAACCAGCTCACAGAACAGTCCTGAGAAAAACTGAGACTGTTACCTTCTATCCTTTGGTTTGCTGATGACGATTACAGGTTAAGATCAAAACTTCAGACTGAGGTGTGCAGTTGCCTAAGGGCTGTGACACAGTGACACACAATACCGTAGGTTTTTCTTGCAGTGGTGCATCTGCGAACTCCGTCTGTAGACCCAGAATAGAAAAAGATTTCCTCTGTCTCTTGTAGAGATCTGAATCTGAAGTCTTAGCGTGGATTATTGCTGCCTCCTCTATATCTTCAGGCGCCAGATGTAAGAAGGGAGTCATCTACTGTAGATATCACATGGATTCCAGACATTAACAGTAACTGCTACTGTACACAGAAGGGAAGGGATACAGGACAAAACAAAACATTTAGAGGTGCTTGTCTACCTGAGCAAGTGGTGGCGTATAGCCAGTATATGGAGGTCTGACCACTGATCGCTAAACACACAGGACGGTCATGATATTTAACAGTCAGGGAGGTGTGTGTATTATAGCATATTCTTGTACATAGGGGCAGTATTATAGTAGTTATATTCTTGTACATAGGGGCAGTATTATAGTAGTTATATTCTTGTACATAGGAGGCAGTATTATAGTAGTTATATTCTTGTACATAGGAGGCAGTATTATAGAAGATATATTCTTGTACATAGGAGCAGTATTATAGTAGTTATATTCTTGTACATAGGAGGCAGTATTATAGTAGTTATATTCTTGTACATAGGAGGCAGTATTATAGTAGTTATATTCTTGCACATAGGAGGCAGTATTATAGTAGTTATATTCTTGTATATATGAGCAGTATTATAGTAGTTATATTCTTGTACATAGGAGACAGTATTATAGTAGTTATATTCTTGTACATAGGAGCAGTATTATAGGAGTTATATTCTTGTACATAGGAGCAGTATTATAGTAGTTATATTCTTGTACATAGGAGCAGTATTATTGTAGTTATATTCCTGTACATAGGAGGTAGTATTATAGTAGTTATATTCTTGCACATAGGAGCAGTATTATAGGAGTTATATTCTTGTACATAGGAGCAGTATTATAGTAGTTATATTCTTGTACATAGGAGCAGTATTATTGTAGTTATATTCCTGTACATAGGAGGTAGTATTATAGTAGTTATATTCTTGCACATAGGAGCAGTATTATAGTAGTTATATTCTTGTACATAGGAGGCAGTATTATAGTAGTTATATTCTTGTACATAGGAAGTAGTATTATAGTAGTTATATTCTTGTACATAGGAGGCAGTATTATAGTAGTTATAGTCTTGTACATAGGAGGCAGTATTATAGTAGTTATATTCTTGTACATAGGAGGCAGTATTATAGTAGTTATATTCTTGTACATAGGAGGTAGTATTATAGTAGTTATATTCTTGTACATAGGAGGTAGTATTATAGTAGTTATATTCTTGTACATGGGAGTCAGTATTATAGTAGTTATAGTTTTGTACATAGGAGGCAGTATTATAGTAGTTATATTCTTGTACATAGGAGGCAGTATTATAGAAGATATATTCTTGTACATAGGAGCAGTATTATAGTAGTTATATTCTTGTACATAGGAGGCAGTATTATAGTAGTTATAGTCTTGTACATAGGAGCAGTATTATAGTAGTTATATTCTTGTACATAGGAGGCAGTATTATAGTAGTTATTTTCTTCTACATAGGAGGCAGTATTATAGTAGTTATAGTCTTGTACATAGGAGGCAGTATTATAGAAGATATATTCTTGTACATAAGAGGCAGTATTATAGTAGTTGTATTCTTGTATATATGAGCAGTATTATAGTAGTTATATTCTTGTACATAGGAGATAGTATTATAGTAGTTATATTCTTGCACATAGGAGGCAGTATTATAGTAGTTATATTCTTGTACATAGGAGACAGTATTATAGTAGTTATATTCTTGCACATAGGAGGCAGTATTATAGTAGTTATATTCTTGTACATAGGAGCAGTATTATAGTAGTTATATTCTTGTACATAGGAACAGTATTATAGTAGTTATATTCTTGTACATAGGAGCAGTATTATAGTAGTTATATTCTTGTACATAGGAGCAGTATTATAGTAGTTATATTCTTGTACATAGGAGCTGTATTATAGTAGTTATATTCTTGTACATAGGAGACAGTATTATAGTAGTTATATTCTTGTACATAGGAGCAGTATTATAGTAGTTATAGTCTTGTACATAGGAGACAGTATTATAGTAGTTATATTCTTGTACATATGAGACAGTATTATAGTAGTTATATTCTTGCACATAGGAGGCAGTATTATAGTAGTTATATTCTTGTACATGGGAGCAGTATTATAGTAGTTATATTCTTGTACATATGAGACAGTATTATAGTAGTTATATTCTTGTACATGGGAGCAGTATTATAGTAGTTATATTCTTGTATATATGAGCAGTATTATAGTAGTTATATTCTTGTACATAGAGCGGTATTATAGTAGTTATATTCTTGTACATATGAGACAGTATTATAGTAGTTATATTCTTGCACATAGGAGGCAGTATTATAGTAGTTATATTCTTGTACATATGAGACAGTATTATAGTAGTTATATTCTTGTACATGGGAGCAGTATTATAGTAGTTATATTCTTGTATATATGAGCAGTATTATAGTAGTTATATTCTTGTACATAGGAGACAGTATTATAGTAGTTATATTCTTGTACATAGGAGACAGTATTATAGTAGTTATATTCTTGTACATAGGAGCAGTATTATAGTAGATATATTCTTGTACATAGGAGCAGTATTATAGCAGTTATATTCTTGTACATAGGAGCAGTATTATAGTAGATATATTCTTGTACATAGGAGCAGTATTATAGTAGATATATTCTTGTACATAGGAGCAGTATTATAGTATGGGGGACATTTATGATGACCGGCAATATAGACTCTGGTCTTCATCCCTCCTGCGCTGGCGATTCATCCGCCTAATTTATGTAGAGGCGCTGGGCCTAGACATAACTTCGGTGAACTTTACACTAGTCTAAATTTAGATTTGGACCATTTTCTATGCCTAAAACAGACGTAGAAAATGATAAATGAGACAAGCCTACTGGTCCACCCTTTTTCCTGCCCGCACTTCACCCGCTTTTTAGACCTAGCGTGTGCAGTGGAAAAGGGGAAAAAGTCACAGATTGCAGGGCAAATAACCTTTGCGTCAGAATCTGCGACCGATATATGCCTAAAAGTGGCGTACTGTATATGTGTAAATGACCCTCTGTGTTACTATGTTAATTGTTTTTTTGTACTTTAGTCCTAAACCTTGGTGCTATCAATGAGGCTGAGAAGGAAAAATAACTTTTTGTATTTTAATTTTTAATCTGTTTTGTTAAAACATTATTTAATATAAATATAAAGTGTCACCAAAAATATTTCTACCATTTACAGTTCCCACAGGGGTCCAGTCTCCTGAATACCAAATCAGTCAAACTTTATAATATATCTGATGAGTAGAAAGTTCCATCTTGTACCTCCTAGCAGCTTTTCCTCTCCCTGTTGTTTCAAGGATATCTGTGACTGTTCATAAACCTCCTTAGTGTCCAAAAAATCTATTTAGATAATTGAAAGCAGAGGACGCAGCTGTAGCCTGTCTGCAACAGATAGTGTGTGTTATAGATCAGTGAGTGTGTACCCACAGTGCCAGGAACCTGTATGGCTTTTGGTCCCCTGGTATTCACCCTTTAACCCCTGAAAATCGATTTGGCCTTCACTGCAGGGAAGCCACCAGACCTCTGTCTCCTGGGGTAGTCCCGCTGTAGCTGGCAACTGGGCAAACTGCAGGAGCAGTCTAAATAGTCAATAAGATTTGAATGCAGATTACTAGAGCTGGACTACACACTAGTGTGTAGATGAAGGGAGATATAGGATAACCCAGCAGGTTGGGTGGTATTGAACCTTAAAGCTCATGCACTTTTTGCCTGGAGAGGGTGCATTAATTACCTAGGGACCTCGAGCCGTTGGCTGGCGAAGGATTGGAAAGTGTGCACCCTAACCATTTGGGAGGCCGGAGGTGAGCATGCGCTCTAAGGGGGCAGGTGGTGAAACACTGGACAGATGTATGGAGGCAGCAGCATGATAAATAGTGCAATGTCCATGCCTGCAGGGGTGAGCAGGACAGTGGTAGCCGTGGACGATGTGTGAGATGCTGTGAAAGGGGAAGAGGGAGCTGCTGTAAAATGTAGCTGATTGTCACACCACACCTCTTACATGACTTCAAGAGTTAAGCCACTCAGAAGTCATGCAGGGAGACAATATGCATTTTCATAAACAAGCAATGGGAAGAAAAAAAGACCTAAAATCTAACATTAGATATGTGTGAATGGAGTCTGTCCTGCTTGAAGTGTCTGACGAAGAAACATATTTCACCAGTATATAATACACAGATGTTATTATCTTCATGCCCCATTGCCCCAAATGTAAACAAGTCATGAATATGTGCAATGACTTACGTTTGTTATAAACGGCTGGAGTACGAGGTTCTCACCCCCACAGATACTCCATCCTCAAGGCCTTTTTTTCATGGTTGACCATGGGCATACCCTGCAGTAGTTTTCTGGCATAGCAGATGAGCCTGCATAGATCTTCCCTGCTTATAGCCGCTCTTCTCTCTGTGCTGTGAGAACAGTGTATTCACATTCTCACCGTTCTCAGTGTATAGGATGCATATGAAAGACCAGAGATACGCCTGAGAATTGCAGTTTTCACTTCACCTTGGGCTCCTGTGAACAAAGCAGACATAGCAGAGCTGGAGAGGGTTCAGAGGAGGGCAACTAAGGTAATAACTGGAATGGGTGGACTACAGGACCCAGAAAAATTATCAAAATTAGGGTTATTCACTTTAGAAAAAAGACGATACAGGGGAGATCTAATAACAATGTATAAATATATCAGGGGTCAGAACAGAGATCTCTCCCATCATCTATTTATCCCCAGGACTGTGACTGTGACGAGGGGACATCCTCTGCGTCTGGAGGAAAGAAGGTTTGTACACAAACATAGAAGAGGATTCTTTATGGTAAGAGCAGTGAGACTATGGATTCTTTACTGTAAGAGCAGTGAGACTATGGACTCTTTACTGTAAGAGCAGTGAGACTATGGACTCTCTACTGTAAGAGCAGTGAGACTATGGACTCTTTACTGTAAGAGCAGTGAGACTATCGACTCTCTACTGTAAGAGCAGTGAGACTATGGACTCTTTACTGTAAGAGCAGTGAGACTATGGACTCTTTACTGTAAGAGCAGTGAGACTATGGACTTTTTACTTTAAGAGCAGTGAGACTATGGACTCTTTACTGTAAGAGCAGTGAGACTATGGACTCTTTACTGTAAGAGCAGTGAGACTATGGAACTCTTTACTGTAAGAGCAGTGAGACAATGGACTCTTTACTGTAAGAGCAGTGAGACAATGGACTCTTTACTGTAAGAGCAGTGAGACTATGGACTCTTTACTGTAAGAGCAGTGAGACTATGGACTCTTTACTGTAAGAGCAGTGAGACTATAGACTCTTTACTGTAAGAGCAGTGAGACTATGGACTCTTTACTGTAAGAGCATTAAGACTATGGACTCCTTACTGTAAGAGCAGTGAGACTATGGACTCTTTACTGTAAGAGCAGTGAGACTATGGACTCTTTACTGTAAGAGCAGTGAGACTATGGACTCTTTACTGTAAGAGCAGTGAGACTATAGACTCTTTACTGTAAGAGCAGTAAGACTATGGACTCTTTACTGTAAGAGCAGTGAGACTATGGACTCTTTACTGTAAGAGCAGTGAGGACTATGGACTCTTTACTGTAAGAGCAGTGAGACTATGGACTCTTTACTGTAAGAGCAGTGAGACTATGGACTCTTTACTGTAAGAGCAGTGAGACTATGGACTCTTTACTGTAAGAGCAGTGAGACTATGGACTCTTTACTGTAAGAGCAGTGAGACTATGGACTCTTTACTGTAAGAGCAGTGAGACTGTGGACTCTTTACTGTAAGAGCAGTGAGACTATGGAACTCTCTCCCTGAGGAGGTGGTGATGGTAAGTTCACTATAAGAGATCAGGAGGGGCCTGGATGTATTTTTGGAGGTAATAATATTACAGGTTATAGTTACTAGAGAGGGGGCGTTGATCCAGGGAGTTATTCTGATGTCTGATTGGAGTCTGGAAGGAATTTTTCTCCTAAAGTGAGAAAAATTGGCTTCTACCTCACACGGGTTTTTTGCCTTCCTCTGGATAGACTTGCAGGATAACAGGAAGAACTGGATGGACAGATGTCTTTTTTCAGCCTTATGGACTATGTTACTATGTCACTTGGCATGTCTCACGCTGGAGGACTGCCCATTCGACCATCTTGGCCAAGGAAGAGTAATGGAGTTGTAGGGTTGTAGATTTGGGATGGGAGGAGAAGAGTGAATGCAGAGTTATTGTTCTTTCACAATATCTTAATTAATCTGAGGGATCTTAAGAAACAAATATTGGATCTCAAGGCAATCCCTTTAAATCCTAGATCTTTTTGTAATAAATAAAAAAAACTGCAAGGTGAATTTATGGAAACCTCTGCTCTTGGCTTTCTATTCGACCTGTCTGGCCGCACTTGGATTAGCTATAGATAATGTCACATTAAAATTGCCCTTCACTGCTATTAAATTACAGAAACTCATAAGGGGCCCTTTTACCTGACCAATGAATAGGTCCCAGTTCCCAGTAAAATGTGAAATTGATTGCAGTCTTTTTAAGAATCTGTTAATTTTTCCAATTTATCACTTTGTACCTCTTGCACAGTTTTCTCTACAGTATGTTGTATTTTTTGGGCCATCCCTGCCTTTCAGTATCAGTAAAGGCATCCATTGCCGTCACTGATGTCACGCAGTAAAAATATCAGAGAAATATTTGATATTCTGTGATAATAGCTCGCTTAAAATTCTGTTAACAGCACATATGTCCTGTTCCAAAAAAGAATCTTGCATAGCATCCTAATATTATCAATTATTTATAAGCCACAGCACAATATAGGAGGTGCGAGACAGCCAAAGACATAAGATGCATGAATATATTTATTGCATGCCAGATTTATTTTTAAAAATCGTCATTCGATGATTTGTGTCAACACTCAGCAGTTTCTATAAAGGAACTTTCCAAATTAAACTAAATAAAAGGGTTTCAGAACATCCTTGTAAAGAGCCAAGATGAAATTTACCAGCAAAATACAATTATCTCATTTTTTTGTTTAGAACAAGTGGAATCTCAGTGTTGATTTTTGTATGTAAGCAAAATATTAAATTGTTTTGTTTATCTTGTAATCTGTTTCCTTACAATGTCTCACTTGTTTCTGTCGCCTCTTCAGTTATGTCTAATGAATAGAACTGGGTAACATAGAGATGTAGATGTTAGAGACTTCTTACATGAGCTTTCATTTATACAAACATTTTTGGGTTTGATACTTGGGGTACAGAGTAATACTGTACACATAAATACTTAGTGTAGGAATGAGAACTAACACACAATGACACTGACACTCGGGGTACAGGATAATGACACTGACACTCGGGGTACAGGATAATGACACTGAGGATACAGGATAATGACACTGACACTCGGGGTACAGGATAATGACACTGACACTCGGGGTACAGGATAATGACACTGACACTCGGGGTACAGGATAATGCACTGACACTCGGGGTACAGATAATGACACTGACACTCGGGGTACAGGATAATGACGCTGACACTCGGGTACAGGATAATGTCACTGACACTCGGGGTACAGGATAATGACACTGACCATTCGGGTACAGGATAATGACACTGACACTCGGGTACAGGATAATGACGCTGACACTCGGGGTACAGGATAATGACACTGACACTCGGGGTACAGGATAATGAACACTGACACTTCGGGGTACAGGATAATGACACTGACACTCGGGGTACAGGATAATGACACTCGGGGTACAGGATAATGACGCTGACACTCGGGGTACAGGATAATGAACACTGACACTCGGGTACAGGATAATGACACTGACACTCGGGGTACAGGATAATGACACTGACACTCGGGGTACAGGATAATGACACTGACACTCGGGGTACAGGATAATGACACTGAACACTCGGGTACAGGATAATGACACTCGGGGTACAGGATAATGACGCTGACACTCGGGGTACAGGATAATGACACTGACACTCGGGGTACAGGATAATGACACTGACACTCGGGGTACAGGATAATGACACTGACACTTGGGGTACAGGATAATGACACTGACACTTGGGGTACAGGATAATGACACTGACACTCGGGGTACAGGGATAATGACACTGACACTCGGGGTACAGGATAATGACACTGACACTCGGGGTACAGGATAATGACACTCGGGTACAGGATAATGACACTGACACTCGGGGTACAGGATAATGACACTGACACTCGGGGTACAGGATAATGACACTGACACTTGGGGTACAGGATAATGACACTGACACTGGGGTACAGGATAATGACACTGACACTCGGGTACAGGATAATGACACTCGGGACACATAATGACACTCGGGGTACAGGATAATGACACTGACACTGGGGTACAGGATAATGACACTGACACTCGGGGTACAGGATAATGACACTGACACTCGGGGTACAGGATAATGACACTGACACTCGGGGTACAGGATAATGACACTGACACACGGGGTACAGGATATGACACTGACACTCGGGGTACAGGATAATTGACACTCGGGGTACAGGATAATGACACTGACACTGACGGGTACAGGATAATGACACTGACACTCGGGTACAGGATAATGACGCTGACACTCGGGGTACAGGATAATGACACTGACACTCGGGGTACAGGATAATGACACTGACACTTCGGGGTACAGGATAATGACACTGACACTCGGGGTACAGGATAATGACACTGACACTCGGGTACAGGATAATGACACTGACACTCGGGGTACAGGATAATGACACTGACACTCGGGGTACAGGATAATGACACTGACACTCGGGGTACAGGATAATGACACTCGGGGTACAGGATAATGACACTGACACTCGGGGTACAGGATAATGACACTGACACTCGGGGTACAGGATAATGACACTGACACTCGGGGTACAGGATAATGACACTGACACTTGGGGTACAGGATAATGACGCTGACACTTCGGGGTACAGGATAATGACACTGACACTCGGGTACAGGATAATGACACTGACACTCGGGGTACAGGATAACTGACACTCGGGGTACAGGATAATGACACTGACACTCGGGGTACAGGATAATGACACTGACACTCGGGGTACAGGATAATGACACTGACCTTGGGGTACAGGATAATGACACTGACACTCGGGGTACAGGATAATGACACTGACACTCGGGGTACAGGATAATGACACTCGGGGTACAGGATAATGACACTCGGGGTACAGGATAATGACGCTGACACTCGGGTACAGGATGATGACACTGACACTCGGGTACAGGATAATGACACTGACACTCGGGGTACAGGATAATGACACTGACCACTCGGGGTACAGGATAATGACACTGAGGATACAGGATAATGACACTGACACTCGGGGTACAGGATAATGACACTCGGGGTACAGGATAATGACACTGACACTCGGGGTACAGGATAATGACACTCGGGGGACAGGATAATGACACTGACACTTGGGGTACAGGATAATGACACTGACACTCGGGGTACAGGATAATGACACTCGGGGTACAGCATAATGACACTCGGGGTACAGGATAATGACGCTGACACTCGGGGTACAGGATGATGACACTGACACTCGGGGGTTACAGGATAATGACACTGACACTCGGGGTACAGGATAATGACACTGACACTCGGGGTACAGGATAATGACACTGAGGATACAGGATAATGACACTGACACTCGGGGTACAGGATAATGACACTCGGGTACAGGATAATGACACTGACACTCGGTACAGGATAATGACACTCGGGGTACAAGGATAATGACACTGACACTTGGGGTACAGGATAATGACACTTGACACTCGGGGTACAGATAATGACACTCGGGGTACAGGATAATGACACTGACACTCGGGGTACAGGATAATGACACTGACACTCGGGGTACAGGATAATGACACTGACACTGGGGTACAGGGATAATGACACTGACACTCGGGGGTACAGGATAATGACACTGGACACTCGGGTACAGGATAATGACACTGACACTCGGGGTACAGGATAATGACTGACACTCGGGGTACAGGGATAATGACACTCGGGGTACAGGATAATGACGCTGACACTCGGGGTACAGGGATGACACTGACACTCGGGGTACAGGATAATGACACTGACACTCGGGGTACAGGATAATGACACTGACACTCGGGGTACAGGATAATGACACTGACACTGGGGATACAGGATAATGACACTGACACTCGGGGTACAGGATAATGACACTGGGGGTGACACAGGATAATGACACTGACACTCGGGTACAGGATAATGACACTGACACGGGGTACAGGATAATGACACTGACACTCGGGGTACAGGATAATGACACTGACACTCGGGGTACAGGATAATGACACTGACACTCGGGGTACAGGATAATGACACTGACACTCGGGGTACAGGATAATGACACTGACACTGACACTCGGGGTACAGGATGACATGACACTCGGGGTACAGGATAATACATGACACTGACACTCGGGGTACAGGATAATGACACTGACACTTGGGTACAGGATAATGACACTGACACTCGGGGTACAGGATAACACTGACACTCGGGGTACAGGATAATGACACTGACACTCGGGGTACAGGATAATGACACTGACACTCGGGGTACAGGATAATGACACTGACACTTGGGGTACAGGAAATGACACTCGGGTACAGGATAATGACACTGACACTCGGGGTACAGGATAATGACACTCGGGGTACAGGATAATGACACTCGGGGTACATAATGACACTCGGGGTACAGGATAATGACACTGACACTCGGGGTACAGGATAATGACACTGACACTGGGGTACAGGATAATGACACTGACACTCGGGGGTACAGGATAATGACACTGACACTCGGGGTACAGGATAATGACACTGGGGTACAGGATAATGACACTGACACTCGGGGTACAGGATAATGACATGACACTCGGGGTACAGGATAATGACACTGACACTCGGGGTACAGGATAATGACACTCGGGGTACAGGATAATGACACTGACACTTGGGGTACAGGATAATGACACTGACACTCGGGGTACAGGATAATGACACTGACACTCGGGGTACAGGATAATGACACTGACACTCGGGGTACAGGATAATGACACTGACACTCGGGGTACAGGATAATGACACTGACACTCGGGGGTACAGGTACAGGACATACATAATGACACTGACACTCGGGGTACAGGATAATGACACTGACACTCGGGTACAGGGATAATGACACTGACACTCGGGGTACAGGATAATGACACTGACACTTGGGGTACAGGATAATGACACTGACACTCGGGGTACAGGATAATGACACTGACACTGGGGTACAGGATAATGACCACTCGGGGTACAGGATAATGACACTCGGGGTACAGGATAATGACACTGACACTTGGGGTACAGGATAATGACACTGACACTCGGGGTACAGGATAATGACACTGACACTTGGGGTACAGGATAATGACCCTCGGGGTACAGGATAATGACACTCGGGGTACAGGATAATGACACTGACACTTGGGGTACAGGATAATGACACTGACACTCGGGGTACAGGTAATGACACTGACACTCGGGGTACAGGATAATGACACTCGGGTACAGGATAATGACACTGGGGGTACAGGATAATGACACTGACACTCGGGGTACAGTATAATGACACTGACACTCGGGGTACAGGATAATGACACTGGGGTACAGGACAATATGTGTGGTGGGGGACAGTGTCTGTACCAGTGGTGACTTCCTAGTGGATGTTATTCGTTGTACTACAACATAGTAGCTATACTGTACGTAGTACATAGATACAATGTAGCAGTATAGCAATCCGTTGGTCTCGGTGTCTGATGTTTTCAGTCTTACATTAGTTCTTTATTTGCCTTTAGAATCAGTGACTGACATCACGTGACACAATATTCATGACGGCTGCTATATTTATCATATCTTATGACTGGCAGTGGGAGATAATGGGCGATCATTCAGAGCCTTCCCAGTCACTAGCACGGCACCTGATTTACATTTTATCAAAGCATTATTCATCTGCTGGAAGGCGCCCTTCACACATTGCCGGCTGATAACCCGGAGTGTTTCCCTGTTGTTCTGGAGCAGATAGTTTCTTACTTTCAACTTACCGTAATCTCTTGAACTGATTCAGTGTTCTCAGGTATCCATATCTGCATATATTGCATGTCTCACTACGTACTTTGCATTGGGGAATCTGTCAGCTCAGATGGTGAGAAGCCTTTGGATTATTGACATCTTACAAATGCTTATAAGAAGTGCAGCTCTGAAGCCAAATGCCCCCTCCCTGTACGTATTGAGAATTATGGAAGCGAATGTACTATAAATTCTGATCAGCTTAAGTCAATGATATGGGTGTGGAGGACCCCGACTGGCATTTTGTATGACGGTTTAGTGGATGCAATTAAGGCCTGTAGTTCATCTGTATATATTACACAAGACATGACATTCTGGAGATACTCTAGTCATAATTACGGTAGAACTAATGACATAAAGATCATTAGCATAATGTCCAGAATAACTATAATAAGTACATTATAATTATGAATGCATTTGCTGAATGATATAACTGGAGGAAGCTTATCATTGTGTGACCACTAGGGTTGGTTGGACGGGCCCACAGGAGGACAAGAGGATGCTCTGGTGGCTCAGGCCCTGACATGACTATAGGATCCTGACCCAAAAGGGCCTATGATATCCATCAAGATGTATTACTGGTGTCACAAACCAGCCGGCGTGAACCCACTGTGCCACGTGACCAACCTTCTCTAAGGGCATCTAAGTGAACCCCTCAATCTTTACAGTACCCATGATGGTGGGGATAGACTTTCCAAGGGGAACACCACAAACTGGTGTTCTGCTACCTCTTGAGGAGGATTTATATACGAGGTAGCTGGTCCAGGCAGAGCTGGAGGTACCAGAGGTAGTTGTCAGCAGGCCGAGTCATAACCAGGAGTGACAGTGCAGGACCGAAGGATGAGGCAGAGGCGAAGTCAAACAAGCAATAAGTCAGGGCAGGCGGCACAGGAACAGGTCAAGCAGTCCGGGTCAGCAACAGTAGAGTCAAGACAAGCAGGCAGGGATCGAACAGGTAGCAGAGTCCAGAAACATAAGAAGGGGTCAGGTACACAGGAACACCAGCACAGACAACAGGGACCTTTGATGCTCAGGCTCCTGGGAAGGGGGCTGGACCTCTTATATAGCTGGAAGAGGGCTAGGATTGGTCAGCGAGGTCACATGATCTAACCCATAAATCACAGGAGGTGACCTGCGCCCGGCCTTAAAGGGTTATTCCCATCTTGGACAATGGGGGCATATTGCTAGGATATGCCCCCATTGTCTTATAGGTGTGGGTCCCACCACTGGGACCCGCACCTATATCGAGAATGAAGTGGGGGAGCTCTGAGCCTAGAGGCCACCACCAGGCGCAGCTCCCCGCTGCGCTCATAGAAATGATTGGGAGCGCATTTCTATGACCCTTTAAGGAAGTGCTACAGCTGTACCCAGGGCAATGCCTGCAAGGACAGAGCCTAGAACTATGGCGGTAAACGGGGAAACACCGGCAGCAGACCACAGAGCCCGGGACTGCAGTGGGGAACATTGTCGGTCTGCAAGCGCTGTTACAACTGATAGGCTTCAGATTATATATGTGGTCGATGCAAGGTGCTCCAGTCCCATCATGGTTATCACCTATTGTACCCTTAAAATACATGACCTGAATTTTCATCTCTAGAGTGCCTCATACATTAGTTAGGCCTTCCTTCACTTCAGGTAACGGTTCAGTTTTCTGCTGTACTCTCTGTCTTAATACCCCGATCAAGGCAGAATGTCTTGGTGGTGCCCCCTCCCAGTACATGCCCCCTCTGCCATAGCTACGCCGCTGGTCCTCAGATAAATACATGTCCCTTTCATGTCACTCATATCCATTGGCGTCATCTTCTGCTGCCATGAGATTTGTGCATCTGCACTGAAATCACCTTGCAATTGAAGTTGTTGGTCCTGTACAAATAGAAATTACATTATGTTTCCCGTCGATTGTGCACCTGACATCCCTCGCGCTCCTTGTCTTTCTAGTTTGGAGAATAAATATGCAACCAGCGAGACATAATCAGGAGGTTTTCGTCTGTCGCACAACATTTGTAAATGAAGGGGCAACGGGATTGTCTTATTTATATTAGACTGCGGGAATAACAATGAGGATGAATTGTCCTCGGCACTAATAGATGTGAGGGAAAGTCAAACGGCGACATAGCAGCTTCCACCTGCACTTGGCAGAGTCCTTCTGTCGCGGCCGCCGCAGATGGTTGGCTGTATAATAAGACGTAAGGATGAATGACATAACCGAGATGAGAGCGGCTGATTTAGATTCTGTGGCAATAATGACTTCTCTCTGTGGGGACGGGCGGGAGGCTGGAGGACGGAGAGCAGAATTCCACCTAAAATGTAACTTTATGATCTATATTCCTCACACAGTATTTATAACTCCGATTTTCTCTCTTTTTTTCTCCTTTACTCAATAAATATAAATGTCACCGATATAAATAAAGCAGATTAGGGCTCCCTGACCTTTTCTAACAAAGGCCTATCGCCTTGTGAAAAGCAGTTTATGACAAGCCGATGGATTAACCCTCACATTGCTGGATCTTAAGTGAGATCATCCTTCGCCTTATACAGTAAAGGTTAAATTGTTTGTCGTCGTAAAACACCTAAGAGACATAAAGTGTGATCTTAAAGGGCAGAAAAGGAAATGGCTTCTTATAAGCCAGACGATGCTGGATCTCTGGCAGAATGAATGGTGTGCTACCTAGAGCCGGACCTTTCTGCTGCAGCACTAGCAGAGGTGGTCAGGTCCCAGTACCTATGGTTAGTTCTGGTAGAATGAATGGTGTGTCACCTAGAGCCGGACCTTTCTGCTGCAGCACTAGCAGAGGTGGTCAGGCCCCACTACCTATGGTTAGTTCTGGTAGAATGAATGGTGTGTCACCTAGAGCTGGACCTTTCTGCTGCAGCACTAGCAGAGGTGGTCAGGTCCCAGTACCTCTGGTTAGTTCTGGTAGAATGAATGGTGTGTCACCTAGAGCTGGACCTTTCTGCTGCAGCACTAGCAGAGGTGGTCAGGTCCCAGTACCTCTGGTTAGTTCTGGTAGAATGAATGGTGTGTCACCTAGAGCCGGACCTTTCTGCTGCAGCACTAGCAGAGGTGGTCAGGTCCCAGTACCTCTGGTTAGTTCTGGTAGAATGAATGGTGTGTCACCTAGAGCTGGACCTTTCTGCTGCAGCACTAGCAGAGGTGGTCAGGTCCCAGTACCTCTGGTTAGTTCTAACAGCAATGAATGGTGTGTCACCTAGAGCTGGACCTTTCTGCTGCAGCACTAGCAGAGGTGGTCAGGCCCCACTACCTATGGTTAGCTCTGACAGCAATGAATGGTGTGTCACCTAGAGCTGGACCTTTCTGCTGCAGCACTAGCAGAGGTGGTCAGGCCCCACTACCTATGGTTAGCTCTGACAGCAATGAATGGTGTGTCACCTAGAGCCGGACCTTTCTGGCTGGCAGCACTAGCAGAGGTGGTCAGGCCCCACTACATATGGTTAGCTCTGACAGCAATGAATGGTGTGTCACCTAGAGCTGGACCTTTCTGCTGCAGCACTAGCAGAGGTGGTCAGGTCCCAGTACCTATGGTTGGTTCTGGCAGCAATGAATGGTGTGTCACCTAGAGCCGGACCTTTCTGCTGCAGCACTAGCAGAGGTGGTAAGACCCACTACCTATGGTTGGTTCTAGCAGCAATGAATGGTGTGTCACCTAGAGCTGGACCTTTCTGCTGCAGCACTAGCAGAGGTGGTCAGGTCCCAGTACCTATGGTTAGTTCTGACAGCAATGAATGGTGTGTCACCTAGAGCCGGACCTTTCTGCTGCAGCACTAGCAGATGTGGTGAGGCCCCACTACCTATGGTTAGTTCTGGCAGCAATGAATGGTGTGTCACCTAGAGCTGGACCTTTCTGCTGCAGCACTAGCAGAGGGGGTAAGACCCCACTACCTATGGTTGATTCTGGCAGCAGTGAATGATGTGCTACCTAGAGCCGGACCTTTCTGTTGTTGGACTAGTGGCGGTAAGGCCCTGCAATCTATGGTTAATTCTGGCAGAAATTAATGGTGTGCTAGCTAGAGACAACCCCATCTGTTGTGGGACTAGTCGAGGTAGTGAGGCCCCACTACCTATGGTTGATTTTGGCAGAAATGAATGGTTGCTGCCTCTCCTCTTTTAGTAGAGTTGTTCACTTTCCTATGTTTTCAATCTGTCACAGACCACCATAAAGACTTCTTCCAGGCTCGACTTGATATCAGAGTCTTTTGTCCAGGCATCTTTCACTTCTTGCTTTTGAACCCTCTGATTGTAAAGCGCTGCAGAATATGTTGGCTCTATATAAATACAGGTTATTATTATTACATTGAGCCCCAGAAGTTTTGTTAATAGTGTCTCACACAGTAACAGCGTATCTTTTCTATACCACCCAGTAACAGTGACATTAGTGTCCCCAAGGACTAATAAAGCCCCTTTTAGACCCCACATAATGACATGCTCCCACATAGTAATAGCGTGGAGCTGACCGGCAGGAGGATAGGTCACCTATATTAGAATCCCAGAAAACCCCTTTAAGAAAAAGCTGCCTCTTAATAAATTAGTTGCATCACTGGCAGTCCATGCGCCAGAAACTGAAGTCTACGCCAACTATGGGAAACTTTAGAAAATCCCCCACTCTACATTTCTTTAACGTGAGAATTAGAGATGAGCGAAGTGATTCGTCAATCCGTTGATTCGTATCGAATCTTGGAAATTTTCAGCTGCGAAGCAAATCTGAATATTAGGTGATTCGCTTAGTTTTTCTACGCATTCGCTACATACATGTCCGATAAATTGTATGCTAATGCTACGTATAAGTTACTCTATGCGCTGTTGCGTACGAATACAAGTAATTAGCGAACTTTTACTGTTAGTTCGTTATTCGTGCGCAAAAGCCCTGGAAGAAAGTGGTCACCTGACCTAGTGGGCAGGGCTTGCTCTGATTGACTCAGGCTCGGTAAGCCAGTGACGCATCATCTGCTGTGACTGCTGAGACGAGCAGAAGCACTGTGTGTGAAGTTCTGAGACACCGAGACCTGTGTTGTTGAAATTGGGATGTAATTGTTCAGGGAATCCATATTACACAGGGATACTGCAGGGCAAGTGCAGGGCTAGTAATCAGGCAGGGAGAGAGACAGGGAGATAGACAAGGAGAGAGATAGGGAGAGAGACAGGGACAAAGACAAAGACCAGCTGCAGGGCCACAGTCAAGTGAAAAATGTCTGGAATGGATAAGCAAAAGGGGTCCAGTTCCAGCCAGTGATTTGTTTCACCTCATATATTAAAAGGCGCACAACACTTGTAAAATATGGCTTTCTAAAATGTCAACTTGATTATCCGCCTATTTCTCCTGATTTGCAACATTTTAACAACAATAGCACTAATCCATAATGAGCCATTTCAGCCACCCTCTGCCCAGAACAAACTTGTAACTTTTGAAGCAGATTTGCAACATTTCCACTGATAAATTGTGACATTTGTCTCAGACTCGGGGCAATTTTATCATTGTTTTGTTCTTGTTGAATGTCACTTTACAGACCAAACCCTGCTATTTCACTCATTTATATCCTCCGCTTAATTACTTACCTATCGCTAGTTCTTACCACAGGTTGTTTTTTTTTTCCATAAATGCAACTTTTTACACAAAACACCATCACATAAGCTGCTTAATTGTCTGCAACAATTAGAGCCATTTCTTCCCATAAGGGCCCATTCACACGACCGTGGAGCACGGTCCGGGACAGTCCGTGAAAACCCAGAGTGTGCTCCTTCTGAGGGCAGGAGCGCACGGCGTCATTGGTTGCTATGACGCTGTGCGCTTCCTAAGGCCGCCGCAGTACAGTGATACATGGTCCACGCTCGTATAGAGTGTATTACTCTACAGTGGCGGCCTCAGGAAGCGCACGGCGTCATAGCAACTAATGACGCCGTGCGCTCCTGCCCTCAGAAGGAGCACGGTCCGGGTTTTCACGGACCGTCCCGGACCGCGCTCCACGGTTGAGTGAAAGGGCCCTAAGAGGATGAATAATGAGGCGTAATATGCGCCAATTTGATAGCCCCACCCACTTCGACATTTATAACTCATTTCTGGCGGGATGCCTTCTTTATGGTTAAAATTCTGGAGAAAACAGATGATATATTTGGTGCAAATCAACAACATGCTTAGTAAATATCCCCCCAATGTGAACAGAGCCTTACCCGTGCATTATATGACAGCATTGCTGGGAATGGAGCCCCCTGCCCCAGTTTAGTTTTTGCCCCCTAACCTTTTACTAAACTTGACCCAACCTGTAAGACATGTAATGACTGCTACATTTCTCAGACATGGAGATAGCTAAGGAATAGTTTGAAACATTACAGACGAGAAGGAATTATTCACTAGTAGGTTTATATGTCACCTGAACACCTGCCTCCATGTAACGGGCCGTCACAGGACGCTCCACACGTCAGGTAAGGCCTCATGCACATGGCCATGTCTGTATTCCAGTCCGCAAACCGCGGATCCGCAAAATGCAGATACTAGCTGTGTGTTAGTCAGTGCTCGTGCTGTGGACGGTAATTTGCGGTCCACAACGCGCGGGCACTGACATTGTGGCCACCGCATGCGGATCGCTGACCCATTCACTTGAATGGGGTCCGCGATCCGCATCCGAGGGTCCGCACCGCAAAAAAGTAGTGCTTGCGCTACTTTTTTGCGGTGCGGAGGCATGGCCAGAAACACAGTGTTGTGATCCGTGCCTCCGCTCCACATCTCCCGGATTGCGGAGCCATTGAAGTGAATGGGTCCACGATCCGTGATGCGGCCTGCACATGGCCGGTGCCCGTGTATTGCGGACCCCGCGTAGGCTGTGTGCATGAGCCCTTATTCGAATTTTCTCCCTCCAATTTCTACAAATTACTATTTTTGTCCATTTTTTTTCCAGACTCATGCAAATCAATGGTTCCGTGTGCAATCCAGGAAACATATGGATCGGACACAGATACAAGATACGGCTGTGTACATGAGGCCTAATTATAGTGGCACAGGTTTTGTTATCGAGCGCAGACAGCTGTGTGAGGATTCATCCTCCTTTTTATTAAATTACCGTGTTTTACATCAATAAACGGTACAAGCCGTAATATAATTATAGTTCTGCAGAAGTTGCTCCATCAGATGTTTACAAATGAACTGCGGAAAATTCCTCGAAAATATCTGACAGCGACGGAGCTGCGTATGAACCTGCACATTATAACATGACATGAGGATCTTTACACATCGAGCGCCGCGTGGAAAGCTGTTTGCATAGAAAACTCTGAGGCTTTGATCAGGACCTTAATGGTTTCCAGTCATATTTAGATAGCGATGTGAAGAACTGACTGGGAGGGTTTTCACAGTGGGTTTTTGATTGAGTTGCGCCATTTGTACCGTCTCTCTCTCTCTATATATATATTATACAAATTATGCAAATTGCAGTGCTACAATCTCTGCTTTTATTATTTTTAAATAGAATCTAATCAGCCGGCTTCTAATATTGTTCCCCCCCTCATTAGCACCTTGCTGTTAAGTTAAACGAATTATGCAGCTTCAGAAAATCATAAAATGCAATAAATAACACGTGTGTAAGGAGAATGATGTCTGCCTGTCTGTAGGGCGAAATATAAAAAGTGTAATCATCCAGAAAATGAGTGATACACTAACACCATTGATAGCGATGGACCGGCGGCCATTCTTATGTGAGCAGACTTACACAGTATGTGCAATACCTTAAAGGGGTTCTCCAGGAATTAAGAACATTTAAATACATAAATATTACTTTATTATAAACATATTCCCAAATACCTTTCATTAGTTATAATGGCTCGTTTTGTCTGGGGAGCGATCATTAGGAGAAACAAAATGGCCGCCGTCCTATTAGTACACACAGAACCTGTCCTAATCACACAGGAGGACAAGTTACTTCACAACACTGAGGTAAAGAGCTGCCTCATCCTCCTCTCTGCTCTGCTGGTCAGGGATTATGATCCTGAATACAGTTTAATATGATATTTAGCGGATTCTCTGTAGGAATGGAGTCCATGAGGAGACATGAAGGACAGAGAGGACGGACAGGACAGACTGTGGTAATGGAGACTGCATATAAGAGCTGCTGCTCATCAGCCACATCCTCACCTCCTCTCTGTACTTCATGTCTCCTCATGAGCTTCATTCCTGCAGAGATTCAGCTGAAGATCTGATCATCTGTATTCAGGATCATAATCCCTGACGAGCAGAGCAGAGAGGAGGATGAGGCAGCTCTTTACCTCAGTGTTGTGAAGTAACTTGTCCTCCTGTGTGATTAGGACAGGTTCTGTGTGTACTAATAGGACGGCGGCCATTTTGTTTTTCCTAATGATTGCTCCCTAGACAACATGAGCCATTATAACTACTGAAAGGTATTTGGGAATATATTTATTATAAAGTAATATTTAAGTATTTTCATTTTCTTAATTCCCGGAGAACCCCTTTAAATCATTAGATTTTGTTTAACAATAAAGTGTAAAATACAGTAATAAAATAAGTGATATTCACCTTAAAGATGCCCCGCTGTGCCCATTCCAACATTTCCCAGTCCAGGGGCGGATTGGCCTAAACCTTACAGGCAAATTTCCCAGTGGGCCAATGCCCAGGGATGGCGTTTAGACCCACCTCACAGTCTACCAGTGGAAGTTTTTGGGGATGTGTTTTGTGCTGCTGGCAGTATTTTGTGATGGACTGTGGTATTTGGCTCTGTTGGGGCGGTATAATGTGCTGCAATATGGTACTGCTGGTCCTGCCTTCCATCAATTACAAAACGGGGCTGTCACGGTTGGGGTACACAGAAAAGGGAGATGTGATCCCTGAGCTCTCCCCAACCCCTGTCCCTGCCTAATTGCCTCCGTGTCCTAGGCGACACGGCGACAACCACGAGGACTGCAATTACACTGACTAAGGTGCAGGGAAAAGGGACAACAAACAGAGACGAACAAAACACCGAAGAATAGTAAACTAGCCGTGTCAGAAAACCAGAGATAACGAAGTACAAAATCAGAAGACGGTAGAGTAGTCAGGTACGAGCCAAGGGTCAAATAAGCAGTCAGGATACAAACGCACAAGCAGGAATAGCAAGGATTTGCAAAAACCGGCAAAGACCAGAGAAGAAGGCAGGTATTTATGCAGGAAGATATCCCACCCCCAGGTTCTGAATGGACCAGATGCTGAGAAGCCACTCAGCCCAGCACCTGAGTATTAACCCTATGTAGACAAACAAAGGCATGAAGATGGGCGTTGGCTCCAAAACCACTCCACAGTGTGAACATGGTTAAAGGCAAGGCGTAGGCACTAAACAGAAACACACAAAAACTCAGAATACCAAGCAAAAATAGAAAACCTATGTTCTCCGGTGACCAGACCTGACAGGGGACACTTTTAGTATTTTTTCCAGTTAAGTTCCCAGTCCGCCCCTGCACCTCTGACTACTTCCTGGCCCCTCTCAACACAGAGGAAGTGACAGCTCAGCCAATCACTGGCAAGTGTGAGTTACCGCTGTGGTCAATGATTGGCAAAGAGGTCACTTCCTGTGTCTTGAGAGGGACCAGGAAACATTGGAAAGGGAGCGGTTGGGGATATTTGATTATTTTACACTGTTTTGAGCCTTTTGAAAAAAAAAATTGATAGTGCTGGACAACCTGTGCCCTGACCCGGAGACTGCAAGCTGTATCCAGCAGTATATATGAGATACTGTATGAACTGGTCATGGTAATGAAATAATACTTTTCATGTATTCGTGTGTAGGATGTGCTTGCAAACAGCGGTGACAGTTCTCCCTGCTGCCTGCCCTATTGTGGGGGTGTATGCACAAGGTTGATGGCAGGCTGTAGTCTTCATGTGCATGTGTATCCATGTTGGCTGATGTATGTTATGTTTGTATAAATGTCCATATGTGCATGTATGTTAGGAGTGTGCACATGTGTGTGCAGAGATCTGTGCCTGTATATCTGTGTGTACTAAACATCTGCAGTTATGACACACTAGCTTCATTTTAACCCAGTGATGTAAGTATATACTGTATACATAGAAAGCAATAGTCAGATTATATAGGAACACATTTCACCACCCATGAGGCCAGGGGCGCACCACCCATGAGGCCAGGGGCGCACCACCCATGAGGCCAGGGGCGGACCACCCATGAAGCCACGGGCGCATCACCCATGAGGCCAGGGGCGGACCACCCATGAGGCCAGGGGCGCACCACCCATGAAGCCACGGGTGCATCACCCATGAGGCCAGGGGCGCGCCACCCATGAGGCCAGGGGTGCAAGACCAATGAGGCCCGGGGCGCATCACCCATGAGGCCAGGGGCGCGCCACCCATGAGGCCAGTGGCGCACCACCAATGAGGCCAGGGGCGCACCACCAATGAGGCCAGAGGTGCAAGACCATTGAGGCCAGGGCGCAATACCAATGAGGCCAGGGGCGCACCACCAATGAGGCCAGGGGTGCATCACCAATGAGGCCAGGTGAGGTGATCACCTCAGTCAGCACCAGGTAGGGGCAAGAGGGGGGCAGTGGAAGGGCCATGGGCTGAAGGGAAGGGGTTAGGTTAAGAAATTGACATTGGAAGTGGGGGCACCATTTCAGTTTTCACCTCAGGCAGCAGAAAGTCTAGGTGCACCCCTGGCTGTGTCGTACAGAGATTGGATCATTGACATCCACAGGCCACAATAGTGAATTTAAAAACCATGCTATAGGTTAATTTGGCATTTAAATTTGGGAGCCCTAATGCGGGCAGGTGGGGAAGCACATGCCCTAGAGACTTTCGGCAAATGGTAGAACACGTCTATAAACCGCCTTTGGTCTTCCTGTGAATTGCAGACTTCAGAATGCTGGAGAAGCTCCTCTAGGTGGCTGACAGGCTGCAGGGTATTTGACTTCTCCGCTGCTTCTTTGCTGCAGCTTAGCATCACGCTTCTTTAATCGTCCTGTGCGTTTTCCAGAGACCTGAGTTGGTAAATCTTTCCTGTAGAGAACTGAAGACACATTGCAATATAAATATAGAGAAATAAGTGGCCATAAGCTGAAAACACACAAACATTGAATAAAACATCTGCTTCTGATAGAAGACCTTGTTACGTGCAGACGGATTTCTATTTACCAGGATTTAGCCTTGGGAAGGAAAAAATCATTCTCAAAGTACCCAACTGTCATGGAGATCTCGTTTCTCAGACCCACTGACTGCTCGGAAGAGTCTCAGCGCTAGTAATTATTTCTTACAATGGGCTGGGGGTCAACTCATGTGCCCCATTTATATGGTACTCATCCTGTACTAACCCCAGGCCCTATGCTACGCTCCGGCTCCATCCTCCGTGACCTTACATCTCACTCTCATTTTATCTCTCCTCCAGGCTCGCTGTTAAACTCTCCTCCATGCCACGTTGTAGTAAAGGAGCTAATGCAAAAGGTTCATGGTTAAGAAAATTCACTTAGCTTTAGAATTACCCAATTTGGTATTTTAATTAATATGGGATTGCTGAGTCAGTGTACAATGCTTCTGATGAGCTGCCGAGGACATGAGGTGTTAGAGGTGTCTTCTCTGGAACCCTGCTACGTCTGTGTAATGAAGGAACATGGATTTATTGAGTAAGGCATCTTTAGTGCAAAATATGTAAACATTAGGTGCAATAAAGGAACCTAACAACATCCGTCCTGCTGCGGACTACAAACTCCAGCAGTCTAATGATATTCCTTCTACCTCCTAGCCTGCCTTACATTAGAACAGTGTTCATCAATTGTTACCCCATCTCTAACAGATTGCAGATGTACGGTATGTTTAAAGGATTTCTGTCACCAGATTTCTTGGGGTTAGGGAATTGGGGTTGAAGTTTTCACGCTGCCTGTGACATCCATTCTGCTGCACAGGGGACAGTCTTAGCGCTTCCTGTGCCTTAAAGGGTTTCTGCCACCAGATTTCTTGCTATAAATCAGGCTGACATTACAGATGTGCTAATGTCACCTGATTTTAACTGTGGTGGTCATTTATTACCTAGTGCTCCCGTTTTTCTATAGTTATAACTTTTAGTTTATGCTAATTAGAATCTAGGAGCAGGGGGGCGTTACCCCTGCTCTTAGAGGCTCCGTTCGCCCACCTTTGGTAACGCCCACTTCTTCTTGAGTGACAGGGCAGGCAGCGTTCGTCTCCCCCTGCCGGCCCTGTCCTCCATGTATATCCTGCACCTGCATCGTCCTCTTCAGTATTCGGCACAGGCGCAGTGAGTGAAGTGCACTCACCGGCTCCTGGCTTCCTCACTGCGCCTGCACCGAATACGTCACAGTCGAGCACAGCGCAGGCACAGTGAGGAAGCCAAGATCCCGCGAGCGCCCTTCACTCACTGCGCCTGCGCTGAATATTGAGGGGGGTGGCGCAGGTGCGGAATTTAGTTGGAGGACAGGGCGCTCGTCAGCTCCTGGCTTCCTCACTGCGCCTGCACCGAATACGTCACAGTCGAGCACAGCGCAGACGCAGTGAGGAGGTCAGGAGCTGGCGAGCGCCCTTCACTCACTTCACCTGCACCAAACATTGAGGGGGACGGCGCAGGCGCGGAATTCAGATGGGGGACAGGGCCCGAAGAAGGAGACGAACGCTGCCTGGCAATGTAACTCAAGAAGAAGTGGGCGTTACTAAAGTTGGGCAAACGAAGCCTCTAAGAGCAGGGGCAACGCCCTCCTGCTCTTAGAGGCTAATTAGCATAAACTAAAAGTTAGGCCTCATGCACACGAACGTGTGCCAGCCGTGCCTGTATTGCGGTCCACTTCAATGGGTCCGTGATCCGGGAGATGCGGAGCGGAGGCACGGATCGGAACACCACGGAAGCACTACTTTTTTGCGGTGCGGACCCTTGGATGAGGATCGCGGACCCCATTCAAGTGAATGGGTCTGCGATCCACATGCGGTGGCCTCACGGTCAGTGCCCGTGCATTGCGGACCGAAGTTTGCGGCCCGCAGCACGGGCACGGCTGGCACACGTTCGTGTGCATGAGGCCTTATAATTATAGAAAAACGGGGTCACTAGGTAATAAATGACCTCCACAGTTAGAATCAGGTGACATTAGCACATCTGTATTGTCAGCCTGATTCATAGCAAGAAAGCTGGTGACAGAGACCCTTTAAGGCACAGGAAGCGCTAAGACTGTGCCCTGTGCAGCAGCATGGATGTCACAGGCAACTTCAATCCCAATTCAACGATAGGGAAATACACATTTCTGGTTGTCATTGTCACCCAATATATTCTTGTATTATTGCTATGATACAGCCCCGGCTCAAAACCTGCAAGTTACAGCAGTGACACAAGAGATCACACACTGTAATTGCAGGTCTGCATGATATCTGCATTGTAAATCAGCAGGTGGTGCAGACTGTATTTAATGGATTCCACAGGGTGTGATCCCGGCCTATAATGACAGCTATTGGTCAAAGGAAATGAAAGCCAAGAGATCCTGTATTTTTATCATTCTGACTGAATCCACATTAGTATCGTCAATGAGGAGAACTTTCTGGAGAAACATAACACTAATTAGATGTCTTCTATGGGATTTAGCGTTTATTCTTCCTTTTACAGAACACTAAATGTTAAATGCAGGTTTACAGTTTACAGCATTTAAAAATCAGTCCCTGGGCTGAGATTGATGCTTCACGTGCAGGACGTAGTTTATTATACACACGCGGCCCATGCAGCTTTGACGGGAGCATATGAGGAGATCAGTATTCATATGTTATCCATACCGCAAGTTGAGTAAGCAAATCACAGGCAACACGGATCAATGTGATCTCTGTTTGGATTTTTTAAAGTGTAATTTTCAGAGTTGTAAATTTAGCATTTAATTTAATGGTTATCACATAGACTGTTTTATGTTGCACAGTGGTTTACACCCAAGTGACCTAAGAGAGCTTAGTTTATGTATACAGCCAAACCCCCATTCCTAATGTCTAAAAACAGGTGTAGGTTAAAGATCTTGGGTGCATATGCTTAAAGCGGGTGGACACTTTAACTTAAAGGGGTTGTCTCACGAAAAATGTTCTATAGTTTTCAAACCAGCATCTGGATCTGAACACTTTTGTAATTGCATGTCATTAAAAATTCGCCTTGACGTTTGGCAGACAGGCCCAAATAATTTTGTACAAAATATATTTGCCAAGAATCTCAAATTTGCTAAATAAGCGTAGCATTAGCACCAGAATATTTCTATTACTATGGCATTTTTGTACTTTATTTGGTTTGCAGAGTGCTGTTGCATTGTATTTTTTTATATTTTTTTTCCTATGTAATTAAAAATTCAGCATAGGCAACATAGAGTTATTCAATAAGATCTATCTGTATAGTACCACCTGCTGCTTGTTTTTTTTACTTATTTCTTTGTCCTGCTCACTGAGATGGCCGCACATGCTCAGTTCCATCCTTCAACTGCCTCGTGCGCTGTGATAGAGCGAGCAGAGACACGCCCCCTGAGCTGTGATAGGTCGAGTTGAGACCCCTCCTGAGCTATGATAGGGAGAGCTGAGACTCGCCTTCTGACCTGTGATAGGGAGAGCTGAGACACGTCTCCTGAGCTGTAATAGGGAGAGCTGAGACACGCCTCCTGAGCTGTGATAGGGAGAGCTGAGACACGCCTCCTGAGCTGTGATAGGAAGAGCTGAGGCACGCCTCCTGAGCTGATAGGGAGAGCTGAGACATGCCTCCTGAGCTGTGATAGGGAGAGCTGAGACACGCCTCCTGAACTGTGATAGGGATAGCTGAGACACGCCCCCTGAGCTGTGATAGGGAGAGCTGAGACACGCCTCCTGAGCTGTGATAGGGAGAGCTGAGACACGCCTCCTGAGCTGTGATAGGGAGAGCTGAGACACGCCTCCTGAGCTGTGATAGGGAGAGCTGAGTCACGCCTCCTGAGCTGTGATAGGGAGAGCTGAGACTCGCCTCCTGACCTGTGATAGGGAGAGCTGAGACACGCCTCCTGAACTGTGATAGGGAGAGCTGAGACACGTCTCCTGAGCTGTAATAGGGAGAGCTGAGACACACCTCCTGAGCTGTGATAGGGAGAGCTGAGACACGCCCCCTGAGCTGTGATAGGCAGAGCTGAGACACGCTCCCTGAGCTGTGATAGGGAGAGCTGAGACACGCCCCCTGAGCTGTGATAGGGAGAGCTGAGACACGCCTCCTGAGCTGTGATAGGGAGAGCTGAGACACGCCTCCTGAGCTGCAGCAGAAAAGACACTCCCCGAGCCGTCAGCTTGATATAAATCTAGCAGAGCAATGAATGGGGAGATCTCTGGATCCATGTGAGGTACAGGGCTGGTTCTAGCTTTTTTAGAAAGAGACTGTCATGTCCTATATGATGTCTGATTTTCATTTTATACATTAGTCATGGGATAACCCTTTTAACTTTTGCAAGTGTGCTGTAAGAGGCCACTTACCGATATGAGTTTATTACAACTCCAGCCCAATGCCTCCCCCTTATTTAATACAATTTGCTTTACTTTCTTCACTGCACTCCAGTTCCAACATGGCCACTGATGGAGGGGAACATGACCAGAACCATCCGTCTGTGACTTCCATTGAATAACACTGCACACGGCATGGGAGACTAGTGAATGCAAAGTGCTGTGCTCAGTGTTATTCAGTGGAGGGGTCTAGTCATGGCCCCTCCATCAGCAGCCATGGTGGATGTGGGGAGCAGTGAAGACAGTGGAGTGGACTGTAATAAACACGGAGAATCCAAGACAAAACTGTGACAGTGAAATGTTGCATCTGGAATAAAGGACATTTGGAGCGCTGACTCTATCCCATGTATTGGATTCTCTGTACCAAACCCTCAGCACCCGCACATCTTGAGCCCTAGGGGCGTTGTCTGAACTTAATTTTTTTGTAATAGACAAGGGAGTGGCTCCTGTAAGATGCTTATGATGCTACAGCACAAGTGCAAGAGTTATGTTAAAGTTACAAACTCCTTATACCCGCTCTGACCACTTTCCATGCCCCCTCACCTTGTACCCCTTTAGCTATGCCACTGTACTTTAAGATTTTACTTGGTGTGAAACATTATTGTAAAAAAAAATAAAGGTCATATTGGACATTAAACACCAAATGTGAATTTCTCATCTGATAACAGTCAGGTTTTAGCAGTCGTGATATCAGTTTGGTTGATGAAGTCTCCAGATTTAACTGGAAAATAATATAATCAGCCAAAATTTGTTGATGAAAAAGTTTAATCGCTGGAGTTTATGAAGGAATGGCAAATATTAGAAAATGTATTCTGATGTTACAATGTAACCACGAGAGAATTATCCCAGGGATTATTGTTTCTGGGTAAGAAAGTGATTATTAGTCAGCTAAGTGTACAGATTTACCTGTGGGATGACAGCATTTATTTCTTATTTCTAGAAAGCCTCAACTCTAAGTGATCAATTTTCATAAAAATACATTGTTACTTCTGCATGTTTTTATTATTTTATTCTGTTTTGAATCAAGCCTAGTACTGAGCAGAGGTAATGCAGGTATGATGTGCACCTACCTGGGAGGGACTTATGGTTCAGGATACCAGAACCCGTAGAAATGGTGGGCCAGTAAGGAGATGGAGGAATCTTATTCTGCATATCCCAAGTCAATGGTGGCCATGTGACATATCCTTTTTATTAGCAGAGTGCCTTGAAAATAAGCTGATCATAGGGAGTCCCATCGCTTGGACGTCCAGCAACCAGCTGTAATCAGGCAGCAAGCACTCAATTTCCCTGCAGCGTCATTACAGGATATATTGGGAATTACATGGGCATTCTAGTGATGTCAGAGCCGCTGTTATAATCATATCTGTACTCGTTTCTGGTTGTTCTTAAAGAGGACCTCTCCCCGCTCCTGACATGTCTGTTTTAATAGCTTCACACATTCCCCATGTAATAACAATTCTGGAGCATCTATTCTTATGTCTCTATGTTGTGCCAATCCTGTATTATTTCTACTAGAAGTTATGAATGAATTGCTAGCAGTCTGCAGTAAGGGTACAGAGGGGAGGTAACCAGTTGGGGGGGTGTCCCTGCACAGTCTGAAAATGATAGCACTGATTGGATAGAGTGAGTCTGTGCAGGGACACCCCCAACTGGTTACCTCCCCTCTGTACCCTTACTGAAGGCTAATAGCAATTCATTCATAACTTCTAGCAGGAATAATAAATGAATGGCACAACATAGAGACATAAGAATAGATGCTCCAGAATTGTTATTACATGGGGAATGCATGAAGCTATTAAAACAGGAACCTTTCTATACTCAGACTCCTCAAGTAAGGTATTTAAAAATCGGATGTCCTAACCAGCTGACGCCTTTAAATTTTGCATCTCTGCCTTTATCAATATTAGAAACCTGAACGTTCAAGCATTTAGTCGCTTCAAGCATTTATTATTTTGCAGGCAATTCACAACAATGACATTTTGTCCTCAAATGACGGACCTTTCTCAAACATCATTGTCTAGAAAAGGCGCCTGTTCTGGATGGGCGAGGCCGAAACTCATATAATGTCAGGTTTGAGCTCGCTACTTAGTAAATAGCAATCTTTCTGAGAAAGGGCTGTCATTTTAGGTCTAAAACATCATTATTTCGAATTGCCTGCAAAATGATAAATCTTTGAAGTACGGTAACTAATAATCAGGACGTCTGTGATTCACTGACGAACCTGCTGGAGATTTTATTTGGTCATGGATGGATAGACGACGAACCCATGGGGGTAATTGTATTAAATGCAGCCCTCCTTCTGGAGGAAGGAGCATGTCCATGCAGTACGCAGATCGCCCATTGATTGGGTGCAATCACCTGCAATGTGCACTGGACGATGAAACGTGTTCACAGGGGGTAAAAGCAAAATGAAACCCTTTGCTGTGCGCCATATCCCATGTGTGGTTTGACTAGTGATTTGTATAGAAACAAACCAATCTTCGTGACATGAGCATCTATGACTTTTTTGGATGCATGATATGATTTTTTTTGGCTTGGCAGCAGCTGCCTGGCACTGGTTGCTAAAGCAATATCCCCCATGATTTCATCTGGATCCCCACCAAATTTCTCTCTCTTTACTTCACCCATCATGTTTCGCTCAATTTATAGTGGTAATTACTTTTAGGTTCCATGTCACAGCGTGCTGCCGCCTCCTCTGTGCAATAAATAGATGAAATTTCCAGGGCGTGGACGCTAATGACGGGGGGCTGTGCCTGCCAATGGTGGGGGTTATCCTCATTCACGAGCCAACATTTAAAATACCGTACATGTGTTCAGTCTGAGAACTGGGAACGGCAGTCTGGCACTTTTTTTTTTTGCTGTTTTTGTCCTACCTAAGGCACTTTGAATGCCGCTGTATAATGAGAGACAACTCGGCAGGACGGCGGGATGAAATCTTTAAGCACAAATGAGAGACTGTAGAGAGAGGAGCCGGGAGTTCAGCGCCTGTGTAATGTCTCAAAGAGCCATCCAAGCAGTGTGAAATGGGCAAGGAAAAGAGAGAGACTAATTAGCCCCCTGGAGTGTGTTCAGATGTACAGTCTGTGTCTGCTGAAGGGGCTGATATTTCACCCAATCAGAACACGTAAATGGCGCCAACTTTTTTTTATTAATGGAGCCCTTTATCCTCCGGTTACGTTGCATTTATAGCGTCTTCTCTCTTGCGGAAATGAGACCTCTGAGACTTGGCAAGCCGTGGTGTTGCGTCAAAGTAACACCTGTTACCGGTGTCATCGCCAGATGATCCCTGTCCCCACCGCCTGGACGCTCTCCTCCACTTTCTTCTCCAGTCTCGGGATTTGTATTCAAAGCTCTACAGGCCTCATTTGTCTATATATCGTCTGAGCCAAATTCGGCTGCTAGGATTGTGTCTGAAGGGGTTTTTTTCCTTAAAAGAAAAGTATTTCATTTGAAATTGCTTTAGATGAAATCGCTGCTAATAAGATTCCACCACTTGAATATGTGCAAACTCCTTAGGAACTTGATAGCGATGTTGTAAATAGATTTAACGTTTGATTTATGATGTGTATGAGAAGCCGTGTTCAGAAGACAGAACAACAAACCCTTCCCGGCGGACTACGTGCAGGCACTTCTACCATCTACTGAGTAGAACTGAAGTCAATATGTAAGTTTCTAGGATCCTGAGTGAGGATTTGTGATGTCATCATACAGACACAGTGACATCACTTAAAGGGGTTCTCTGGGAATTAAGAAAATGAAAATACTTAAATATTACTTTATTATAAATACCTTTCATTAGTTATAATGGCTTGTTTTGTCTGGGGAGCAATCATTAGGAGAAACAAAATGGCTGCTGACCTATTAGTGCACACAAAACCTGTCCTAATCACACAGGAGGACAAGTTACTTCACAACACTGAGGTAAAAGCTGCCTTATCCTCCTCTCTGCTCTGCTTGTCAGGGATTATGATCCTGAATACAGCTGATAAAATCTTCAGCTGAATCTCTGTAGGAATGGAGTCCATGAGGAGACATGAAGTACAGAGAAAATGGACAAGACAGACTGTGGTAATGGAGACTGCTGCTCATCAGCCACATCCCCACCTCCTCTCTGTACTTCAAGTCTCCTCATAGACTCTGTTCCTACAGAGATTCATATGAAGATCTTATCAGCTGTATTCAGGATCACAATCCCTGACGGACAGAGCAGAGAGGAGGATGAAGCAGCTCTTTACCTCAGTGTTGTGAAGTAATTGTCACGGACGTTCCTGCGACAGGTGGCAGGAGGTCAGTCAGAGTGGCAACACGTGGTGTAGTTTGACATGTTTTCCTTTTTTGTTGCTGGTATTTACCACACCCTTTACCCTCAGGTGTTGCTGGTGTTGCTGGTGTGGTAATTGTCCCTCCCCTATATATTGCTGCTTTTCCCACAGTTCCTTGCGGTTTATAGCTTCAGTGGTTATTGTGGTGAGCTGGTGTTTGGTTCTCAGACAAGATTCTGGTGCTTCCATTTCTTCATTGAAGTGTCTTCTTTCCCTTTTGTGTGTTACGTTACATTTCCCTGTTGTTTGTGTTTAGACCTGAGGGAGTCTCCTGTTCGTCCTTCCTTGTGGAGGAACAGGTAGACTCATTTCCTGACATTAGTTCCAGGGTCCTATAGGGTCAGATTGGATCTTAGGTTCCTGTGTATGAACTCGCCTACGTTTGAGGCCTGTTCATACTGGTAGTTAGTCAGGATTTGAGTCAGGGTTTCCTTTAGGAGGTGTCCATCTTCCTTCCCTAGTTTCCAGGCCTAATCTCCATTCCCTCCTACCCTCAGTGTGGTTTCCCCCGCCTACACCTGAGCGTGACAGTAACTTGTCCTCCTGTGTGATTAGGACAGGCTTTGTGTGAACTAACAGGACGGCGGCCATTTTATTCCCACTGATGATTGCTCCCCAAACAAAATGATCCATTATAACTAATGAAAGGTATGCAGTAATATATTCATAATAAAAGTAATATTTAAGTATTTTAATTTTCTTAATTCCCTTTAATGGAAAAAGCTCAGAGAATGCAGCCATGGAGTTGGAGGTTGTGCATTAGACTACCTGCACATGTGGCGGATTCACGTGCAGAAAAACACATCATAGTACAGTGCCAGCAAAGTGTATGAGATTTCACTAAACATTTTCAATGCGGAAAAAAACACATCAAATCGGCCACAAAACTGCAATGAACAAATCAGTTTTTGATACAAAAATCCACACAGAAATTTGTGTAGACAAATCGCACCTGTGTGTGCACCCAGGGGCGGACTTACCAGCTGCACGGGTGCCCAGAGAGGGAGGGAGCCCTTTCCAGGGGGGGTTGGTATGCCCTGATTAGGACTTACTGTGAATCTGCTGCACGTTCTGGCTATACTCCAAAGCTGAAGGACCTGCGATGACTGGTGTTATTTACATGGGACTGCATGGTATAGAAGACTGGAGGGAGAGGACAAGCATTATAATTTATGGAGGCACCAACTCTAGGGGTACGGCAGGATGGATTATAATTACAGGGGGCAGTGCAGGGAACATTATAAATACTGTGGACAGTGGTGGCGGGCATTACTACTGAGGGCTCCACTGGAGTGCCTTATAGATTGGCCTTATTTCTATTAGGGGTGCCCTATAGGGGGGCTTCATTAGTACTGAGGGCACTGTAGGGAGTCTTATTACCACTGGGGGTACTATGGGGAGGGGGACTAATCATCAACAGAACTAGTGTACAGGCTTTAGCGCCACCCTAGCCTGTAAAGCCGCCCATCAGTGCCAGTGACGTCTCCGCTTAGCAGTGTAAAAATGTAAACAAAACAGCCCTTGCCCTTCGCTTTACAGCGCAGGGCAAGGGAGAGCATCAGAGCACGAAATGTCAGAGGGGCTGAGTAGGGGGAGAATGGGGGGCCCCGTTACATTCCTTGCACAGGAGCCCTCTGCTGTCTGTGTCCGCCCCTGTGTGTGCACCTATGTGCAGGTGACTGACATATCCATATAGCAGTCCATATAGCGGTCCATCTCCTTTCTTCCACATAGGGCAGAAGTGGATTCTGTTTGACTCCTCAGCAGCTTCACTCAGGAACTACCTTTTTGCCCATTGTTCTGTAGCGATCTGTAACACACGTCTGATCGATTTCCAATACTTTTCAAAATCTTACAAAAAAAAAACCCACAACTTTCCTTCCCATTTTTTAAACCGAGGATCAAAAGCAAGCACAACACAGAGCGGTGAGCTCTAACCTGTGGTTTTCCACTTGCTACATAACTACAACTCTTAATGGACATGCTTTGAAACTGTACTTTTGGAGCAGCAGGAAGGCAACAGGTTGGAGCCCACTGCTATAGAGGTTATATACAGGGAAAAACCCAACTCTGAGGGCACACTCACACGTGGCAGGATTTTCCTCAAGAAAATCCACAGGTGCAGATTTTTAGAAAGTTGCAGATTTTTTCGTATGAATTTGGGCTCATGCACACAACCGCCACGGCCGCTTTTGCCGTGGGGTTTCTCTCTGTGCCTCCGCACTGCAAAAAAGTAGCGCATGAACTCCTTTTTTGCAGTGCAGACGGATCACGGACCCATTCAAGCTGAATGGGTCTGGATCCATCTGTGGAATCTGCATGGATGTTACCCGTGCATTAGGGGGTGCATATTGCGGTCCCCAATGCACGGAATGGCCGGGCAACAGCCGTGTGCACAAGACCTTATGGTGCGGATTTTGTTGTGGATTTCCTGTATGAGAATCTCGCCATTCAATTCAATAGGAATACGATTCTGCAGTGGAAAACGCTGTGGGAAAAATCTGCAACAAAATCTGCTCAGACACAGTGCAGGGATGGACAGTTTTTAGCCCCATAGGAGAACATAGGACAAGTCATAATGTTGCAGATTTTCTGGTGGAATATTCCACCACGTGTGAGGGCAATTCTCCTTCCTCAAGCTTGGTGTGCACTGCTTGCTTGTCGGGGCAGTCAGCCAATTCATCTGTAAGGTGATACCACTAGAAATCCATGGACAGGTCCCTCCATGCCCATTCTGTATACAGAGACCTACGATCTTTTCTCTTCCAATAGATGTACATAGGACTTGGATGCTTCACGCGGACTTGATTTCTGCAGGTCTGCTTTGGGTTATGACTCTTTGAGATGCCGCACAGTTGCAGTCAGTTGCTTGTGGCTGCGCTCATGCTATAGATACACTGAATGCTCAGTGCATTTCCATTTAATACACGACTGCTACATGCTGTGTGCATCTGAGAGTCGTCCCGAGGATGGTTTAAGGTTTAAAGTGCCCTGGAAATTCATCCATGGACGCCGAGCACTTGTATCAGTATTTTCTCAGCACTTTGCGTCTGCTATTTCCGAGGCACGGAATGGATTTTCATGTAACAACCACTATTGTGCACTTAACATTCCCTGGATACAGCTTCTCCTCTATTCCATTCCTCTAATATCCCCGTGCAATCATCTCCTCTCGTGCGATGGGCTCTTCTCTGTATTTTTAGATCATAATGCTGATATTTGTCTTCTTTTGCGGCGGTTTCACAGGAGCCGTCTGTTCTGCTTATTCCCCATTCCAGGATGAGAATAATATCCAGGATTAAGTTATCGATTTGGGAAGATGTGTTATCGTGTCATTATCAGCAGACACACATCATGGCTTCATTATAGACTTTCTCATATGACTGTCATGTTTTTTAGATTCGCTCAAGCTGAACATTTGAAATTAGTGATGTCCTGTGAATTGCAAATGTCGTTGTATCAGGGAAATGAATGTTGATGTGATGTGCTGGGTAATGGGCTGTCAGAATGTCAGAGTATGCAGCGCCCCCCCACATCCTCACCTCCACATCATACCCCCCACATCATACCTCCACATCATACCCCCACATCATACCCCCACATCATACCCCCACATCCTCACCTCCACATCATACCCCCCACATCATACCCCCACATCATACCTCCACATCATACCCCACATCAATACCCCCACATCATACCCCCACATCATACCCCCACATCATACCCCCACATCATACCCTCCACATCAATCATACCCACATCATACCCCCACATCATCTCCTCACCTCCACATCATACCCCCCACCCCCACACATACCTCCACATATCACATCATACCCCCACATCATACCCCCATCATCATACCCCACATCATACCCCACATCATACCCCCACATCATACCCCCACATCATACCCCCACATTCATACCCCACATCATACCCCACATAATACCCCCACATCCTCACCCCACATCAATACCCCACATCATACCCCACATCCCCCACATCCTCCATCCACATCATACCCCCACATCATACCCCACATCATACCTCCACATCATACCCCCACATCATACCCCACAATCATATACCCCCACATCATACCCCACATCATACCCCCACATCATACCCCCACATCATACCCCCACATCATACCCCCACATCAATCCACCATACCCCACATCATACCCCCACATCATATACCCCCCATCTCCACATCAATACCCCACATCATACCCCACATCATACCCCCACATCATACCCCCACATCATACCCCCCACATCATACCCCCACATCCCCCACATCATACCCCCCACATCATACCCCACATCATACCCACATCATACCCCCACATCATCACCTCCACATCATACCCCCCATACCCCCACATCATACCCCCACATCATACCCCACATCATACCCCCATCATACCCCCACATCATACCCCCACATCATACCCCCACATCATACCCCCACACATACCCCCACATCATACCCCCACATCATACCCCCACATCATACCCCACATCAATACCCCACATCATTACCCCCACATCATACATCACCCCCCCTCACCTCCATACACATCATACCCCCACATCATACCATACCCCACATCATACCCCCACATCATACCCCCACATCATACCCCACATCATACCCCCACATCATACCCATCATACACATCATACCCCACATCATACCCCACATCATACCCCCATCATACATCATACCCCCATCATCCTCACCCCCATCATCATATACCCCCACATCATACCCCCCACATCATACCCCCCACATCCTCACCTCCACATCATACCCCCACATCATACCCCCACATCATACCTCACACATCCATACCTCCACATCATACCCCCACATCATACCCCCACACATCATCATACCCCCACATCATACCCCCACATCATACCCCCACATCCCACCTCCACATCATCCCACATCATACCCCCACATCATACCCCCACATCATACCCCACATCATACCCCCACATCATATACCTCCCACATCATACCCCCACATCATACCCCCAACATCATACCCCCCATCATACCCCCACATCATACCCCCACATCATACCCCCCCACACATCATACCCCACATCATACCCCCACATCATACCCCCACCATACCCCCACAATCATACCCCCACATCATACCCCCACATACCCCACATCATACCCCCCAATCATACCTCCACATCATACCCCCACATCATACCCCCACATCATACCTCCACATCATACCCCCACATCATACCTCCACATCATACCCCACATCATACCCCCACATCATACCCCCACATCATACCTCCACATCATACCCCCACATCATACCCCCACATCATACCCCACATCATCATACCCCCACATCATACCCTCCACATCATACCCCCCATCATACCTCCACATCATACCTCCACATCATACCCCCCCCATCATATACCCCCACATCATACCCCCCATCATATACACATCATACCCCACATCATACCCCCACATCATACCTCCCACATCATACCCCACATCATACCCCCCACATCATACCCCCACATCATACCCCCACATCATACACCCCCACATCATACCCCCCACATCATCCCCCCCCACATCATCATACCATCCCACATCATACCCCCCACATCATACCCCCACATCATCATCCCCCCACATCATACCCCCACATCATACCATCACTCTCCATATCATACCCCCCACATCATACACCCACATCATACCCCCCACATCATACCCCCCACATCAATACTCTCTACATCATACCCCCATATTATACCCTCCACATCCTACCCTCCACATAATATGCCCCTCAGTGGTGATATATGATAACCTAAGAAAATATCACAAGTATTATGGGATCCCTGGCACCTGGGAACTCATGATGTTAACAAGGATAGGGCTGTGCCCTAATATGAGGAGGGGAATTGGGGTAGGTGGTTGGTCACAGAATAAGAGGGACAGGGTCCCTAGAAGCACAGAGTATTTCAGGAGAGGAGTGTGCTGATATGCTGGGAGGTCATAGAGAAGAGTTACATAGTGGAAGTAGTAGTGCACCCAGCAGTACAGAGAATTTGTCGGTGTTTTGGTGCAGTTTTTGGGTGGGGAATCACTCTGTGTGAACATACCTTTAGATATGATCTGTCTCTTTATATTTACCAGATAAGTCAGTTTATTCTGTATTATTAGCACATTTTCCTCAATCAGTGAAGGGTGAAACCTGTAAAGCGTATGTATCCCTGGTGTGTAATAGGCTGTGCAATAATAATTCATCAGTGAAAGCATCCGCCTAACTACCTATACAGTCCTCCATGGTATATGGGGCGCCCGACAGGAGCTGTGGTGGGTTCTGCAGAGATCCTATGTATAGTAACAGGGCGGCGTTAAGATCCTGGTGTCTTGCAGCTCAGATCTCATTTGAATGTAGGTAATGGCTGCGCTCCAGGTAGACAGAGTTCAAACAATTAGTGCTAATTATGATCGCAAGCAAAAATACAACGTGTGCTTTGTGGTTATGGCGAAGGAAGGAGTCCAGAAAAAGACCAGCGGATGCATCGACATTACAGAGCAATCACCTAAGGTATTAGACTGGGGAATATCGGATACACAGCCGTGTCTAGGCCTGAATTCTTACCCAGATTGTCCTTTGTTTTAAATAAAGGTCTAATCCTTTGAGATTGTTTCAGTGGTCTACAAGCTGCAGGATGGGAGTTGTAGTTTCACTGCAGCTACAGATGGTAGACCACTAGTTAAACAGTAATAAAATACAGAATAAAACACATGTCCATCAGCTTCAACCTCCCTGAGATCTACAGCACCACTTCAAGACGACATATACAGATGGAGCAGTTCTAAACCAGAGTGGATTATCACATCACAAAAAACATTGCAAAAGTCAACCAAAAGCTTATTGCTAATGTCTATTAACCCCCTGGAGTCCAGCTCCAGCAGTGGGAAAAGTAGCTAACTGGAGGGGGGAGGGCTGCTTTAGATGCTGCTACCTCCTGAATGGTAGCAGCTAGAAACATGCAACTGGTCTTGTTTGAAAGCAGGCATTCCAAGCTTTCAGACAATACTGAATAACAGGAATATGTTTAGGACAGAGGAACATATCACTGATAGAAATTGGGATGCTGTTAATGCAGCTGAAAGTGAAAGTAAAAACAGGCTTTACACGTGATTATTCCCGACTTGAGTTCTAACAGTGATTTCTCCTCTTTAGCTTGGACTTTAGCTGTCATGTTGGTCTTGTATGAAAGCCTGGACTGTCAGCTTTCAAACAAGACCAGTTGCATATTTCTACATCGAGGAAATATCACCATCTAAAGCAGCCCTCAAGCAGTTAGCTACTTTTTACATTGCCTGAGCTGGACTTGGGCAAAACAGTTAGGGCCCCTTCACACGACCGTGTGATTGGTTCTGTACCTATTCTGCAAAATTGCGGAATAGGTGCGGCCTCGTTCACTTCAATGATAGCAGGCAGCCGCGGCTCTGCAAAAAAAACAACAAAAAAACAACATGTCCTATTCTTGTCCGCAATAGCGGACAAGAATAGGCATTTAGAATGGGATGCCGGCCTTGTGTTCCGCACGCTGGTCGGCCTCCGTGGTATTGGGGATCCACAATACCACGGCCATCTGAATTACTTAGGTGATTACAGGGATTGTCTCAATTGAGAAAGTGGCATTTATCATGTAGAGATAGTTAGTACAAGGCACTTCCTAATGTATTGTTATTATCCATATTGCTTCCTATGCTGGCTTGATTCATTTTTCCATCACATTATACACTGCTCATATCCAGGGGTTACGGCCACCGCTGCAGTTCGGATATAAGTTGGTCAGGATAGGATCTGCTGTGCATAAGTGCCTATGTGCACTTCCCCTGTGCCGGCCACCAGGGAAGCCGGTGCTTTTTCCTATAGTGTGCTCGCAACCCCTGGATAAAAGCAGGCTTAATGTTGTGAACTTTCTGGTGGAAAATTCCACCACGTGTGAGTGCACCCTTAAGCTCCAACCCCATATAGAGACCTATTCTATGGTCTAACTAATACGGGTAATCTTTGTGCTGCAACATTTGCATTGGGATACTAAAGTATACATGCTACACTTTAAGATTGGTGGGGGACACCCGGCACCCTCGCTGATCAGCTGTTTGAAGAGACTGGAACGCTCAAGAGAGCGCTGCCTTCTCTTCATTCACTGTTTACCTGCTCATTATCACAACCATAGGGGTAATTACTACTACACCTTCCCCTTCATTTCGATGGGACAGGGCCATCCGATTCAGTTGAACAGGAAAGAGCCATCCTATTGAAGTAAATGGGACGACTGTTTCTTGTGATGGCGAGCAGGTAAACAGGGTAGAGAAGGCAGTGCTGGTACAACTGCTGCATTCTCTTCAAACAGCTGTACAGGTGGGGGTGCGGGGAGTGACCCCCCTGCCAATCTGATATTGACGTGTCTGTTTTAATAACTTCATGCATTCCCCATGTAATAACAATTCTGGAGCATCTATTCTTATGTCTCTATGTTGTGACATTCCTTTATTATTCCTGCTAGAAGTTATGAATGAATAGCTAGCAGTCTGCAGTAAGGGTACAGAGGGGAGGTAACCAGTTGGGGGTGTGTCCCTGCACAGACTCACTCTGTCCAATCAGTGCTGCCATGTTCAGACTGTGCAGGGACACACCCCAAATGGTTACCTCCCCTCTGTACCCTTACTGCAGACTGCTAGCAATTCATTCATAACTTCTAGTAGTAATAACAGAGGAATGGCACAACATACAGACATAAGAATAGATGCTGCAGAATTGTTATTACATGGGGAATGCATGAAGATATTAAAACAGGCATGTCAGGAGAGGGGAGAGGTCCTCTTTAAGGCTGCTGATTAAGTTATGGACTCAACTTGATGTTTGGGAAAATGGCAGACATAAAGTTAATGAATCAGCGTTTGAGGGGCTTCTGTATCATTGGAGGCTTTGGGGACGACTTCATTCTGGGCAGTACACCGGCCGTTTAGAGTCAGACGACAGCATGTCAGAGCGGGGAATAATCCAGTGATGCTGATGATATGTGACACATGTAGCGCTAACCCCCTGACAGTCCCTCCATCCGCTGTAATAAGATCTGTGTTTCCCTGTGCATTGATCTGTTTGCTGAACTCGCGTAGTAAATGACTTGAGATAAGTCTCATTATCGTCAAACTGTTTACTGAGGTTAATATTGATACTGCATGCATAATATCTCCATGTCACACAGAGCATACACCATAGCATGCCAACAGCAAATACATCGCTAATTACTAATGTCATTTCTATCCTGTACAGAAAAAGCTGTGAATTCCTGAGACTAAATATTAGAAAACAATAATACATGTCACCTCGGATCAGCGGTTTACAGTTTATATATAGGATTAATCTCCATAAAGACTTGTAATTTTTACATTAAGTACTTTAATTATCTCGCACTGATCCTGAATTATATCCTTTATTATACTTCAGAGCTGCACTCCCTATTCTGCTGGTGGAGTCACTATGTACATACTTTACTTATCCTGTACTGATCCCGAGTTACATCCTGTATTATACTCCAGAGCTGCACTCCCTATTCTGCTGGTGGAGTCACTGTGTACATACATTACTTATCCTGTACTGATCCTGAGTTACATCCTGTATTATACTCCAGAGCTGCACTCACTATTCTGCTGGTGCAGTCACTATGTACATACATTACTTGTCCTTTACTGATCCTGAGTTACATCCTGTATTATACTCCAGAGCTGCACTCAGTATTCTGCTGGTGCAGTCACTGTGTACATACATTACTTATCCTGTACTGATCCCGAGTTACATCCTGTATTATACTCCAGAGCTGCACTCCCTATTCTGCTGGTGGAGTCACTGTGTACATACATTACTTATCCTGTACTGATCCTGAGTTACATCCTGTATTATACTCCAGAGCTGCACTCACTATTCTGCTGGTGCAGTCACTATGTACATACATTACTTGTCCTTTACTGATCCTGAGTTACATCCTGTATTATACTCCAGAGCTGCACTCAGTATTCTGCTGGTGCAGTCACTGTGTACATACATTACTTATCCTGTACTGATCCTGAGTCATGTCCTTTATTATACTCCGGAGCTGCACTCACTATTCTGCTGGTGGAGTCACTGTGAACATACATTACTTATCCTGTACTGATCCTGAGTTACATCCTGTATTATACTCCAGAGTTGCACTCACTATTCTGCTGGTGCAATCACTGTGTACATACATTACTTATCCTGTACTGATCCTGAGTTATGTCCTTTATTATACTCCGGAGCTGCACTCACTATTCTGCTGGTGAAGTCACTGTGTACATACATTATTTATCCTGTACTGATCCTCAGTTACATCCTGTATTATACTCCAGAGCTGCACTCACTATTCTGCTGGTGCAGTCACTGTGTACATACATTACTTATCCTATACTGATCCTGAGTTACATCCTGTATTATACTCCAGAGCTGCACTCACTATTCTGCTGGTGCAGTCACTGTGTACATACATTACTTATCCTGTACTGATCCTGAGCTACATCCTGTATTATACTCCAGAGCTGCACTCACTATTCTGCTGGTACAGTCACTGTGTACATACATTACTTATCCTGTACTGATCGTGAGTTACATCCTGTATTATACTCCAGAGCTGCACTCACTATTCTGCTGGTGCAGTCACTGTATATATACATTACTCTTACTGAATTATGTACAGTGACTCCATGGATTATTACATTGTATTCAGTTGATTTGATGATGATAAATCCTGCTGCGGAATCACAGGGAAATTAAGTATTATATGGTTCCTTTAAATGTCAGAGTCCTTTAATGGTAATATCAGGAACTCCACTGGTAACAGAACGTCTTGTGTATATTAACATAGGTTGATAATGGGGGTGGCAGAGAAAGGCACCTTTACTGTCCCCATGAGTGTCATCTAAGTGTAAATGGTGAAAGACTTAAAGAAGAACTCCTGCAAAAAAATTTATTCTCTGACCTGTTAGAAAGGTACATGATGTAATCTTCTCATCAGAGACTGTAATTCTGAGTTATCCCCTCTCTTCTAATTATAGTTGGGTCATGTGACCAACTCCCTGACCTCCAACTGACCCAGGACAGGAAGTCAGTTACTTCTCTATTCATTCCTATGAGACTGAAAGTGAGGCTCCCATAGGAATACATAGAGAAATAGACTTCCTGTCCACACATAAGATGCTGTGTTATCTGGTGAGTCTGATTGCTGGTCACATGACACAGATGAGAAACATCAGGGAGATATAACTCACAGATACAGACACTGGTGAGAAAATGACATTCACTACAGATTACATCATGTACATTTCTAGCAGGACATGGAATACAATTTTTTGCAGGAGTTCTTCTTTAAGGACATCAGAATGGCTGACTCTGTGTGATGTGGATAATGTGGTAATGACGGAGGATGCAGAGACTGCACCAGGATTGCAGATGAGTGGACGTATAATGATGAGCATCATCCTAATGTGATCGTATAAGACATAAAAATGGGAATAAAAAAACTTTGTAACATTACTAAATATATCAGCTGAAATGACTTTATTTATATAGATCCATCCTGGAAGGAAAGGTCACAGCAGATTAATCTAATATGTCACATTTGCATAACACTATTAATCTGACACTTTCTCCAGTGAGAGCCGAGGATAGCCGAGCATCAATAAACCCGAGGCTGCTCCCACAAGTCTTCCAATGGCTGACATACTGTGCACTGGGGTGTTCGGCTGAGCGAGCCAGTCAGCATATGTGTGGGATGAAGTTCACAGCTCACAAAGTTTATTGCTGTTCTCACCAGCCTGAGCCAAGCTCTATGGGTGCCAGGACTGTATTACCCATACTGGCATAGTACGTGCAGGGGGACAGAGTATGGGGGGGGCGCAAAGAATCAAAGCAGTGCGGAGTGCAGAGAGAGACACTGCTGTGTGCATGGGATGTATTAGTGGGGGCGGATTGGCCATAGACCCTACAGGGAAATTTCCAGATGGGCCGATGCCCCAGGGCGCCACCCGAGTCCTCCTGTCTGCTGCTGACCGGGTACATAATGAGCTCTCAACAGTAATTAACACTGTGACAATCAGGTTCTCATGTACCCGGCCAGGGACCGCACATGTCCTCCTGAATTCAGCTGCTGTGGCCCTCATCTCACCTCCTAAGCCCCCTGCTCCATAGACAACTGGAGGAGGAGGACAGAAGATGGCAGCTATTGATGGCCACCACAGAGGGACAGCTTTTGGGGCGGTATATTGTGCTACTCTGTGTTATATGGTTCTGCTGGGACGGTATTTTGCTCTATGGTATTGTTGACCCCGCCTACTTGTGTTGCCCCGCCTTCTGTTAATTTGGACCTGCCTATAAAATGGGGACACTTTTAGTTTTTTTTTTTTTCCAGGTCCACTTTAAAGGCTATGTACACCTTTGGGGGTAATTTTTTTTATTATTGTATTACACTTATTTTGACCTAAAAAATCACTTTTTCAATTGGTCTTTATTAACAATATGGAATCCTTTTTTGTGTACAGAGCTGAGAAGCTGTACCAGCTGCCTGTGGATATTTTCTTAATTCCGTCAACTGAGGAGCAGACGGGCTCCTTATGTCTTCTCTCTGACCTTATAAACACTCATTAAAGCTCAATCCTTACCGATAAGAATGTGGCTTAAATAAGTGTTTATGACCTCTCAGTAGTTTACAGATAAGGTAATTAGATGATTAGATGACCGGCACAAAGTGAAAGTACCAGTCACACAGCTAGACAAACAGTTAACCCTTTCTGACTGAACAGCTTAATATTTTTGATAAAGACCAATTGAAAATATGATTTTTAGCCAAAAATAAGTTAAATGCAATCATTAAAAAAATTGACTCCAAAGGTGTACATAGCCTTTAAGTTCCCAGTCCTCCCTTGTGTATTAGGATGGAATTGAAAGCACAATCTTTGAAGATTTTACATCTAAAAGGAAGAAAATGTAGGAAGGAAAGACTGGTACTTCTTCATATTGTATCCACTACTTCGCAGTGTAGCTGTGAACCCAGCACTAAGGTGATAAAGAAAACTTACTAGACGCTGCAGCAACAACTCTGTCTCTATCTGTGTGTCCCTTCAGCAGCTCACTCCTCCATAGACCTTTAGGGGCAGCATGTAATCTGACCTCTCAGTGAGCTGATATTCTGTGTAGTTGTCAAGATGGAGCTCAGCTAGGAATCGAGGGTTAAAGGGGTATTCCCATCTTAGACAATGGGGGCATATTGAGAACGGAGCGGGGAGCGCTGTGCCTGGAGGACCCTAGGTTTCCCGGGGTCCAACCACCACCAGGCGCAGTGCCCGCTGCTCCAATAGAAATGAATGGGAGTGCACTGCGCATGTGCGGCCACCGCTCCCATTCATTTCTATGTAGCTGACGGAAATTTTTGGCGACCCCATAGAAATTAATGGAGGGTGGCAGTGCATGCTCAGTGCACCCTCCTTTACTTTGTGGGCTCTGTTCTCGATATAAGGAATGGGGATATGCCCCCACTGTCCTAGCGATATGCCCCCATTGTCTAAGATGGGAATATCCCTTTAATGATTAGTGCAGATATATTACAAAGTTTCCTATATTTACTTCTGATACTATTGATTTATACTAAGTTTGTTGAATTGACAGTGCCTTTGGGCATGACTAGTAAATGGCAAATATAGAAACATTGTATAACCGATAGAGGACTGCCGGTTCTAGGCTCACATCTGCATCAGAGGCTCCATTAGGACTGAATGGACCCTCTAAGTCAATGGGGTCTGTCTGGGACTTGTGGTGTCTGTTGTATAAAGATGGCTTCAGAGCTCAGATACATTGTATCGGATATATATATAATTTTTTTTTATAGGTAATGTATGCAAATTTAGATTTTATATAACAGTTGTGCACAAAACTCAAAATGTTATATCCTGAGTTTTTTGATGATCCAGCAGCCAAATTTCCGGAAGTCCCAAGATATAGGAATTCTTCAAGTTTCATTATTGTTGTTAGCTTTTACACGTTAGCCTTAATATATTGGCAATATTTTGGCCGCGGTATGTACAACCATCAATAAGGCAGACGTCTAGTCGAGTGTATTTCTACATCACTTTCTCTTCCTTGTAATTATAGAACTTACAAATTATAGTAAAAAACATAACCGTGTTTCATTTTTGTGACATTTCTGAAAGTAGCAATTTTTGTGCCTGTATTAAGTAGCATGAGGCGGGCATGTCACTCTGACTCCCGGGGAGGACGCTCCTGTCAGGGTGATGTCAGCTCCCTATATATCTGTGACTCTATTCACTGCCAGCCTCAGTGTTACGCTGCTCTATGGGTTTATTGATTTCTTTCCTCTCTTCCTGGCAGCTAAATGACAAAATACGCCGGCACCCGTCATTGAGAATAACGCCAGCTTCCCAAGATTGTTATGATGGGGCAGATGTTGAGAGACCTCCTGTTCTCCCTTTATAGGAGGCTCCCAAAGCTTCCTTCCGTCTTCTGAATTTTGTTTAGGATTGATCTGGCGCAGATGATCCAAGGGTGTTCTTCTAATTTACTGCACGAGAGTGAGACAAATGAATCTCCGGGCTCGTGTAAGTGATTGCGGGTTAATGTACAATTGACTTGGGTCCTGTCAATTAACAAGCGAGATGTGGAATGGAGACAGACGGAGGTTGTATCCCTCTTAACCGGATGGAGGTCTTGAGATAGAAAGCAATTTGTTTCTAAGGAGGAACAATCACTTCTTATGATTCGCTTCTATCATAGTTCTCCTCCTTGGAATGCCATCTGTCCTTGTCATTGACAGTCCCTGACCATATATTCCCATCAAGACGGGATCACATGACTCTGTTTTCATTATGTGCTTGGGCCATAGATATCATACCATAGGCAGACATGGACGCCATTGCCTTCCCACCGCAAAGTATTCCTTCCTTTTCGACTTTCAAAGGTCGGCGCAGGCGGCACAATGTCCTCACCATCAGCTGCCAGGCAGTGTACAGTGTGGGGCAAAGGCTGGAAGAGGCCTACACCGCATCTCTGACAGCCGCATGGAGGTAAGTACTGACACCATGCTGTTTGGCCAGTATGGGGAAGGGGGGAGAGGAGCACTATGGGGGCATCTACTGGGGGCCATTATATACTGGCACACATTATGGAAGCACTATGGGGGCATCTACTGGGGGAATTATATAGAGGCATTTTATATTGGCACACTTTATGGGGGCACTATGGGGACATTATCTCAACTGGTGGCACTAAGAGGGGTTAATTTTGTACTGTAACACACAAGAGGTCATTGGCACAGATTATGGGGACATTGGGTCTACTGGGAGCACTAAGAGGATGTATCTTTGTACTGGCACATAGAAGGGGGGGCATTTTTGTACTGGCACACATTATGGGGTACTATGGGGACATTGGCTCTACTGGGGGCACTAAGAGGGGTATTTTTGTACTGGCACACAGGAGGCATTGGCACACATTATGGGGGCACTAAGAGGAGGTATTTTTTGTACTGGCACACAACAGGGGCATTTTATGTACTACCACAAATTATGGGGGCATTTTTGTACTGGCGCACATAAGGAGTCTTGTTTTTTTTTGTTCTGGCTCACATTATAAAGGGTTATTTTTTGTTCTGGCTCACATTATAAAGGGTTATTTTTTGTAATAGCGCACATTATAAAGGGTTATTTTTTGTTCTGGCTCACATTATAAAGGGTTATTTTTTGTTCTGGCTCACATTATAATGGGCATTTTTCTATTGTCAGACATAAGGAGAATTATTACTACTGGGGGGCATTATGGTGAGCTTTATTACTGCTGAGGGACTATGGGGAACATGATTGGGAACTATGGGATCATTATGACTTCCGGGGCACAGTGGGGACAATTAGTACTGTTGGGGGCGCTGTTGGGGCACTATTACTACTAAGTGTGCTCTGGCAGAGAATTATTACTATTGGTGGGACTTTTGGGAGCACCATTACTGGCACAGTATCGGTTTAGCACTATCATTTTTAGGGGGCATTATGTACACTATTTGTGTCAGGGACACTGTTTCCGGGGTGCATTTTTTAGGGCATCGTATGGCAATAATAGTATGAAACACAACGTAATCCAAGACGAGTAAGCACAAAGTATGTGTGAATACTGCAAAATTTTTATAACAATTGATTTGTGATGTGAGCGGGGGTCCCATGAGGGTGATGTTCACGATATTGCACCCCAATAATATTTTTCTTTGTGGAAGCTGAAATATCCCTTTAAAGGGGTTGTCCCACGAAAAATATTCTACAGTTTTCAAACCAGCACCTGGATCTGAATACTTTTGTAATTGCAAGTAATTAAAAATTTTGTTTAGCTACTGAGTTATTCAATAAAATGTATCTGTATAGGACCACTTAATTTCTGATTTCTTTGACCTATTCACTGAGAAGGCCGCACATGCTCAGTTTCAACTTTTAACTGCCTCCTAAGCTGTGATAGGGAGATCATGGACACGCCCCCTTAGCTGCAGCAGAAAAGACACTCCCCTTGATATAAATCTAGCAGAGCAATGAATGGGGAGATCTCTGGATCCATGTGAGGTACAGGGCTGGTTCTAGCTTTGTTAGAAAGAGGTTGTCATGTCCTATATGATGTCTGATTTTAATTTTTTACATTATTCGTGGGATAACCCCTTTAAGTCGAAAAGTGGATGTGATAGGATGAAATCCATTTCCTCTAAGTGGCCTTCATTTTATCTCACAGAACTAACAAACATGAAGTTCGCATTAGCATTATCAAACAAGAAGTAATGAAGTTACTCACATTCTTATTCTGCATGATTTATGGCTCACAGGTGCCAAGTTTCTGCAACTATACTGGATTAGCAAAGCAATTTCTCCAGAAGCGGAGGAGAAGAAAACACAAAGGAGTTAAGGCAGAAGAAGACGAAATTCTCAGAGCAATCAGTTAGTGATCTGGAGGTGGACACTGTCTCATCCCAGAGCCCTGTATGAAAAATGCTGGCATCAATTGGAGGAGGAATAAAACATTGAAATCTATGGGGTCTATGCTTTATAGAAAATCGTTTCCATACTGTATGGTAATCTATGGGACCATACTCTGCCTCAGCAGGGTTGGGATGTTCTGTCTTATTGTTGAGGTTTGCTTCTACAGGGAGCATAGAGAAGATGGGGCCCCATAACAAGGATCAGACCGGGCCCCCCACACAGGACAGAAGGCTTTCCACCTAAACCCTTTTCAGTGACCCTTGGTCCATTTCTCCACTGCTTCATTTGCTAAAAGTTGTTCCTTTATAGGGTAGAGTCCTGACCAAGTTTTCACCCCCAGTAGATAATCCCAACTAAAGCCTTATTCACACGTCCGTGTCCAAATCCTGGAGCAGGTGGTCAGTGAGGCATCTGTGAAGGATCCGTGTTGGGTCCGTGTTTTGCTGTCCATGTTGCATCCGTGTTTCACTGACACTGAACAGCTGAAAAATAATTTTCAAAGCATCTCTTCTTAATGATCCGTGAAACACGGATGCAACGCGGATGGCATCCGTGATTTTCATGGACCCATAGACTATAATGGGCGTGAGGGATCCGGGAACACAGATCAAGATAGGACATGAACCCGTGCTAAAAACACGGACCGTGTTTGACGTCTGAATACATACATTAAAATGGGGAATGTGGAGAACATGTACAGGACACGTCCGTGAAACACTGACGTGTGAATGAGGCTTAAGACTGGGCCCCCTTTTGCCCTGGGCCCCATAGCAGTCACATGGTCTGCCGCTATGGTAGTTATGCCCCTGACAGGGAGTATGTTAAGTGATGCATAGTGGACATACTGATGCAAAGAGTTATTTCAGCTCCGTACACTTGAATCATTGGAGCTCTGTAGGTTGCTGTAAGGCTTTGTGCACACAAACAAGTCAATTATGATTGAAGGGAAGGTTAATATGGTTGACTTATCCTACCTGCAATTTTTAAGTGATGGTGTCATAGAAATCTGCGGATGTATACCGGATGTATCTAAAAATATATAGAATGTAGCACCTACTCAAAAGGTTAGTGTATGCAACTGTACTGCTATAGAAGAGGCAACAGTAACCAGTCTTCAATGCACATTCTTACTTTATCCACACCATACGATTCTGCGACGCAGTTACACAATGTTACCAGCCACATATAATATTACTATAAATGCATCAATAAACTAAAACAATATTGTCTATAAAAACATTTTTCGTCTCTAGAATCAAAAGCTATTTCCCTTTTGCTTGTATCCATATATATTCCGCAGCACTGTACAGAGACATCGTTGACATTAACCCTTGTCCCCTGTGGGGTTCACAACATAATTTCCATATATCATAGAAATCAATACATGTTCTAAAGTGTGGAAGAAAACCTAGGAGAACACGCAAAGTCCATGCAGGTGTTGTCCCTGGGTCAAGACCCCAACGTAACAAGATAATAGTGTTAAAGGGGTCCTCTCACTTCAGTAAGTGGCATTTATCATGTAGAGAAAGTTAACACAAGGCCCCTACTAATGTATTGTTATTATCCATATTGCTTCCTTTGCTGGGTGGATTCATTTTTCCATCACATTATACACTGCTCGTTTCCATGGTTACGACCACCCTACAATCCATCAGTGGTGGCCGTGCTTGCACAATCTAGAAAAAAGCATCAGCCTCTCTGGTGGCCGGGACCATGGGAGCGCACACAGGCTGGTGCATTTTCCTATATTGTGCAAGCACGACCACCACTGATAGATTGCAGGGTGGTCGTAACCATGGAAACGAGCAGTGTATAATGTGATGGAAAAATGAATCCAGCCAGCAAAGGAAGCAACATGGCTAATAAGAATACATTAGTAAGTGCCTTGTATTTACCTTCTCTACATGATAAATGCCACTTCCTGAAGTGAGAGGACCCCTTTAACCACTGAGCCACCCTGCATATCTGTATGTAAAGGCGTACACAGAGTCTGAGCCATTTACACTCACTTCCTCTGAAATCAGAAGTTCCAATAATGTTCAGTGTTTGCTTTTCCTCACTTGAATATTGCATTTTTTCCCTTCAGTACATGATTTCCTGTGCAGCAGAAATATAAGACGTAATAACATATATAATCTAAGTCTAATAATCTGTATTCCATCATGGAGCTGTGCTTGGCTTCATCATTCTTAGATCGATGTGTAAGGACTAGAAGTCTCAGCACACCTTGCCTGGGTTTTTTCCCTTGCTTATGACTTATGTGCAGTTGCACTATATCAGAACCGTATTTTAGACCTGGACGAGTTCCACTTATGATTCCTGACCACCGAGCCCCTGTACCTAGTGTTCAGATGACATGCCGGACGGCAACTGAATTTCTTGACAGATGACACGCAGTTTTGTAATTTCACACAATTGATTTAAGTGTCAGCGGTTGTTAGAGCCAGAGTCCACTAAATGTACAAGAATAGGGACGTCGGCTCTTTCTGAAGATTGACCGGATGGATCCAGGTCCCTGATTGATTTCTCTCATAATTCCCTCTGCGTTCAAGAGAAGGAGATGTAAGAGATGGGAAATGGTGAAATTCCTTCTGATTGGAGCTGTCTGTATGTGCAGGACCCGGCATCTAACCACTAGTGATGTCACTGCTCCTGCACATAATGACATCATATACATTAACAATGACATCACATGTATTAAAGTGACATCACATGCATCAAAAGTGCAATATGGATCAACATTTCCATACTTCATATTATATCACTGCCTGTCCACTGATAGTAATGAGCTTCATGTTGTTGCCGCCTTTCATATACATAAAGAGCTCAGTAATTGCAGATATCATTGACAAGTTCAAGTTCAGATAAGTCCCTTCCTTGTAACTTTAGACAATCTGCCCGTCTAAAGGTGCCGCCGATCCTGTCTTTCCTTCAGGCACCTAAACAGCGATCTGCTGGCCAGAAACAATGCAGCTGTAACAGGATGAAGGATAGCAATAGCGACTGCTCGTCCTCACACTGTGGAGGTGATTGCTTCATGTAAATGCAGTGGTCACCTCCACTGAACAAGCAGCCGACAGTCAAGGAGGAACGCTCCCTTCCCAACAATTGGCTGCTCCTTGGCATGTGGTAAATGCTCCTTAACACACAACCAGTGGCATACATAGAGAAGTAAGAAGTAATAGCAAGGATCAGACCGGGCCCCCACACAGGACAGAAGGGTTTCTGCCTAAACCCCTTTCAGTGACCTTTGGGCCATTGTTCCGCTGCCTCATTTGCTAAAAATTGTTCCTTTAGAGGGTAGAGTCCTGACCAAGTTTTCACCTCCAGTAGAAGAGGAGATGATCCCAACTAAGACTGGGCCCCATAGCAGTCTCATGGTCTGCCGCTATGGTAGTTATGCCCCTGCGCACAACAAATCCTGGAAATGCCAGGGAAGCAGTCAAGGAGACATATGAAAGTCACGTATGACTTGCAATGACTAACAGATCCATTACTGATCAATAATAGTCCATATCAATGACCCGTAAATCAACTCTGTAATTCTTGCATTGATTTCCTTAGGACCAATGCGATATCTGGAAGCCCGAAGTGGTTATCCTATGTGAATGGTCAGCTTCAGCTCTGCTCCATGTGACAAGCTCAGAACCGCTACGTCTGTACGTCATCACATGTGTCATTGCTTTCTTATACGGTGGATGGGAAGGCCTGTCAGCTCCAACCTCTGAACTCATGGCCGGTCCATTTTTGCAATCTTATACAGTCAAGGTAAGACTGGGCTATCAGACCGGAGCAGGATGGATGGAGGCAGGTGATGTATGCACAGAGACAATGCTTCAGTGGTTGTTATATACAAAGTAGGCCCAGAAGCTTTGGTACATAGCGTTGGGGTCTCAGCCCTGTTATAAATTTGCTGAGTCTTTAAGATAGTGCTGGGTTTTATGACGTGCCAACCAAAGCCATCCAGTGGCCTTAATAAATGTCCCCAGCTGGCCTGTGCCGCACCGTTATGTGAAGTGTGGCAGGCTCGCAGTAAATCAGTTTTAAAGTCACACAACGTGAAAGGATTTAAGAAGTCTCATCCTGAAAGACAGTTCCCAGGAGCCGTGCTTAATCAGTTCTTACAGGGATTCCCAAGCAGCGGAGGAAACTGTAAATGTGAGCAAGCCGAAACTTAAGGGGGTGCTTTAGCTGCGTTAATAATTTTTTACTATGTCCAATATATCTCCGGCTGCCTCCCTGGCACATCTTCACCACGGACAGTGTAAACAGGATCCCGAGTGCTCAGGAAACTCTATGTGGCTTTTAAATCTTACAAACTACCAATTATTGTCTCATCCGGAGATTGTGGCGCTGAGCGGTGAGTTATGGCGGCTGCCTTCATCTGAATAATTAGTTATAGTGAGAACAAGTACTTATCAGCTTCCTGCTGTAATATCAGGGAGAAGAAATAGATGCCGGCCGTTCATGTAATAGCTCCCAGGGATAAGGACCCTTAGTGCTCACATAAAGTGGACCGACACCAGACACTTTAGGGGGAGTTTAAGGCTCATGGCCTAGTCTTATGACCAAGCTCTTGGACCAAGATTCTTCTGGTGATGGGAAAAACATGGCAGGTTCTGTCTTGTGCATGTTAGGCTATGCTCACCAGGGGCAGCTTCTTGCAGAAATTAAGAAAATCCTTTCGATATATATCTGAATGGAGTTGTCTCTTCAGCTAGTGCATCAATATATAATGGTGAAATTTCTGGCAACATGTTTGCAACTTGTAACAAGTAAGTGACAATAAGTCTCTGTTTATACATTGTGGCTTTTGTTGCAGTAAAATCTGTGTGTTGTATAGATATAACCAGTGGCGTACCTACCATTAAGGCAGACCACACAACTACTATGGGGCCTGGAGAGAGGGTGGCCTGCGATGAATGGCTGCTTCTGTTCCTGACATAGATTTACTGCATTTTCGCATAGTCACCACTGGGGGGAGCTCAGTGCAAAGAGATTATTGACAGCTTCACCTGAAGACAAGGTAACTGTATAAACTCCTATGCACTGAGCTCCCCCTACTGGTGGCTGCGGGCAGACCATTTTCTAATGGTGAAGGGAGCAGGAGATATTTCATTGTAAATGGGGGCTGACTTTTATTATTTCTTCCACTTAATATAACATAAATTAATTAGAAATCTGGTGAGTATAGCTTTGTATTTCACGTTGCCTGGAGATATTTGATGTACGGACACTGGCAAATTGAGTGGGGCAGGGAGCCATATTGTTTTGCTGTCGGGCCCTATGAGATCTTTCTATGCCCCTGGCTGAAACTCATTTATTTTTATTTTTGCGACAGTCCATCAAAAGCAGGTGAGGTCATACCTGTCAGCGAAAAAATCCAGAAGAAAGTAACAGGACTACATCATAATCGTTCCCTACTCAGACCAAGAACCTTAAGGTCACTTTAGACGGGAAGATACAGCAGGCGATTGTCGGGAAGGAAGTCTGCTCGTCAGTGGAGAAAACATATTTATATGCAGCGATCTCCTTCACAGTACGGGGAGCAGTGATCACTAATGCCATCTCTCATCCCCATACAGAAGCGTTCCTTCCTGACAATCTCCTGCTCGTCAGTGAGGAGACTAATTTACATACAGTGATCTCTTCCACAGTATAGGGAGCAGTGATCACTAATGCTATCGCTCGTCCTCATACAGAGGCATTCCTTCCTGACAATCTCCTGCTCGTCAGTGGAGGAGACTCATTTACATGCAGTGATCTCCTCCACAGTATAGGGAGCAGTGATCTCTAATGCCATTGCTCATCTCTATATAGAAGTGTTCCTTCCTGACAGTCGCCTGCTCGTCAGTGGAGGAGACACATTTACATGCAGCGATTTCCTCCACAGTCTGGGGAGTAGCGATTGCTAATTCCATCGCTCGTCCTCATACACACTCATTGTTTGCCGGCAGCAGATGCTTTTTACACATCACGATCTGCTGCCGGCAAACAACGATTTTTGAATGATGTGATTACCTGACCAATGAGCTTTTCGCTTGTTCATCGGGTAATCGGCGGCACTTTCACACAGGGAGATAGTCCGAGCGTTCCTATTTCAGCTTGCAGAGAAAATTCATTCAGAGTATGAAAAGGCTTTTGTGCCTTTGAGGATAAAATAACCAAAGACTGTCAGGACATGCTGGGAGTTGTAGTTTCCTGACATCTGGAAATCTGTAGCTTTAGACTACTGTGCAGTTGACTAAAGATGGAATAAGTTACTCTCCAGTGGGACAGATCCGAGTGCTTTCCTCCCTTCCTATGAAGAATAGTAGCAGATGGGATCTCTGTATCGATTCTTTCTCAGCGCTGTCAGATCTGTGTTCACTCCCCTAAAATAAGGAGACTTCATTTTTGGTGATCTATGCCCGGCTTCGCAGTCGGCCTTGCAGCACAGCCTGCCATTAGGCAATCCTTTACAACATTAAAAGTTGATTCATTTAGATGTGGCGACAGACAGCCGGCTTCATCAGTACAAGCCTCTCGTGGAGGAGCGCTGGGGTAATTTACAGAGTGGAAAGTGAAATGGTCCCTCGCTGTCCCATGGAGGAAGAGAAATGGAGGAGCTCAGGGCTCAGTGTAATCAGGTAAAGGACGTCCAGAGCCCAAATAATGAATTTATTGTAGTGGAAGGAGGAACATCAGGGACACAGGGCTGCAGCGACGGATATCTGACATATGGACAGACAGATGGATTATGTATACAGACAAATACAAACCTTCTGAGAGGACATATCACATCAGGGCGTTTGGACATCATTGAGGGAGGATTCATGATCAGGCCCCCCTCCCCCCCCAGAGTGGAGAGTGTCAGCTCTTTTGTCTGCACCCCTTTAAACTCTAATTATATAAAGTACAGCTTCATTAGTAAGTGGACCAAACAAGACTCCACACAAGTCACTTTATCTAATGGTAAATGTAATTTCTTGGTTATATCTGTTTCTGGGAAAGCTGGGTCGCATTCTATACGGCTGCCATTACATATTTGCCACTTAATAAATGTACTAAATTGCTCCTTACTAAGCTGTCTGCATGGTTTCTACCTGTATATCAGACCATATTATTTTGAGCAATTTGGACCTTAAAATATCTATAATCCAATGATTACGACCGACGTCTAAAACACCGGTCCAAATAAATGTGCCCCTTTGTGCCTTCATGGTAACAGTCTACAAACCCTGTGCAGTCTGGGTCCTGCTTTCTTCCATATGCCCTGTACTTGTTAAAGGGGTATTCCCATCTTAGACATGGTGGCATATCGCTAGGATATCCCCCCATTGTCTTATAGGTGCAGGTCAGACCGCTGGGACCCGCACTTATATTAAGAATGGAGCCCCAAAAGTGAAGGAGGGCGCACTGCGCATGCGCAGCCGCCCTCCATTCACTTCTATGGAGCCACAGAAAATAGCCAGCTGGCTCGGCTATTTCTGACGGCTACATATAAATGAATGGGAGCTGTGGCCGAGCATGCGCGGTGCGGTCCCATTCATTTCTATGGGAGCAGCCGGAGAACTGCGCCTGGTGATGGCCGAACCCTAGGAAACCCAGGGACCTCCAGCCACAGGGTTGCCCGCTCCGTTCTCGATATAGGTGCGGGTCCCAGTGGTTGGACCTGCACCTATCAGACAATGGGGGCTCATCCTAGCGATATGCCCCCATTGTCTAAGATGGGAATACACCTTTAACAAGTACAGGGCATATGGAAGGAAGCAGGACCCAGACTGCACATTGTTTGTAGACTGTTACCATGAAGGCACAAAGGGGCGCATTTATTAAGACCAGTGTTTTAGACGTCGGTCGTAATCATTGGATTATAGATATTTTAAGGTCCAAATTGCTCAAAATAATATGGTCTAATATACAGGTAGAAACCATTCAGACAGCTTAGTAAGGAGCAATTTAGTAAATGTATTAATGCACATTTATGCACTAATTCCCCAGGTCAAAAAGAGGGACATTTAAGTATCAAAGAGGGACAAAGGGACTTGGGCCAAAAAAAGGGACACTTGGGAGGCATGTATGACTGTGTACAATGTGGAAGAGCTGCAATACAACCATGTGAATTAGTAACCGGACCAGAAATCAGCACTGAGGTCTAGAGAACTTGATACAGATGTATCTTTGTATCCTTAGTGGATTTATTTAGTAATTTGTTGCTTTAACTACAAAGTGAGAGAAGGGGAGAGAGCAGAGCCCACCCGGCGCTCTCAGCCCGGACCACTGACTGCACAGTATTATGTGATAGGTCAGAGCGCTCATAAACCTGGAGCCTTAACGATCTTTCATTAAATCACTGGCCACATTAGCAGCTTTCCATCCTGCGTCTACCCAGCTGGACTCGTCGAGTATCAATGTTTATTGACGTTTCCTCCTATTGAGAACCTGCCCTCTCCTGTCATTATGGATGTAATGAAAATCTCCTGCATTATACAGCGGCGATCAGGATAAATCATTACCTCCGCCATAAAGCACAATAACAATAGATAATTATTCCTGCACAGATCTCACGGTAGAAAGTTCTAAAGGCCTCATACAATTCAACTTAATGTCTGTGTCCTGAAAGCTACAAATGACCTTGTGCAAGTCACATTGTAACTTTTATGTTGGACAGAAATGCTTTACAAGTCAATTACCAGGAGGACGTCTCCTGCAGAGTAGACTCCTCATGTCTTACGTGATGTATAAGTCATTACAGAGACCGGAAGTCCTCATTACAGAACTCTGGGCTGCAGGTCTCACCTGTGTGTAGATCGGCCCTGATTTATCAGCAGGGGATGCACTGAAGCTGGTCTTCACATTCGTCTGTTTGTGCGACACATTTATGAAACTTGGAACTTTCCATATGATAAATAAGACCAAAAACCAACATGCTTTATAGGAACGCCCACAAAACAGCTGGATTTCTGAAACTGACTTAGCAGGCTCAAAAATAACTTAGGCTTGGCACCAACTAATGATTAATGTGGCTTACACAAAAAAAACAACATAGATGTTGCAATGTGCTCCTAAGTTAAGACAAAATCAATCCAGGTGTCAGCACAGTAGGCAGGAACACACAGACAGTGAGTCCTAACTGGAACGCAGCCCGCTTTCTCTGCCCGCTTGCAATGCAAGCCCTTGGTAGCAAGTCCGCAACTGGTCGACGTTCCCTACTCTGTTACAGTGCAAGACAGACACATACACGGAGAAGAAACTACACAAAGATGAAGTCGTATAGGAATGGGTTGGAACTGGGTGGACAATACAGACAACAGAGGGAAACCAGAACAGCCAAGCCGAAGTCAGAACCAGACCAGAAACACAGTCCCAATTAACAGGACAGAGAGTGGTCAAAGGCGAGGTGAGGTCAATCCAATAAGCAATCCAAATGCAGACAGCACAGAACTGGGAGCATAGCTAGGGACTGAAAACCTAGAACTGGCAACAGTGTATTGCCAGCATGGGATTTAGTAGGGAGTTGGGTCCCTGAATCAGGACCTGATAGGTCCATGGACTAAGCGCCCCATTGGTCCAACATACAAGTTGCACCAGAATAGGCTGACTGAGCTGTCAATCAGTCTAAACCAAAACCAGATGCACATAAACCAATTAACCTCCCTCCTATCTATCTATCTATCTATCTATCTATCTATCTATCTATCTATCTCATCTATCTATCTATCTATCTATCTATCTATCTATCTATCATCTATCTATCTCATATCTATCTATTATCTATCTATCTATCTATCTATCTATCTATCTATCTACAGTGCCTTGTGAAAGTATTCGTCCCCCTCGAAATTTTCAACCTTTTGCCACATTTCAGGCTTCAAACAAAAAGATAGAACATTTTACATTTTTGGTGAAGAATCAACAACAAGTGGTCACAATTGTGAAGTGGAACGAAATTTATTGGATCATTTAAACTTTTTTTGTAATAATAAAACTGAAAAGTTGTTCGTGCAAAATTATTCGTCCCATTTCCTTTCAGTCCAGAAGTTGATCTCTGATCTCTGAATGGTCCAATGTTGTCCTAAATGACTGATGAAGATACATAGAATCCACCTGTGTGTACTCAAGTCTCCGTATAAATGCACCTGCTCTGTGATAGTCTCAGGGTTCTGCATCATGAAGACCAAGGAACACACCAGGCAGGTCCTGATACTGTTGTGGAGAAGGTTAAAGCCGGATTTGGAGACCAAAAGATTTCCCAAGCTTTAAACATCCCAAGGAGCACTGTGCCAGCGATCATATTGTAATGGAAGGAGTATCAGACCACTGCAAATCTACCAAGACCTGGCCGTCCCTCTAAACAAGGAGAAGACTGATCAGAGATGGAGCCAAGAGGCCCATGATCACTCTGGATGAACTGCAGAGATCTACAGCTGAGGTGGGAGAGTCTGTCCACAGGACAACAATCAGTCCAACACTTCACAAATCTGCCCTTTATGGAAGAGTGGCAAGAAGAAAGACATTTCTCACAGATATCCATAAAAAGTCACCTGGGAGACACCAAACATGTGGAAGAAGGGGCTCTGCTCAGAGGAAACCAAAATCAGACTTTTTGGAAACAATGCAAAACGATATGTTTGGTGTAAAAGCGACACAGCTCATCCCCCTGAACACACCATCCCCACTGTCAGACATGGTGGGGGCAGCATCATGGTTTGGGCTTTTCATCAGCAGGGACAGGGAAGATGATGGATGGAGACAAATACAGGAGCATTCTGGATGAAAAGACCTGAGACTAGGACGGAGATTTATCTTCCAACAAGACAATGATCCCAAACAGAAAGCAAAATCTACAATGGAATGGTTCAAAAATAAAGGTCTCCAGGTCTTAGAACGGCCGAGTCACAGTCCAGACCTGAATCCAATGGAGAAGATGTGGAAAGAGCTGAAAACTGCTGTTCACAAACGTCTCCATCCAACCTCAAAGAGGAAGAATGGGCAAGAATTTCATCTCTAGATGTGAAAACTGATAGAGACATCCCCCAAGAGACCGCAGCTGGAATCAAAGTATTAATGCAGGGGGACGAATAATTTTGCATGCTCCAATTTTCAGTTTTATTATTACAAAAAAGTTTAAATGATCTCTATTTCTATCTATCTACTATGTATCTATCTGTCTGTCACACTTTCTTGAAGCTCTTAGCCACCACTTTGTCTTCTACAATACAGGAAACGATCCATCCATCTGCTGGATGCCAGTGGCGCATTCTTCACTGTTGCTTTTCTCTTTGGCAGTTTTATTTCTTTCACCTCCTCCTAGTTAATTTCAGTATGAATTTATCTGTAAAGCCGGTGTATAAATCAGAGACATGTTGCGTTTTCTTGCTCGTCTCTGTTCCCTGTATTTTCCACCTTCTTCATTTTGTGTAGTTACAAGCACGTGAAGACCTGTGTGATGACCAGATGGTTGTGGAACAGAACTAGAGGGAGGACGAGTAACAATGTAGTTATAGACAAACCCAAATAAGTTATCCACTCTTTATTACAGGAGACCTGTCACCTTTCTGAGGGGCACATTGCACGTATTCTACATTTTAAGTATTATGGATGTTAATTACTCAGTGATATACGTTGATTGCGCGCAAAGGTTATTTATAACTACTATAATACTGCCTCCTATGTACAAGAATATAACTACTATAATACTGCTCCTATGTACAAGAATATAACTACTATAATACTGCTCCTATGTACAAGAATATAACTACTATAATACTGCCTCCTATGTACAAGAATATAACTACTATAATACTGCCTCCTATGTACAAGAATATAACTACTATAATACTGCCTCCTATGTACAAGAATATAACTACTATAATACTGCCTCCTATGTACAAGAATATAACTACTATAATACTGCCTCCTATGTACAAGAATATAACTACTATAATACTGCCTCCTATGTACAAGAATATAACTACTATAATACTGCTCCTATGTACAAGAATATAACTACTATAATACTGCTCCTATGTACAAGAATATAACTACTATAATACTGCTCCTATGTACAAGAATATAACTACTATAATACTGCTCCTATGTACAAGAATATAACTAACTATAATACTGCTCCTATCTACAAGAATATAACTACTATAATACTGCTCCTATGTAAAGATATAATACTATAATACTGCCTAATATACTACTATAATACTGCTCCTATGTACAAGAATATAACTACTATAATACTGCCTCCTATGTACAAGAATATAACTACTATATACTACTGCTCCTATGTACAAGAATATAAACTACTATAATACTGCTCCTATGTACAAGAATATAAACTACTATAATACTGCTCCTATGTACAAGAATATAAACTATATACTAACAAGAATATAACTACTATAATACTGCTCCTATGTACAAGAATATAACTACTATAATATATATACTGCCTCCTATGTATACAAGAATATAACTACTATATAATACTGCTCCTATGTACAAGAATATAACTACTATATATACTATACTGCCTCCTATGTACAAGAATATAACTACTATAATACTGCTCCTATGTACAAGAATATAACTACTATAATACTGCCTCCTATGTACAAGAATATAACTACTATAATACTGCTCCTATGTACAAGAATATAACTACTATAATACTGCTCCTATGTACAAGAATATAAACTACTATATAATACTGCTCCTATGTACAAGAATATAACTACTATATATACTACCTCCTATGTACAAGAATATAACTAACTATAATACTGCTCCTATGTACAAGAATATAACTACTATAATACTGCTCCTATGTACAAGAATATAACTACTATAATACTGCTCCTATGTACAAGAATATAACTACTATAATATACTGCCTCCTATGTACAAGAATATAACTACTATAATACTGCTCCTATGTACAAGAATATAACTACTATAATACTGCTCCTATCTACAAGAATATAACTACTATAACACTGCTCCTATGTACAAGAATATAACTACTATAATACTGCTCCTATGTACAAGAATATAACTACTATAATACTGCCTCCTATGTACAAGAATATAACTACTATAATACTGCTCCTATGTACAAGAATATAACTACTATAATACTGCTCCTATGTACAAGAATATAACTACTATAATACTGCTCCTCTGTACAAGAATATAACTACATAATACTGCTCCTATGTACAAGAATATAACTACTATAATACTGCCTCCTATGTACAAGAATATAACTACTATAATACTGCTCCTATCTACAAGAATATAACTACTATAACACTGCTCCTATGTACAAGAATATAACTACTATAATACTGCCTCCTATGTACAAGAATATAACTACTATAATACTGCTCCTATGTACAAGAATATAACTACTATAATACTGCTCCTATGTACAAGAAAATAACTACTATAATACTGTCTCCTATGTACAAGAATATAACTACTATAATACTGCTCCTATGTACAAGAATATAACTACTATAATACTGATCCTATGTACAAGAATATAACTACTATAATACTGCTCCTATATACAAGTATATAACTACTATAATACTGCCTCTTATGTACAAGAATATAACTACTATAATACTGCCCCCTATGTACAAGAATATAACTACTATAATACTGCTCCTATGTACAAGAATATAACTACTATAATACTGCTCCTATGTACAAGAATATAACTACTATAATACTGATCCTATGTACAAGAATATAACTACTATAATACTGCTCCTATATACAAGTATATAACTACTATAATACTGCCTCTTATGTACAAGAATATAACTACTATAATACTGCTCTTATGTACAAGAATATAACTACTATATATGAATTACTGTCAATAGTCTGAACATGTAGAGAATATCCATGTATGACATTACTCGGATACTCCTGACCCACCACTGTTCTCCTATGTCTGAAGTATTTTGCTCCTTTCTTCACTGTGCACTCTCTGTGTGTGATGTCAGTGGAGGTCGTCTATAAGTTGATGCTGTTGCTGATGTTTCCTCTTTAGCTCAGTGTCTTGGTTTCTTTGCCTTTTCTTTTCTTTATACTGATTTTTTTCTGTCTGTGGAATAATTATTTTTGCTTCATGTATTATTAGACTGTACCTCGTGAACATGAGACTTTCTGGAGTCTTAGCTCGAGGACAAATACTGGTTATTATGTCCAAATCCATCAGGTGTTGGGGGGTAATTTTTTTCTGCCCCTTTCCCCTTGCATTAATCTGCATTGATATGCATTGCTCTACACCGCCATAAATATCAGGCTAGGCAGAGGTCACCCGCTAAATCCTTTTCTTTACGCCAGCGCAAGGTTAGAGCTTCAGGCTGCACCATTTATATTACTCACATCCAAGGTCGCGGAGACGCAGCCACCATTTCAATCACACGCAGTCGTGTCATCAGCAGAGTCTGCATGCAAAATATGTCTGCACTGAAAATTACTGAACGCGAGGACACGTCACTGCTGCCCTTCACACGCTGCTGTCACCCCTTCTTCATGTGTGCACCATGTGCATCCCTCCATGTACACAGGCGGATCACTGGGAATAATCGAGAATAATACAAGGATTTCCAGGAAAAGAGATTTCATGAAAAGTGGAAGAAACCATTTCTGGGGGCTCAGGTGTGAGCGCTTCATGTTCTTATCAAACTGTCTATTGACTGAGAAGTTTAAATTCTGCCACACTGCCAACCTGCAAGATATAATTACAGTTTATATATAGCTATAATCTAAGAGTTCAATCACTGTTTGCTATATATACATCATGTACCTATCCTGAGCAGCATCCTGTATTATACTCCAGAGCTGCACTCACTATTCAGCTGGTGCAGTCACTGTGTACATACATTAATTATCCTGTACTCATCCTGAGTTACATCCTGTATTATACTCCAGAGCTGCACTCACTATTCTGCTGGTGCAGTCACTGTGTACATACATTACTTATCCTGTACTCATCCTGAGTTACATCCTGTATTATACTCCAGAGCTGCACTCACTATTCTGCTGGTGCAGTCACTGTGTACATACATTACTTATCCTGTACTGATCCTGAGTTACATCCTGTATTATACTCCGGAGCTGCACTCACTATTCTGCTGGTGCAGTCACTGTGTACATACATTACTTATCGTGTACTGATCCTGAGTTACATCCTGAATTATACTCCAGAGCTGCACTCACTATTCTGCTGGTGCAGTCACTGTGTACATACATTACTAATCCTGTACTGATCCTGAGTTACATCCTGTATTATTCTCCAGAGCTGCACTCACGATTCTGCTGGAGCAGTCGCTGTGTACATACATTATATTACTTATCCTTACTGATCCTGAGTTACATCCTAGTAACATAGTTTATACTCCAGAGCTGCACTCACTATTCTGCTGGTGCAGTCACTGTGTACATAAATTACTTATCCTGTACTGATCCTGAGTTACATCCTTTATTATACTCTAGAGCTGCACTCACTATTCTGCTGGTGCAGTCACTGTGTACACACATTACTTATCCTGTACTGATCGTGAGTTACATCCTGTATGATACTCCAGAGCTGCACTCACTTTTCTGCTGGTGCAGTCACTGTGTACATACATTACTTATCCTGTACTGATCGTGAGTTACATCCTGTATGATACTCCAGAGCTGCACTCACTATTCTGCTGGTGCAGTCACTGTGTACATACATTACTTATCCTGTACTGATCCTGAGTTACATCCTGTATTATACCCCAGAGCTGCACTCACTATTCTGCTGATGGAGTCACCGTGTACATACATTACTTATCTTGTACTGATCGTGAGTTACATCCTGTATTATATTTCAGAGCTGCACTCATTATTCTGCTGGTGCAGTCACTGTGTACATACATTACTTATCCTGTACTCATCTTGAGTGACATCCTGTATTATACTCCAGAGCTGCACTCACTATTCTGCTGATGGAGTCACTGTGTACATACATTACTTATCCTGTACTGATCCTGAGTTACATCCTGTATTATACTCCAGAGCTGCACTCACTATTCTGCTGGTGCAGTCACTGTGTACATACATTACTTATCCTGTACTGATCCTGAGTTACATCCTGTATTATACTCCAGAGCTGCACTCACTCTTTCCCAGTCTTCTGAACTCAAACATCCCAGAATTCCAGCTTTAAAGAAACCCATGAGGTTGTAATCTTTTGGCTGTAATCCAGCTTTCTCAGGTTCAGATTCAGATGATGCACTGCTATGAAATTCATTCTTCCATTATAAGAGCAGATATGTAGATATCACCTGAGAGTTCAGTCTGGATGGATGAGGCGTTTGATCTTATGTCTAGTAGAATATGATGAGGATCAGACAGATGGTCTTCTCCTGTGTCTACCGCTGATATATACCGACACCTGGTCTGATACATAATTCTGCTTTCGTATCTGAGAATATGAAAAAAAATGCAACAGCTAGAATCCATATTCTGTACATAACAGAGATTCCCTTGTGACGGGAGGTGGGGCATAGAGTTTGTGTAGGTTCCTCGTGGTCATCTGACCACCCGTGCTGCAGCCAGCGGTGACATGATTACATGAGGCTGGCGGTTTATTCACTGTTGGTTCTGCGGTATTCAGAGTGGGTTCTGCTGTACTTGGGCGGAGTAGTGAAACTCGTGGGGAGAGTGGCATACATTGGCATGATCCTTTCCTGGGACTTGCCAGAAAGGCTACAGTTGTAGCAAATCTTAACTAGACGTTAAAGAAGCACTCCGGGGTTTAAAAAAATTATTTTTTACAGATAACAAGACGACTGAGGGGAGATGTAATAACCATGTATAAATATATCAGGGGTCAGTACAGAGATCTCTCCCATCATCTATTTATCCCCAGGATTCTTTACGGTAAGAGCAGTGAGACTATGGACTCTTTACTGTAACAGCAGTGAGACTATGGGCTCTTTACTGTAAGAGCAGTGAGACTATGGGCTCTTTACTGTAAGAGCAGTGAGACTATGGGCTCTTTACTGTAAGAGCAATGAGACTATGGACTCTTTACGGTAAGAGCAGTGAGACTATGGACTCTTTACTGTAAGAGCAGTGAGACTATGGACTCTTTACTGTAAGAGCAGTGAGACTATGGACTCTTTACTGTAAGAGCAGTGAGACTATGGGCTCTTTACTGTAAGAGCAGTGAGACTATGGACTCTTTACTGTAAGAGCAGTGAGACTATGGACTCTTTACTGTAAGAACAGTGAGACTATAGACTCTTTACTGTAAGAGCAGTGAGACTATGGGCTCTTTACTGTAAGAGCAGTGAGACTATGGACTCTTTACTTTAAGAGCAGTGAGACTATGGACTCTTTACTGTAAGAGCAGTGAGACTATGGACTCTTTACTTTAAGAGCAGTGAGACTATGGACTCTTTACTGTAAGAGCAGTGAGACTATGGACTCTTTACTGTAAGAGCTGTGAGACTATGGACTCTTTACTGTAAGAACAGTGAGACTATGGACTCTTTACTTTAAGAGCAGTGAGACTATGGACTCTTTACTGTAAGAGCAGTGAGACTATGGACTCTTTACTTTAAGAGCAGTGAGACTATGGACTCTTTACTGTAAGAGCTGTGAGACTACTGGGACTCTTTACTGTAAGAACAGTGAGACTATGGGACTCTTTACTTAAGAGCAGTGAGACTATGGACTCTTTACTGTAAGAGCAGTGAGATTATGGACTCTTACTTAAAGTGAGACTATGGACTTTACTGCAAGAGGCAGTGAGACTATGGACTCTTTACGGTAAGAGCAGTGAGACTATGGACTCTTTACGGTAAGATCAGTGGAGACTATGGACTCTTTACGTAAAGCAGTGAGATTATGGATTCTTTACTGTAAGAGCAGTGAGACTATGGACTCTTTACTGTAAGAGAGTGGACTATGGTTCTTTACGATAAGAGCGGAGACTATGGATTCTTTACTGTAAGAGCAGTGAGACTATGGACTCTTTACTGTAAGAGCAGTGAGACTATGGACTCTTTACGGTAAGAGCAGTGAGACTATGGACTCTTTACGGTAAGAGCCAGTGAGACTATGGACTCTTTACTGTAAGAGCAGTGAGACTATTGGACTCTTTACGGTAAGAGCAGTGAGACTATGGACTCTTTACTGTAAGAGCAGTGAGACTATGGACTCTTTACTTTAAGAGCAGTGAGACTATGGACTCTTTACTGTAAGAGCAGTGAGACTATGGACTCTTTACGGTAAGAGCAGTGAGACTATGGACTCTTTACAGTAAGAGCAGTGAGACTATTGGAACTCTCTCCCTGAGGAGGTGGTGATGGTAAGTTCACTATAAGAGATCAGGAGGGGCCTGGATGTATTTCTGGAGGGTAATAATATTACAGGTTATAGTTACTAGAGAGGGGTCGTTGATCCAGGGAGTTATTCTGATTCCTGATTGGAGTCGGGAAGGAATTTTTCCCCCTAAAGGGAGGAAAATTGGCTTCTACCTCACAGGGTTTTTTTTTCCTTCCTCTGAATCAACTTGCAGGATAACAGGCCGAACTGGATGGACAGAGGGCTTTTTTCGGCCTTATAAACTATGTTACTATGATATTACTAAGTGACCACCAGTATTATAGCGGTGTAATTTATCTTACTTAGTGGCATACATTTGGACCTTTTCATTATGGGAATCGGATCATGTGATCTCAAGTCTGATTGCTCTAATGTGCAAACTGGAACTCGGTTTCTCCCCTGTGTCTGACGTTGTGTGAACTACAGGATCACATCATCACCTATCAAATCCCTACAAGCAGCTCTCAGACCCGTCCCTTCCCCACACTCCTTTGTATTTCTATGTATTCTTACATAGTTACATAGTTAATACTGTTGAAAAAAGACAAAAATTCCATCAAGTTCAACCAATTCTGTTGAAGATATAAAGTCTCCCCTACCTAAAGGACTTGGAGTTCAGACCTATAGTATGTGAGTGTATAAAGTGACTATCTGCAGTTAAATAGACCTCCTGACTCACTCTGCCTGTACTATCTGTGTGTGATGACTCTCCAGTGTAGTTCTATGGGATGTGCTGTAGCTTCACACTGCTCTCCTGTCTCCTGCATGTTATTGCTGATAGTAGAGAGAGATGACAGGACAGACAAGTTGCATCACATGGGAAAACCAGGAGACCCTGTAGTGTGAGGGGACAGCAGTTCTGCATCCCTGATCTGCAATCGCTGCTATTACACTGACTCAGAGCAGTGCATTAGCAGTGAGCCTCCACCTCCTCTAGCTCTGCAAAGCCAGGCATGATGCAAAATGTAGGATTCATCAGGGAAACCAGACTTACAAGTTGCTGCAAACGTAACCCAGAAGCAGGGGCGTACTGGGAACTTAAAGTGGCCCCCGTAAAAAATGCTAAAAATGGCCCCGTTTTGTAGTCGGGTCCAAAGTGATGGACGGCAGGGCCAGCAATACCATATAGTGGCACATTATACCAACAGAGCCAAATACTACAGTCCATTACAAAATACTTCTCCACTGGCCAGCTGTGAGGAGGGCTCAGGTGGCCCCCCGGGCATCGGCCCACCTGGAGATTTCCCTGTACGGTCTATGGCCAATCCACCCCTGCCCAGAAGTGCAAAAAATCAAACACTGCTGGGATTTTTGTGATCTGTGGGTCTTGCTGTGATCCTATTCAGTTCAGTGTCAGCGGTGCCACGAAGCCTCAGTAAGTAGGGCTGGACATGGACAGGACTCTGAACATACAGGTAACATGTTATTTCCATGTCACAGCAGACCGTAATTAGCACAAATCCTGAAGTTTTCTGCAGTAAGGTGTGCGTATTCCCTTCTGCACTTCCAGCAATATTCCCATAGACCGGAGCGTGCACAGGGTTGTACCGCCGTCATTAATTGCCTTGTGATAAGCGCAATTTATAGAACAATCTACGCCCTGCCAACAGCGAGCAACTAAACTCGCCCATTGGGGGAATCTTTAGAGTCATCTTGGAATTCTTGGCAGCCGCTGAAGAGTCGATTTACACTGAGTTCTATAGTCTCGCTGGAAGCCTGAAGCCGAATTAGTGCATCAAATTGCATCCTGGTTACAGTAAATAAACGGGTTAAGTGATCGGCAAGAGCCGCGCTCTCTACACAGAAAGCTGCATCCCTTGTTTGCAGACGCACAGCAGCTATGGGCAGCAGCCGGAGAGGAGAGGCAACAATTAAACAGAAAGCGGATCCGAGCTGAGCACAGCTTGAGGTGCGGGGGGAGCAGTTTGTTCTGGTCTTGTGTGATGAAGCTTTGATAACCGGCGCCAGCTTTGTGCTCCAGAAGAATCTGCCGCAGACACCTCTAGTGTGTAGAGAGGCGGAATCACAAGCAGAGGGCATTTTCTCTGCGACTGATGAGCAGTTTTGTTTCTCTCGACAGACTGTGTGCGCTTGGAAGGAAATTAATGGATGCCAGTAGGCCAGGCTTGTTACGCCAAATGCGTATGTCTCATAACAGCCTCCACTAAACATTTCTCACAAACTGCTCAAATCAGTATTTATGTGGCACCCCGATTCTGGCATCAGTCCACAATTCATATCATATTAGTTCACTTTGTGAACGTTTTTCTTAACTAAATTCATGTAGGTTGCGAGTTTTTGTCTTATACTCCAGTCACATCCAAAGCTGCATTCAGAATTTTGAATTCTGCATGAGATATGTGGCCATGATATGTCGCTCCCATGGTTTGCAACCGGCTGCAGCCATAGTGTACATTACTAAATCAGAAGTAGGAGGAGAAGTCAGCGGCTTCTTCTGTCACTGCTCAGCCATTCCCATCAAGTTTTCAATTTGCATTTAAAATTTCATCAATTTGTATTGAAAAGTAGAAGGGGAAATGACCGTCCATAGGACCAGACCACAGATGAGGCAGTCTGATCGCTGTTATTTTCCAGACAGTTAGAAACTGGTGAGAGGAGAGACAGAAAAACTTACGTAAGACAGACTGAAAAATAAATGAGAGATATGGGTAACCCTGCTGGACAGAGGGCAAGAGATATGAGAGGTATGGGTAACCCTGCTGGACAGAGTAAGAGATATGAGAGGTATGGGTAACCCTGCTGGACAGAGTAAGAGATATGAGAGGTATGGGTAACCCTGCTGGACAGAGTAAGAGATATGAGAGGTATGGGTAACCCCGCTGGACATGGAGTAAGAGATATGAGAGGTATGGGTAACCCTGCTGGACAGAGCAAGAGATATGAGAGGTATGGGTAACCCTGCTGGACAGAGTAAGAGATATGAGAGGTATGGATAACCTTGCTGGACAGAGAGCAAGAGATATGAGAGGTATGGGTAACCCCGCTGGACAGAGGGCAAGAGATATGAAAGGTATGGGTAACCCCGCTGGACAGAGGGCAAGAGATATGAGAGGTATGGGTAACCCTGCTGGACAGAGGGCAAGAGATATGAGAGGTATGGGTAACCCTGCTGGACAGAGAGCAAGAGATATGAGAGGTATGGGTATCCCTGCTGGACAGAGTAAGAGATATGAGAGGTATGGGTAAACCCTGCTGGACAGAGTAAGAGATATGAGAGGTATGGGTAACCCTGCTGGACAGAGTAAGAGATATGAGAGGTATGGGTAACCCCGCTGGACATGGAGTAAGAGATATGAGAGGTATGGGTAACCCTGCTGGACAGAGTAAGAGATATAAGAGGTATGGATAACCCTGCTGGACAGAGTAAGAGATATGAGAGGTATGGGTAACCCTGCTGGACAGAGAGCAAGAGATATGAGAGGTATGGGTAACCCTGCTGGACAGAGTAAGAGATATGAGAGGTATGGGTAACCCTGCTGGACAGAGCAAGAGATATGAGAAGTATGGGTAATCCTACTGGACAGAGAACAAGAGATATGAGAGGTATGGGTAATCCTACTGGACAGAGAACAAGAGATATAAGAGGTATGGGTAACCCTGCTGGACAGAGTAAGAGATATGAGAGGTTATGGGTAACCCTGCTGGACAGAGCAAGAGATATGAGAGGTATGGGTAACCCTGCTGGACAGAGAACAAGAGATATGAGAGGTATGGGTAACCCTGCTGGACAGAGGGCAAGAGATATGAGAGGTATGGGTAACCCTGCTGGACAGAGAGCAAGAGAAATGAGAGGTATGGTAATCCTACTGGACAGTAGCAAGAGATATGAGAGGTATGGGTAACCCTGCTGGACAGAGGGCAAGAGATATGAGAGGTATGGGTAACCCTGCTGGACAGAGAGCAAGAGATATGAGAGGTATGGGTAACCCCGCTGGACAGAGAACAAGAGATATGAGAGGTATGGGTACCCTGCTGGACAGAGTAAGAGATATGAGAGGTATGGGTAACCCTGCTGGACAGAGTAGAGATATGAGAGGTATGGGTAACCCTGCTGGACAGAGTAAGAGATATGAGAGGTATGGGTAACCTGCTGGACAGGAGTAGAGATATGAGAGGTATGGGTAACCCTACTGGACAGAGGGCAAGAGATATGAGAGGTATGGGTAACCCTGCTGGACAGAGGGCAAGAGATATGAGAGGTATGGGTAACCCTGCTGGACAGAGGGCAAGAGATATGAGAAGTATGGGTATGGGTGTATTTTATTGGGATTAAATGTGATAGACCAACACAAAGTATCAAGTGTGAAGTGAAAAGGAAATGATACGTGGTGTTCAAAACTTTTAATAAATAAATAATGAAAAATAATTTATGGTGGACGTTTTCAGGTGTAATGAGGAGAGCAGAGGACTGAGGATGTGTACCTATAAACTGCACCAATCTACCAGCGGTATAGGAGTGGAGATCCAGCAGCGTCATCTGCAGACTGAGGAGCCCGATCATAGGAAACGACCTGACCCTACGGTACAATATGTGCACGCGTCCTAGTGATCAAATGCACTAATTATTCACTAGTGCTGAAGGCGCCTGGTTGTTCTCGTTCTATAGCTGTGCAGGAGCTGTCCACGGTGCTGAACATAAACTACATTGCACTGCTCCTGCAGTCACCTCCAGCCTGAAAACTAGAGGATGTCCGGTATTACAGCAGTGATTTGCAACCTATGGCTCTGTAACTGGTGGGAAACTATAACTCCCAGCATGCTCTGCAGGTTGGAGACCAGTGTATAGAGCATATTGACATCATAGAGGGGACCCCCCTCTGTTAATCTGAGCAGCCCACCACTACTGGCCCAGCGATCCTTAGATTGCATACAGTAGTGATTTATTTGCATGGCTGGCATGTAATACTGCACTCCCCCTGCAGAGGCCGCTGTCTTCATAACTCATTTAAGAGCAGTTAAAGGGAACATGTCACCAGGAAATTCCCTGTTATACCAGACACAATGCTTTGTAGGGCTGAATGTAATGCCACCTTTCACTTAGCAATCCATGGCTTCATTCTGTAGCTTCATACAAACCTTATGCAAATTAGCAGTTAAGTGCACCGAGGGCAGGCCCAGGCCACTCTGGGCACCCTTGCTTCTCCTTCTTTCTCTCTCAGTTCCTCCCTCTACTTCATGATTAACCATGCCATGCAAGATGACTATGCAGGAACCAGGAAGAAGAGGAAGGGGTGGTGCAAGGGTGCACAGAGTAGCTTGGGTCCGCCCTCAGTGCACTTAACTGCTCATTTGCATATGGATGTAATGGATTGCTAAGTGAAAGGTAGCATTACATGCAGCTGAGCTAGACCTACAAGGCAGTGCTCTGCTCCTAAGTATCCCACATGAGCGGTGTAGATACACTGGCTCAGAAGTTAGTATCACGCATGATAAGCTGAGATACAACAGACAGCATCACACATGATAAGATTAGATACACTGGCTTAGCAAACAGTGCCTCATGTTCTAGGATTAGATACAGCGATTCACCAGACAGTAACTCATGATAGGCTTAGATACGACAGACTATATTACACATGATAAGCTTAGATACATAACTCCGAACACAGCATCACATACAGTTGGCTTAGATACACAGCTTAGCAGGCAGTATCACACTCAATAGACTTAGATATGTGTTTCAGCAGGCAGTATCACATAATTGGCTGAGATTCACTGCTCAGCAGACAGTATGACATATAACAGGGGTAGATGGATGTATCCGCATACAGTATCACACACATGATAGGTTTAGATACAGAATACAGTATCACACACATGATAGGTTTAGATACAGCAGACAGTATCACACACATGATAGGTTTAGATACAGAAGACAGCATCACACACATGATAGGTTTAGATACAGCAGACAGCATCACACACATGATAGGTTTAGATACAGCAGGCAGTATCACACACATGATAGGTTTAGATACAGCAGACAGTATCACACACATGATAGGTTTAGATACAGAAGACAGTATCACACACATGATAGGTTTAGATACATGCAGACAGTATCACACACTGATAGGTTTAGATACACACACATGATAGGTTTTAGATACAGCAGACAGTATCACACACATGATAGGTTTAGATACAGCAGACAGTATCACACACACATGATAGGTTTTAGATACAGACAGACAGTATCACACACATGATAGGTTTAGATACAGCAGACAGTATCACACACATGATAGGTTTAGATACAGCAGGCAGTATCACTCACGTGATAGGTTTAGATACAGCAGACAGCATCACACACGTGATAGGTTTAGATACAGCAGTAGCAGTATCACACACATGATAGGTTTTAGATACAGCAGGCAGTATCACACACATGATAGGTTTAGATACAGAAGACAGTATATCACACACATGATAGGTTTTAACAGAGTATCAGCACTTTAGATACAGATACAGCAGACAGCATCACACACATATGATAGGTTTAGATACAGCAGACAGCATCACACACATGATAGGTTTAGATACAGAAGACAGTATCACACACATGATAGGTTTAGATACAGCAGACAGTATCACACACATGATAGGTTTAGATACAGAAGACAGTATCACACACATGATAGGATACAGCAGGCAGATACACAGATAGACAGTATCACACACATGATAGGTTTAGATACAGAAGACAGTATCACACACATGATAGGTTTAGATACAGAAGACAGCATCACACACATGATAGGTTTAGATACAGAAGACAGTATCACACACATGATAGGTTTAGATACAGACAGACAGCATCACACACATGATAGGTTTAGATACAGCAGACAGCATAACACATGATAGGTTTAGATACAGCAGACAGCATCACACACATGATAGGTTTAGATACAGCAGACAGCATCACACAGGTTTAGGTCAGCAGCTCAGTAAACAATAATATTAGAGATAGATACATGGCTCAACAAGCAGTATTACACTTCATAGGCTTAGATACATGGCTCAGCAGACAGTGTCACATAGCCTTTTATGCAGTCCTTTGTGGTACTCTGTCAGTGACAGGCTTAGCCTTTTCATACATGGCTGGAGCCTTCATATAGTCCTGTGTAATTCTCTGTCACTGTATCACATGACAGGCTTAGATACATGGCTGGATCCTTTCATATAGTCCTGTGTAATTCTCTGTCACTGTATCACATGACAGGCTTAGATACATGGCTGGAGCCTTTCATATAGTCCTGTGTAATTCTCTGTCACGGTATCACGATAGGCTTAGATACATGGCTGGAGCCTTTCATGCAGTCCTGTGTGGCACATGTAGGGTGTTCTACTGCGGACATGGTGATTTTGGGGTCACACCAGCGATGCTTTCACCTGATGATTGAGCGTTTGCACATTTACAAGGGACAATTATCAGGAATCAGCGTTCATATGATCAATAATGGGTCCATATATAACGGGGCCTTTAGGGTTAATATTACCAGTCATCACATACTCTCGCTTTCATGGCATTGATGTGTGAAAGACACAGAACCCTTGAGTAATTCTGCATATCTCATTCCCGAGTTCGGCGCCGTCACACGCTGCTCGCCATTAAGCTGCAGGCAATGAATTCTGGGTAGAGTTATGTTAACGAGACTCTGGAATGCCTTCCATTTACAGCGGCTGCAGCCAGTCGACGGCTTATTTCCTCCATTATGGTTCCAGGCCCATAACACGAATCTCAGGTTGTGTTTGTAAGTAACAGCAAGTGGCGCTGCCCGGCACGCTCCCATCACTCCTGGTGCACTGCACTCCGGGGAGAAATCCCTGCTATTTCCTATCATTTCCACTCAGTATCTCATCTGCTCCGTTCCGGGTCGAGTTGATGGATCTTGATGAGCGGCGCCAGCTCTCATAACATTCTCCCATTTGTTTCGAGCCTGATCGCGTCCAAAACGCAGAATGAATTGACTCCGGTAACACAGTTACTGAGAAACTGATGTCTCTCTTCCCGGTGTAATCGCAGCTGTCATTTAACTGCTGTTAATGATACACTGACAAATCTGGATAATGACTTGTTCTTTTCCAGATCATTCATAACAACGGAGAGACCCAAAGGACGGAGCAAGCTGGAGAGCAAGGGAGGAAATTAGCACACAGCCTGGAAAAGGAGCGCACGTAAGATGGAAGGCGTCTAATTAGAGGGAGAGAGGGCTTGGGGACATGATTAAGGAGTCCACAACGATGGTCCTGACTACAGGCTGGGTCTTCACATGAAACCCTTGGTCCCCTGGTACAAATGCTGTGCGTGGACTGGCTGTCTAACCACAGATGACTCCCCCTCCATTTGACGCCATCTTTGCACGGACCGCCCTTGCTTATCCCTCTGCCTGTCCGGCCAGATCTTATAATCCTCCATATTTGACGCCATCTTTGCACGGACCGCCCTTGCTTATCCCTCTGCCTGTCCGGCCAGATCTTATAATCCTTCATATTTGACGCCATCTTTGCATGGACCGCCCTTGCCTATCCCTCTGCCTGTCCGGCCAGATCTTATAATCCTTCATATTTGACGCCATCTTTGCATGGACCGCCCTTGTCTATCCCTCTGCCTGTCCGGCCAGATCTTATAATCCTCCATATTTGACGCCATCTTTGCATGGACCGCCCTTGCCTATCCCTCTGCCTGTCCGGCCAGATCTTATAATCCTCCATATTTGACGCCATCTTTCCATGGACCACCCTTGCCTATCCCTCTGCCTGTCCAGACAGATCTTGCAATCCTCCATATTTGACGCCATCTTTGCATGGACTGCCCTTGCCTATCCCTCTGCCTGTTCATCCAGATCTTACAATTCTCCATATTTGATGCCATCTTTGCATGGACCACCCTTGCCTATCCCTCTGCATGTCCGACCAGATCTTACAATCCTCCATATTAGACTCCATCTTTGCATGGACCGCCCTTGGCTATCCCTCTGCATGTCTGACCAGATCTTGCAATCCTCCATATTTGACGCCATCTTTGCATGGACTGCCCTTGCTTATCCCTCTGCCTGTCCGGCCAGATTCTACAATCCTCCATATTAGACTCCATCTTTGCATGGACCGCCCTTGCCTATCCCTCTGCATGTCTGACCAGATCTTGCAATTCTCCATATTTGACGCCATCTTTGCATGGACTGCCCTTGCCTATCCCTCTGCCTGTCCGTCCAGATTCTACAATCCTCCATATTAGACTCCATCTTTGCATGGACCACCCTTGCCTATCCCTCTGCCTGTCCGTCCAGATTCTACAATCCTCCATATTAGACTCCATCTTTGCATGGACCACCCTTGCCTATCCCTCTGCATGTCCGACCAGATCTTGCCATCCTTGTTTCACTGTGTGTTCACTAATAACTTTTATTTGTCACAAGGTTTCCCTCCAGATGGGAAAGGGAAGTCTACGGAGCGTGTATTTGGCCTTGGGTTTTCAGTGCCCTGCAGGAAGCATTAGGATTCTCGTACACTTTGCACTAAATTGCATTTTTTCAGCAAAATACTACAGTCTTCAGTCTTTTGCCATGATTTTTCAGTAATTGCACAAAAAAATGCAATTTCACTGCAACATGTGACTGCGCTCTTATAAGGGTCAGGACATGGTTTGAGCCTCGGTATCTAGATTTCAATGTTCCTCATGACTGACAGCAAGCAGAGGTCTTGAAAATGTTAAGCTCAAAATATAACAACAAGTTGCAAATGTTTTTATTTCAAAGCCTATGTATTTTATGGAGTTATGAATAATGAAAGGATTTTATAGTGAGTGCCGCATTCTCGGACTGTGAAGTATTTTGACACAGATCACTGCGTATCCATTACTTGCTGTCCCTGGACAAGTTCCATAGAGTTCGATGGTATCGCAGCACGATGGCTCAGTGGTTAGCACTGGTGCCGTGCAGCGCTGGGGTCCAAGGACAACATCTGCATGGAGTTTGTATGGCCTCCCCGTGTCTGTGTGGGTTTCCTCTGGGTTCTCCGGTTTCCTCCCACACTCCAAATACATACTGATAGGGAAGTTAGATTGTGAGCTCCTGGGGACAGTGTGATGCTAATGTCTGTAAAGCGCTGCAGAATATAGTAGCGTTATATAAGTGAGTATAATAAATAAATAAATATCGCAGTGATTGGAGCAGAGGACAGTAGTGCTGACATAGTTACTTGAATTGAAGCAAATATTTTTGTTATACAATTATTATTCTAGGGCTCCATATGCCGTTACCGCGACCTCAAGCATTCCCCATGAAATTATCTGAATTCTTCATTTCTGACTCATAGCGAGACATTGTAATTAGGCGCAAATTGCGGTAATGCTGAGATTTTACAGAAAACATGAAGCTTTTGGCTGAGAGGCCTGAAACAGATGGTTATAAAATATACCGCCCCATAGTGAATGTATTCCATCCTCCATGTTTCCTCGTATGATTGGAAGCAACAATAAAACCATCAATGACTTAAAACACTGGAGCGACTGCATTAATGACAGGCGAGTGCAGATGTATGGATCCGATATCCCTCGTGAGCAGAAATCCTCATTAGGGCAGACGGTCTCTACATCTGGATTCTGGAAGGATGAGGGCGACTGCGAGGAAAAAACCAGAAGAAAACATAAAGTGATGGTGCACATTACAGAGAGAATGGATGGCGGAGGATCCTCAGCACATCCCAGGCTGTCCGTCTCCTGAAGTTTAATGGGATTCCTCCCATACATTGATTATTTCCGTAGATAAAGCCTCCACGTTACACGCAGTAGATTCTGTGGGGAGTTACAGTTATCTCGCTGCTAACATTAAAGTAGAAGGAAGATTTCAGAAAGGAATGGTCGACGGGGTATTCAGAAATAATTAACCCAGGGTAAGACTATTGACCCCGCACCCTGTCAGCAGCTTCTGATATTTTCATGTCCCCCGTTGTCACCAATTTTGTATTGCTCTGCTGCATCTACATTAAGAACATGGAGTAAATTTGCAAACAGAGTTGATTAGAAATATCCTGCTGCTTTATGTACACAGCTCCCATGCAGACCAATGTGCACCAGGTGGATGCATCTGCTGCTCCACCGTGATCATCTGCTATAAAACCCTGTGTGCATCTTGATCCTGCTGAATATTACTGCTATGCTTCTTAGGCTACTTTCACACTAGCGTTTACATGTTCCGGTATTGAGTTCCGTCATAGGGGCTCAATACTGGAAAAAAACGCTTCAGTTTTGTCCCCATTCATTGTCAATGGGGACAAAACTGAACAGAACTTATTGCTCCAGAATGCATTCTGTTCCGTTTAGTTCCCAGACCGGAGAGCAAACCGCAACATGTTGTAGTTTGCTTTCAGTCCTGGGAATGCGGAAAAAAACGGATCCGTAATGACCCACAATGCAAGTCAATGGGGATGACACAATCTGACACAATAGAAAACGGATCCATCCCCCATTGACTTTCAGTGGAGTTCATGACAGATCCGTCTTGGCTATATTAAAGATAATACAACCGGATCCGTTCATAATGGATGCAGACGGCTGTATTATCAGTAACGGAAGCGTTTTTGCCGGTTCCAACAAAAACGCTAGTGTCCTAGTAGCCTTAGGGTGCATTCACATCACCATTTAGCTTTCCGTCCTTCTGATCAGTCAGAAGAGGAGAGAGGAGAGAGAAAAAAAATGGGATCCTGTTCCATCAGTTGTCATCCATTTGAGCCATTTCCGTTCTGCATGCAGGACTTTTTTTCCCATATAAAAAACGGATCTCAATCGAAAAATGGCTCAAACAAATGACAACTGACGCAACAGGATCCGTTTTTTTTACTGGATCCTGTAAAAAACGGATCCTATAGCATGCACTACTTTTTTTCGGTGCGGACCGTCGTATGCGGATCTCGGACCCCATTCAAGTGAATGGGTCCACGATCCGAATGTGGCGGCTAAACAATCAGAGACCGTGAATTGTCGACCGCAAATTGCAATCCACAGCACGGGCACTGACCGCACACGTTCATGTGCATGAGCCCTTATGCATAGGATTGCCATAGGATCCGTTTTTTACAGGATCCAGTAAAAAAAAAACGGATCCTGTTGCATCAGTTGTCATCCGTTTGAGCCATTTACGCCTCAGATCCGTATTTTTTAGACGGAAACAAAAGTACTTTTTTTCCCCATATAAAAACGGATCCCATGGCAATCCTATGCAAAACTGATGAAACAGGATCTGTTTTTTTATTTTTTACTGGATCCTGTTTTTTTTTCTCTCTCTCTCTTCTTCTGGCGGATCAGAAGGACGGAAACCTAAACGATGATGTGAACTACGTACTTGGTCCTCACGGTAGAAGACTTTTTTGACCAGGGCAGGTTATATTATACTTGCTGAGCAGATTATATATTTCTAAGGAAGTTAATGAGTTGCACTTCCCTTCAGAAATGACAGGTAGCAGAGTTATGTCAGTGTAAGGGGGGGGCAGATATCAGAGAACGTCCACCGAGCCCCCAACGTGCAGCTCCACCAGCAGACATCTTGGAGGCATTAGGTCATCATGAAAGTAAAAGAACCAAACACAACTTTTCTTTTGGATTTATGACCCTCAAAAATACTTTCAGTTTTTCCCGTAATCTTTAAAACCAGGAGCCCCAGGGGCCACATGCTCGCGGCCTGTGCACAGGGTGACTATAAGGGCAGATGATTCTAACGCGCTCAGTCATTTCCCCTTCTCCCTGCAGGTACACAGCTCATTTACCAGTAATTAATGAGTAAATCAAGGTATCTCCAGCTGACCTTCAACATGAGACTCCTGGACCTGCAGCGCGAGACGTCCACCGCAGCCGGGCCGTCCTGGGAAACGTATTCTGGAGGAACATGAGTTGTCAGCATTTTCCCTGCCCCGTACGGTAAATAATATCCGGGGATGGAGTCAAGGTTAGATATGGGGCATAATGATATTCTCTTCCTCCCTGTCCTTCTGCAATAGAGTCAAGCAGCAGGTTAAAGCTGCCACATGGAAAGAGACATTCTGTCATTGGATAGAAGGCAGAACAGGGACCGTGCAGGATAATTTAGGATAATGCCCTAGGACAAGGAGCTGAGCCAGGCTCCTCATTACATGCACACGAGTTCATTACCAGCTCTGGGCCTGCCTCGTCTCAGCTGCAGATGTCTCCAGCCTTCCAGCCGGGAAGTCTCTGCTGGGTATAGCGGATAAGCCCCCGGGAAGTTCCCACCAACTGGTGTTGTGAGGTCAATTCTTCCTGTAGTCTCGTCCCGTCTCTCTTCCTCTTCCCTTCCATTGCCCTTGGCGCAGAGCATTAATTGGGTTACAATGGGCATTTAAATAGACAAATGCATGCAGCTCGTGTCTTCCTCCGGCCTCGGAGAACGCTCTGCCCTGGCAGGGACGTTAACAGATGCGCAAAAACCCAGCAAGTTCACCACTTGTGGAGTGGCCCCGAGAGGAATCTGAATATTAAGTTGTGGCTTCGATACAATATGACACATGCTGAGACCCTACACGTGCTGCATAGCAATGATACTCTCCGAGGCGGCTCGGTCTGCGTGTCTTCCTGTGGATTCTGGATATTACATTGTATCTTATTCTGTGTCTTCTTCAGATCGCTGCACATTAATATCCACAGAAATGTCCTGAATAACGTGCGTATACCTTTCAGGGGTCACAGCCACCGCTGCAGCGCAGATACGAGGTGGCCGGGACGGGAGCTGCAGCGCATGCCTGCCTATGTGCGCTCCCACGGTCTGTTTCCTATAGTGTGCAAGTACGACCACCTCTTCTGGATTGCTGGGTGGTCGTAACCCCTGGATATGAACAGTGTATAATGTGATGGAAAAATGAATCCAGCCAGCAAAGGAAGCAACATGGAGAATCACAATACATTAGTAAGTGCCTTGTGTTAACTTTCTCTACATGATAAATGCCATTTTCTGAACTGAGACAACCCAAAGGCAAAGTCTGAAGGTGAGATTTCCTGAAATGGAAATGAAGAGCCTGAAGAGTTCCTTAGGTGTCTGTGACCACGAGGAATGGGAGCAGAACTCAATGGGTGCAGGACAATGGGCTTCTGGGGCCCCCAACCCATCAGGATCTCTCCAGGGGAAGCAACCACAATTTTGCATCATGGATCCAAGCCCAAGGAATGTGGCTTTCTGCCCCCACCATTGCTTGCCCTGCAGGTGCTTGCGGGTGTTTTAGGCTGAATTTCCTGCATACACTGTTATACCTCCCCCCAAAATGAACATAATGAAAAGCTCATATTGCAGCAGCTTTCCGTTGCGGCCTCTGTACACAGGTTTACGGGCCGGGCGCCTTCGCTTTGTGCTGATAATAATGCCGTTTTATTGCTGCGAAGCTGGATTCTTACAAAATACTGGTTAAATCAAGACCTGCTTTGTGTCTCTGACTCCACGCTTAGTGCATACAATGGGAAGAGGAATTCTTATTATGTAGATGGATCCAACAATGGGATTTGTTGTGAGTGCTCATTTGCATGTCACTACCCAGAATCCCGTGCTGCGATGTGCGCGCCGCGTGCTGAGTAATTGCCTGCAATGTGCGGCTTTGGTAGATCATTTTTAGAAGTGTTTCTCAGGATGTTATCTCTGCTGCTCTTTGTGCCTCGTCTTAATCGTGGGATTTAGTCACTAAGAAGAACATCAGAGCGAATTGTCAGCAGCTTCAATGGAGTAAGCAGTCCTTAAATGTCTGCCAGGTGCCGGACCTGCACCCTCAGTGAAGAGTATTACTCGATGGCTGATCTCTGAAACACCCCCCCCTCGATGATGTCATGATCTCTGCTGCTCTCTGAACTCCATCTCTAATCTGAGATGTTGATGCTGAGTAGGATGCATTCTCAGTGATGTCACCGCTGATCTCTAGTGATGGATAGGCTGCATTCTCAGTGATGTCACCGCTGATCTCTAGTGATGGATAGGCTGCATTCTCAGTGATGTCACCGCTGATCTCTAGTGATGGATAGGCTGCATTCTCTGTGATGTCACCGCTGATCTCTAGTGATGGATAGGCTGCATTCTCAGTGATGTCACCTGCTGATCTGCATCTCAGTGATGTCACGCTGATCTCTAGTGATGGATAGGCTGCATTCTCAGTGATGTCACCGCTGATCTCTAGTGAATGGATAGGCTGCATTCTCAGTGATGTCAGTGAGTCACCGCTGATCTCTAGTGATGGATAGGCTGCATTCTCAGTGATGTCACCGCTGATCTCTAGTGAATGGATAGGCTGCATTCTCAGTGATGTCACCGCTGAACTCTAGTGATGGATAGGCTGTATTCTCAGTGATGTCACCGCTGATCTCTAGTGATGGATAGGCTGCATTCTCAGTGATGTCACCGCTGATCTCTAGTGATGGATAGGCTGCATTCTCAGTGATGTCACCGCTGATCTCTAGTGAATGGATAGGCTGCATTCTCAGTGATGTCACTGCTGATCTCTAGTGATGGATAGGCTGCATTCTCAGTGATGTCACCGCTGATCTCTAGTGATGGATAGGCTGCATTCTCAGTGATGTCACCGCTGATCTCTAGTAAATGGATAGGCAGGATAATATGATAAATGCTCGGCATTATGATTTTTAATTCAGTGGCAGTGTAGATATAAACCCTCCACGTCCTGTTATTATGGGGGACTTTAGGCCACGGCTAAATTAAATCCCTGGCTGCAGGCTGACCTGTCCACTGGTGATGAAGGGGTTAATCCTCTCTGAGTAATGGCCCAGCTATTAGAACCTGCGGTGAAGGAGCAATAATCTGCAGCTCACTTTTTACAGACTTGTTCTATGGCTGGGACTCCCTCTGATTTATTAACAAAATCCTAATATATTCAGGGAAAGACAGATGAGACTTATGGATCATTAACGTCTGTCCGGGACGCCGCGCTGTGAAATATTAACACGCTCAGCAGTGACCCATGGTCTGTAAAGTCTGGAGCTGAGAGACGAAATCTAACATCCCAGCCATTATCTGAGCCCGGGCCGAGTACTGAACAGTGATAGGTGATAACCTGATCCACATCTCCTGCACTGACGTCATCGTTCTCCGGAAATGGACCTCAGATCAATGACTCGATATTTACCCATCATATGGTTTCCTAGGTTAAAAGGTGAAAGAGAGAAGTGACCCCTGAAGTCTTCTTCTGCTTCACTTCCAGGCATTGTTTTTATGATACAGATTAACATTTCATGGATGAGAGCAAATCTGCACTGTGGGAACGAAACCTTGTATAGGTCACATTTCTAAAAGTGTATACTTACCTCTCATCACTAATCTGCTAGTACATATATTATATTACTTATCCTGTACTGATCCTGAGTTACATCTTGTTTTATACTCCAGAGCTGCACTCTCCATTCTGCTGGTGGAGTCACTGTGTACATACATTACTTCCTTACCTGGTACCTTTATCCAGCTGCCTCACTTTGGGCAGTCCTGTAACATTACTTATCCTGTACTGATCCTGAGTTACATCCTGTATTATACTCCAGAGCTGCACTCACTATTCTGCTGGTGCAGTCACTGTGTACATACATTACTTATCCTGTACTGATCCTGAGTTACATCCTGTATTATACTCCAGAGCTGCACTCACTATTCTGCTGGTGCAGTCACTGTGTACATACATTACTTATCCTGTACTGATCCTGAGTTACATCCTGTATTATACTCCAGAGCTGCACTCACTATTCTGCTGGTGCAGTCACTGTGTGTACATACATTACTTATCCTGTACTGATCCTGAGTTACATCCTGTATTATACTCCAGAGCTGCACTCACTATTCTGCTGGTGCAGTCACTGTGTACATACATTACTTATCCTGTACTGATCCTGAGTTACATCCTGTATTATACTCCAGAGCTGCACTCACTATTCTGCTGGTGCAGTCACTGTGTACATACATTACTTATCCTGTACTGATCCTGAGTTACATCCTGTATTATACTCCAGAGCTGCACTCACTATTCTGCTGGTGCAGTCACTGTGTACATACATTACTTATCCTGTACTGATCCTGAGTTACATCCTGTATTATACTCCAGAGCTGCACTCACTATTCTGCTGGTGCAGTCACTGTGTACATACATTACTTATCCTGTACTGATCCTGAGTTACATCCTCTATTATACTCCAGAGCTGCACTCACTATTCTGCTGGTTGCAGTCACTGTGTACATACATTACTTATCCTGTACTGATCCTGAGTTACATCCTGTATTATACTCCAGAGCTGCACTCACTATTCTGCTGGTGCAGTCACTGTGTACATACATTACTTATCCTGTACTGATCCTGAGTTACATCCTGTATTATACTCCAGAGCTGCACTCACTATTCTGCTGGAGCAGTCACTGTGTACATACATTACTTATCATGTACTGATCCTGAGTTACATCCTGTATTATACTCCAGAGCTGCAACTCACCTATTCTGCTGGTGCAGTCACTGTGTACATACATTACTTATCCTGTACTGATCCTGAGTTACATCCTCTATTATACTCCAGAGCTGCACTCACTATTCTGCTGGTGCAGTCACTGTGTACATACATTACTTATCCTGTACTGATCCTGAGTTACATCCTGTATTATACTCTAGAGCTGCACTCACTATTCTGCTTGGTGCAATGAGTTCACTTATTCTGTGAGCTGTGTATATAGGCTCATATTAACAATAATTTGTAAGGTTGATAAAAAAAAACGGTTAAACCAAAAATTGCCTCCCGTGAAGCAGTTGCCCATTTTCTGTTATGCGAGGGCTCATTCCTGGCTCCAGTAAGACTAAGTTCTTGGATGGCTGCCCACACACATACTGGACAATGTCTTCCACTGTATCTTACGCGGGATCAGTCAGTGACAGGCGGTGTGGCTTCAGTGTCTGTTCCTGGGTCTCACTCGCTGCATATGGTGCACCCTCCTTAGTGCAGAGTTTAGGGGCACCATGGGGGGTTTAGGGGCACTGTAACATCACCGGAATCCTCACTATCTATCTGTGTGATACAATGTATCGATTGATGTGAGCAGCAGATCTTCCATTATCTCCACTGCAAACTCTTCTCATCTGTTCATAAGTGCCAGCCGTCTCCCTCCTGCCAATAGAGCAGAAGAGCTGCGATGGATTTTAGGGAGAGTCAGGCTTAAAAATTAAAACACGAGATTTATTGCTCCATATCGTTTTATTGGGTCGATGAAATTGACGTTATGATTAAGGTGGTTTCCGGGTGGATTGATTGCAGCTCTGCTGGTCGTCTCCAGATACAAGCATTGTCTTCTGCTCTGTGCAGGGGAGACACCATCCTCTGTGTCCAGTGATGAGAAGGACTCTGCTGCATCTTCTTTAAGGGGGATTCTGCTGCAGTAAATGTATAGGGCCAGATTTACTAATCCTAGCAGAAGGACCCGGCTTCGCCCGGGTATATTTCATCTATTTCATTTTGTTTGTGTGTGTGTCATTAAAAGATATCGAGAGTGACCTCTACAGTGCCCTTTAACAGTGACCTCCACATCAGCCCGCCCCTTAACAGGAACATCCACAGCGCCCTCCCCTTTAACAGTGACCTCCACAGCAGCTAGGGTGGCCACTGTCTTCACCCCAGAAAGCTGGACCTCACTGGCCATGCCCCCCCCCAAACCTGAAGCCATGCCCCCAGTCCACATGAAGCCAAACCCATAAACATGAGGCCACGCCCCCTGGCTCCTTGAAGACACAGGGGAGAAGCTTTCTGATCGTGAGCTACTGAAAGGGTGGACTGCGTCCAGGGAGTCAGAAAACTGGACTGTCGAGCCTAAAGCCGGACATCTGGCCACCCTAACATCAGCCTGCCCCTAGGGTGGCCAGAGGTCCGGTTTTAGGCTGGACTTTTAGTCCGGCTTTCAGACTCCCTGTTCTTCATCTGGCGCAGGGCCTGGACAGACACAGGGATGTCCATCCTTTCAGTAGCTCACGCTCAGACAGCTTCTCCTCCGTGTCGTCATGGAACCAGGGGGCATGGCCTAATGTTTATGGGTGTGGCTTCATGGGCACCGGTGGCCCGGCTTCACGTTGGGGGGAGGCTGGACAGTCTGGCTTTCAGACTCCCTGTCCTCTGTTATGCGCAGGGCCTGGATGGACACAGAGATGTCCTTTTGAACAGCTCACTCTCAGACAGCAGCACTGTGCAGTCTGAGCATGAGCTGCAGGGAGAAAGTCACCCTCCTCCCTCCCCTGCAGCTGACAGAAGGTGATTTTTACCTTCATTTTTTTCAATCCCCCGTCAGCTGTGGAGTGGAATGGGCATGTCCTGATGGAGTCGGAGGCGTGGCTTAATGGGGCCTGGGGGGTGGGTCTTTTAAGTCCTCGTTTTGAGGGTGGCCTGAATTACAGGTCGATGCCATGGTAATTTATGAGGAAACACAAAGGGTAGCAGTGGAAGAAAACATCTTTTATTACTACTGAACAGTAAATATGTGAAATTTCCATTATATTAGGTAATGACTGATGATGAGTTAGTCTAATACATAAGTTATATTAATGGTAACCGGAATATTCCTTTAACAGTGTCATTCACAGTGCTCTGCTCCTTTAAAGCTGACCTACAGCAGTGAACGAAAATGACTGGGTTGTTATGGAAACCTGGTGTGTGTGGAGACTAACTATCTGCGAGCTTCTATTGGCTGATAAGGGTCATGCGACCAGGCTTCTATTGGCTAATGCATTTTTGGAAATATCTCAGGAATGGTACGTCCTGGAGAGCTGAGACCCTTTCTAAAATCTTCCTGTGTGCCAAATTTCATGATAGTAGCTACAATGGTGCAGATTCCTTTAGCGGACATACACACATACATACACTCAGCTTTATATATTAGATGCGTCGGATTTGTCCTGGGGCTCAGGCGGGATGTTGTGCTCAGTGCAAGCGCTCGGAGTTGGGATTATTTAGTGTCCAATATTTGGGCATTTATAAAGATTGTTACATTGTAAACGAGCATCACATGGGCTACAAAAATCAAAGACGCCATGGTAGAAATGGCTGTAACGCTGCTGCTTGCTGCAGGAATCCTTCCCCACTGAGACTGGAAGGAATTAGCAGGGCATAACCCCTTCCTCTTTAAACCCCTCCCCTTCTGAAGCTCCTCCCCTTAGCCTATGTGCGGGGGTGTCTTTTTGTGGGTTTACTTTCTTCTAGTTCTGTTATTATTCTCACTTAAATCCCAAGCTGGGGGGGGGGAGGATATTTTTCGTAGATTATTCACCATTGATGTGACCTTTAATAGGCAGGAGTCAGAGGAGAATGAGGGGAGCGGGAAACACGTAAAGAGTCTGTAAGCAGGACGGACATGAAGGAGCCGGCGGGAGCGGGACTGCGGGGGAGGGGTGACATTACCTCCCCACATCGATTCCACCGCTGATTTATGAGCAACTCAATCCAGTGGATGGGATCGAAGCCTCTCAGCGGGTGACGCCGACGCAGAATATAACACAATGCCAGCGCCGCTCTCCTGCTCAATATTATGTCTGTGCTATGCGGGAATCCGCCGCCTGTGGTCCATACATCACTCCATGAAGATCTAACACCTGCATCCGAACACATAATGGCCATCAGGGCTTCAGAGCTGAAATCTCCCAGTATTATTCTGCTTTCATGGACGTGTGCTGTACGTGTTCTCCGTGGACAGCACACGTACCCATTTAGCACAACCACCAAACACGGATCCTTCACGGACACCTCCACAGATGCATCACTGACCGCCTTATCACGGATATCGTCACGGACTTTATGAAATATTTCATTGATCTGTGGGGAGTGACCCCCAACGCTCGGATGGATCGGGTCTCTGGCGGCCATACTCACCTGTTACTGATAATCCTATTACTTTGCACCTGTCCCTTTAAGAAGCGGAGCACTAGGATCTGTCGGTAATCCACATATAATTGCGGTTTTATTTTATTCTCCTCTTTAATTTGTGGGATTCGGCGCCGTGTTATCTGCGGATCGGGAGTGCTGTTTACTGCACCTGTAGGACGCTCGCTGCACAATATCAAAGAGAATCTCTTCTTCCAGAGAAAAGCGAGAATCCGCAGAACGTTGCGCTCCACATAAATAATGGAAAGACGTTTTATATCATCTCAAGCGACTGGCCTAATGAAGCGGTGAAGAAACGCGTCCACAGCACGAGTGTACAGACAGCGAGATTTATGTAGTATCTGACTGATGGGAGTTGTAGTGACCAGCTGATACACAGACGTGTCTACACGGTATATACACTGATATGTGTGCACGGTATAAACACAGACATATACACGGTATATACACAGACGTGTACACGGTATATACACAGACATGTGCACGGTATATACACAGACATGTGCACGGTATATACACAGACATGTGCACGGTATATACACAGACATGTATACACGGTATATACACAGACATGTGCACGGTATATACACAGACGTGTGCACGGTATATACACAGACATGTGCACGGTATACTATACACAGACGTGTACACAGACGTGTGCACGGTATATACACAGACGTGTGCAATAATACACGACGTGTGCACGGTATATAGACGTGTGCACGGTATACTACACGGTATATACACAGACAGTTACACAGACATGTGCACGGTATAATACACAGACATTGTGCACGGTAATACACAGACGTGTGCACGGTATATACACAGACATGTGCACGGTATACACGGTATATACACAGACATGTACACGGTATATACACAGACATGTACACACGGTTATATACACAGACATGTGCACGGTATATACACAGACATGTGCACGGTAATATACACACAGACGTGTGCACGGTATATAGACAGACATGTGCACGTATATACACGGTCATACGGTACACAGACATGTATGTACACACGGTATATACACAGACATGTATATACACACACGGTATATACACACAGACATGTGCACGGTATATACACAGACTGTACACGGTATATACACATGTGCACGGTATATACACAGACATGTACACGGTATATACACAGACATGTGCACGGTATATACACAGACATGTGCACGGTATATACACAGACATGTATACACGGTATATACACAGACATGTGCACGGTATACACAGACATGTGCACGGTATATACACAGACATGTGCACGGTATATACACAGACATGTATACACGGTATATACACAGACATGTGCACGGTATATACACAGACATGTGCACGGTATATACACAGACATGTACACGGTATATACACAGACATATCTATGTAATATCTATCTATCTATCTATCTATCTATCTATCTATCTATCTATCTATCTATCATCTATCTATCATCTATCTATCTATCTAATGTAAAAGCATTTAATGTAAAGCATGCCATGTGTCGACCCCCTGCAGGAAGTAATTGAGCTCTTTCTATCCCGTCCTCTGCAGGAGAGCGGCTCATCAGGCCCGGAGGATGTGCTCGTACTTTATATTAAGGCGTTTGGCCTCCCGGAGACAATCTTAGGGGATTTCTGCATTTATTCTGCGCCGTCCACTCTAATTTCGGAAGTCCTAGAGCAGTGACTGGAGAAGGCCCCACATACCTGTGCACTCTCAGCATGTGAGCAGGTCCCAGAGGTAAAATATCCCAGATGGGAATACCCCGGTAATGGGTGACATGTCTGAATGTGACATGTCCCTGCCATGTACTGCGGTATAATCATGTCCAGGGTGTTCGCTCATATAATAGATTACAATAGTCCGGGGTCAATATTCCATCGTAGCCGGTGGTCACATCCACAACATGCCGCAGGATCGATCACAAAGGTTTTGATTGTAAAGAAGAAAGGGTCAAAGTTATCAAGCTGAATACACTGTATCTGTTGGAAAGCAAGGACCACAAACTGGGCACATTTTTCAAACTCGCCTGTTTTTGGCCATAAAAGACCGGCGGATTTCATTTGTCTTTCTTTTGCACAGCAGTTGATGAATTAGACTCTGTGTATTTGTATTAGTCTGCCCTCTGGTGGTTGCTTTTCAGTACTACAGGTTCATATTCACTTAGACTGGTCTCATTTATTTGCACATGAAAAAAGTTGCATCTGTGCAGAGAAAGTGGCACGTCTCCCAGGAAAGTGCGAATTTTAATGCAAAAAACTCTCACTTCACCACTGAAAACAGACTATGATAAGTACGCCAGCCCTGGGATGGAGTAGAAATTAGGGAGAATTCAGATCAGGACTCATGCACAAGAACTTGTTCACCCCATGCCTGTGCAAATAGCGATACGCAATGTACGGGCATCGACCATGTGCCCGCCGTTTGCTGATGCAAAGCCATTCACGGTCAGTGCCCGTGCATTGCGGATTGCTATTTGTGGTCCGCAGCATGGCCACAGGGCTAAGGCCACTTTCACACAAGCGGCAGCACGGATCAGGCGGGTGAAGGGTCCCGCCGGATCCATGCTGCTGCAGGTGCACGTGTGGGGCTGGAACCGCGCTCCGGTCCCACACCTGCACCATACACTATTTTGAGGAGGAGGGGGTTAAACTTACCTGTCCCCGCATCTCCATAAGGCGGCACGCACAATGGGAAGATTCCCCACAGCGCCCCCTGCTGGAGGGAGGAGGGAGCTGTGAGGACAGGTAAGTGCAGGGTGACAGATCCGTCATGAACTCCATTGAAAGTCAATGGAGGACGAATCCGTTTACTAGTGTGTCACACCAAACGGATCCGTCCCTATTGACTTGCATTGGAGGTCACTCCGGATCCGTCTTGGTGCGGATGCACAGACTGGAGAGCAAACTGCAGGCATGTTGCGGTTTGCTCTCCGGTCTGGAGACTGAAGAGAACTGAATGGAATGCTTTCAGGAGCCTCCGTTCTCTTCAGTTCAATGGGGACAAAACTGAAGCGTTTTATTCCGGTATTGAGCCCCTATGACAGAGCTCAATACCGGAGTATATAAACTCTAATGTGAAAGTAGCGTTTATATATTCGTGTGCATGAGCCCTTAGAATGCTGTTTTTGCAACAAATTCAAAAGCAAAAAAAAAAGGCGCACCTACATAAATAGGTCGGAAAAAAGTTGCAAAAGTTAGAAAACTTCTGAATTAGTCTAAAAAATCAAAATGGTTGAATGAGATGCAAAAGCCTCCAAAACAGGTTCAATTTCAGTAGTAAATGCGACTAAATAAATCCGCATTTTTTAGACTAAAAACAGGCGCAAACACCTTAGTAAATGTGCCTCACTGTTTTTACACAGGGGCCCTCACTGGTCTTAAAGGGCTTAATATAAAAAAAAATTAAAATCCAATATCATATAGTATGTGACAGTCTCTTGGAATCAGCCCTGAACATGGATCCAGAGACTCATTCTTTACTCCAATTGCGCTGCTAAATATATTTCAATCTGGCAACTGCCCTTCCTGCTGCAGCTCAGGGGGGTGTCCTTCCTGCTGCAGCTCAGGGGGTGTCCTTCCTGCTGCAGCTCAGGGGGGTGTCCTTCCTGCTGCAGCTCAGGGGGGTGTCCTTCCTGCTGCAGCTCAGGGGGGTGTCCTTCCTGCTGCAGCTCAGGGGGGTGTCCTTCCTGCTGCAGCTCAGGGGGTGTCCTTCCTGCTGCAGCTCAGGGGGGTGTCCTTCCTGCTGCAGCTCAGGGGGGTGTCCTTCCTGCTGCAGCTCAGGGGGGTGTCCTTCCTGCTGCAGCTCAGGGGGGTGTCCTTCCTGCTGCAGCTCAGGGGGAGTCCAGTGAATGGGACAGAGAAATTAGAAATTAGTTATGTTTTACACTTGAAGACGTCAGCTGCTCCTTTAAGAACACAGCGCTGTACATTGTGATTGCTGATACTTTACCTGGTTTTCCCACGACGGCCTCTACTGACCTTGAGCTCCGGCTTATTAGACAAAGATTGCTCCGCTCCGGTCAGAATATTGTGAATAAAGACGTTCTATCTGTGAGAATTAATTGTGCCTGTAGCGAATAAACAAGGTCTCCTGATTGCCGCCATCAGCAGGATTATCAACTTGTCCTGGAGAGGAAAAATCACTTAAAGTAATTTTCCGACCAGAAATCACAACTTTACTCCTTATAGTATGTGCAGTCTCTTCCTCCTGTGCAGTCTCTTCCTCCTGTGCAGTCTCCTCCACCTGTGCAATCACTGTGTGCAGTCTCTTCCTCCTGTGCAGTCACTGTGTGCAGTCTCTTCCTCATGTGCAGTCACTGTGTGCAGTCTCTTCCTCCTGTGCAGTCGCTGTGTGCAGTCTCTTCCTCCTGTGCAGTCGCTGTGTGCAGTCTCTTCCTCCTGTGCAGTCGCTGTGTGCAGTCTCTTCCTCCTGTGCAGTCCCTGTGTGCAGTCTCTTCCTCCTGTGCAGTCCCTGTGTGCAGTCCTCTTCCTCCTGTGCAGTCCCCTGTGTGCAGTCTCTTCCTCCTGTGCACTCGCTGTGTGCAGTCTCTTCCTCCTGTGCAGTCCCTTTGTGCAGTCTCTCCTCCTATGCAGTCACTGTGTGCAGTCTCTTACTCTGTTCAGTCACTGTGTGCAGTCTCTTCCTCTGTGGCAGTCACTGTGTGCAGTCTCTTCCCTGCCCCTGTGCAGTCACTGTGTGCAGTCTCTTCCTCCTGTGCAGTCACTGTGTGCAGTCTCTTCCTCCTGTGCAGTCACTGTGTGCAGTCTCTTCCTCCTGTTCAGTCACTGTGTGCAGTCTCTTCCTCCTGTGCATTCGCTGTGTGCAGTCTCCTCCTCCTGTGCAGTCACTGTGTGCAGTCTCTTCCTCCTGTGCAGTCACTGTGTGCAGTCTCCTCCTCCTGTGCAGTCACTGTGTCAGTCTCCTCCCCTGTGCAGTAACTGTGTTCAGTCTCCTCCTCCTGTGCAGTAACTGTGTGCAGTCTCTTCCTCCTGTGCAGTCACTGTGTGCAGTCTCTTCCTCCTGTGCAGTCACTGTGTGCAGTCTCTTCCTCTGTGCAGTCACTGTGTGCAGTCTCTTCCTCCTGTGCAGTCGCTGTGTGCAGTCTCTCCCTCCTGTGCAGTCCCTTTGTGCAGTCTCTCCCTCCTATGCAGTCACTGTGTGCAGTCTCTTCCTCTGTGCAGTCACTGTGTTCAGTCTCTTCTTCCTGTGCAGTCACTGTGTGCAGTCTCTTCCTCCTGTGCCACTGTGTGGCAGTCTCTTCCTCCTGTGCAGTCACTGTGTGGCAGTCTCTTCCTCCTGTGCAGTCGCTGTGTGCAGTCTCTTCCTCTGTGCAAGTCACTGTGTTCAGTCTCTTCTTCCTGTGCAGTCACTGTGTGCAGTCTCTTCCTCCTGTGCAGTCACTGTGTGCAGTCTCTTCCTCCTGTGCAGTCGCTGTGTGCAGTCCTCTTCTTCTGTGCAGTCACTGTGTGCAAGTCTCTCCTCCTGTGCAGTCGCTGTGTGCAGTCTCTTCCTCCTGTTCAGTCCACTGTGTTCAGTCTCTTCCTCCTGTGCATTCACTGTGTGCAGTCTCTTCCTCCTGTTCAGTCACTGTGTTCAGTCTCTTCCTCCTGTGCATTCGCTGTGTGCAGTCTCTTCCTCCTGTGCAGTCACTGTGTTCAGTCTCTTCCTCCTGTGCAGTCACTGTGTTCAGTCTCTTCCTCCTGTGCAGTCACTGTGTGCAGTCTCTTCCTCCTGTGCAGTCCCTGTGCAGTCTCCTCCTCCTGTGCAGTCACTGTGAGAAGTCTCCATGCGTCCCTCTGACAACACTTCCTGCCCGGTGATCTGACAACTTAGTTATGGCACTGGACTGGACTCCGGTTGTGAAGCGCAGCGTCCCTGGAATAACCCCGATCTGCAGGAGATGTTATGGGGGAGCTCTTCTCTCAGGAGGCCTGTAATCTATCGATGTAAATGACATTTCCAGTTTTTGCAGTTTTCTTACTGATATCTGTGGCTCGGTCGGGAGATTGATCTCGGAGATATAGGAAGCAGCGGGATATAATAAGAATTCCAGCTGGGATTATAATTGTTACAGTAGATGCGGTGCGGCACTAACATGGCGCCTCGTTAAGTAATAATCATCTTCTATATATATCCAGAAAGATCCTGATTAGGGTAATATATATTATAAATATTATATAAAAATAGTTTTCCATGTGACTCCTCCCCCTTGTGTGATGTCACTGCCGCCGCTCATGGATTTCTTGTCCTTGTGGCATCTTGTACACACAAAATGGGCATGGGTGGCACTATCGTGTGGAAAATATACAGTAGTATTATGTGGACACTGAGTGGCAATACATGGTAGTATTCTTGTAGGATGGTATTTTTAGCACTGAATGGCAGTATATAGCAGCAATATTTGGGCAATATATAGTAGAATTATTGTGACACTGTATGGCGGTATTATTTATAGAGGAGCTGTCACCTCTCCTGACGTGTCTCCTGTAATAACAATTCTGGGGCACCTATTGTTATTACTCTGTGTTGTGCCATTCCTCTTTTATTCCAACTAAAAGTTTATGAATTAGTTGCCAGCAGGTCCTTCTGGGTGTTACTAGTTGGGGGTGTAGGTGTTACCAGTTGGGTCAGCACTGATTGGATAATGTCAGACTATGCAGCCCCTCCTCCCCCAACTGGTAACACCCAGGAGGAACTGCTGACAATGAATTCATAAATTTCTATTAGGAATAAATGAGGAATGGCACAACATAGTTATGTAAAATGATGCTCCAGAATTGCTATTACATGGAGAATTCAGGTACTTAGGGTGAGGGGACAGTTCCCTCTTCAGCACTGTATGGCAGAATTAAATGGCAGTATTTTGTAGGAAAGCATTGCTATGTCTGCACCACATGCTAGACTTATCTTGATACGGTCTGGTGGTATTAGTCAAGAATTATATGGTGGTATTTTTGGGGTGGGATTGTGTGGGAAATATATAGTAAAATTATTTTGATACTGTATAAAGGTATTATTTAGACATTGTATGGTTGTATTATTTGGGCACTGAATAGCAGTATTAAGTGTGAAACATAAAGCAGTGCTATGTGGGCATTATATTTTGATAGTGTATGGAGTTATCATTTTGGCATTGTACAGTGATATATTTTGAGCAGTGGAGAATATATATAGCAGTTCCATGTGGGTATCATATGGTAGCACTGTATGCAGGTATTATTTAGACATACTATAGCGGTATTATCTGGACATTGTGTGGAAGAATTATTTGTGATTGTATCTCGCCAGGGCTCTTTTTTCCATATATGTTTTGTAATTACACTGGGTGTGGAGTAAGGCTGGCCTCACATGTTGCTCAGGGTCCCATTTTTTGATTGACCCTTGTAATTTTTGTGTGAGCAGAAGACTCCTCTTCGGCCTCTTAATTGATCTCTTTACACCTTGTAGGACGTTGCTGTGAATCGCTGACATCATTAAGGTACGCGGCGCGGCATTAGGCAAACACTGTCACGCACAACCTGCTATTATTGACTATCAATTGGTTACAGTTGGTAACGATGTTAAATGCATTGTTAACTAGTCCCTAACAGATGTGCCGCAATATGGTATCGAGCGCAGAAAGCCCGTTGCACTTTGCCAGATGAGTTTGAGCAGTTCATCATCTGAATGGAGTCGGTTTAGCAGAATAATGATCTTGATTGCATTGTCTGCTGTGTATCCGGCGCGCAAATTGTCTGGGGAGCGCGTGCAGTGCAACAGTGTAATCCGTTAAGTGCCACGCGCCTGCAGACTAATAAAACCGCTCCAAGATTTCTCCTTAGGAATCTGAACGACTGCAAATATCAAAGCTTAGAAAGGGGTCAGCAGCAGCAGTGAGCTTCCAGAAAAGAAATGGTTAATGATTATGGAAGACAATTATATGGTAGGGTTATATTATAATGTTACATTGTCACGGTATTATACAGGTTACATTCACTTATTGATATTATTTTATAGTGCATAATATTAGTGTCAAATAGTCCGGCCATGGAGAAGTACAAGGTGTCACGTATCAGGTAATAGTGCAGCCCTGAGCTCAAACCCCAACACTGTCCCTGCCTACTTGCACAGTCCGTCCTAAGTGACGGTGCGCAACTGGACGGCGGTCCCTAGCTTACGTATGTGCTGGGGCTTACAGGGAGGGGAACAACGGGAGAAAACCACAGACAAAGACAGAACACACGGACAAGAGAATATACCAAACCGAGGTCAAGAGCCAGAAGGTCACGTCAATACCAGGGGATACCGCTGGAGCAGGGTCAAATACGAGCCGAGGTCAGAAGCCGGGAGGTAACGTGACAGTACAAGGGATAACACGCGGACGAGGTCAAATACTAGCCGAGGTCAGGAGCCAAGAGGTCACGTAGTACAAGGGGAGATACAAGGACGAGGTCAAGTTTAAAGCCAACGGTCAAAAACGTTGCAGTAGTACTCAAAATGCTGGTGAAGGTAATAGGACCAATCACAGGCAACCTGTGGCCAGCAGGTTGCCTGTTTAAATAGGCCCACAGGTAGGTCACGTAATGTGGCCAGCATCACGTGACCCTAGTCAGAGCTGACCCAGTGAGCGCTTATCCATGCTGACGCTCACATGCCCCGCCTGCTCGTTGCCTAGGGGATGGAGGACGCCGGCCATGCAGGGAAGCGCGCGCCATCAGGTCCTCTCCACCCCTGGCAGGTCATGTCCACACTCCATTATACCAGAGGGAGACTGGTGGCGCTGCAGGGAGGAAGCGTGCTGTCGGCTCCCCGTTACACAAGGCATACAGAAATGGCTATGCTTAAAGAGCTGCGTCATAGTTTGATACGGCATGCGTCATACACAAATGATGCATCTTACGACAGTATCAATAAATCTCCACCGCTGTAGTAGGCTTACTTGCAGTCCTATGTAAACTGCAGATAACACGTCACATGATATTGCAAACTCCGCTCTGCTACGTGTCCCATTGTCTTTTATGAATCGTACCGCCCTGTCGCTGTGTGTATTTCACTTCTATTCCTAACATTGCTAGCGCCGAGGCAAATAAGACCCAGAACGGAGGTGATAACATGTCGACCGCGCACCAGAAACGAGGGAACAGAGGAGAGCGCGGCGTAAATAATTCACTAAACAGAAGCTGCGATACAACGCGACTGTCCCTTTTAATAAACCTTTCAGGCGTAGAAGCGTTACAGTGCACATCATCATCGTGTAATGTCATCGACAATTATTTTCTGGCGCTACATTATATGGGATCAGAAAGGCTCATTTTAATCTGCTAACGGCGTTCTGTCTGCACGTCGCCTGTAATTACGCTGCACCATCCAGAAATGACAAATCAGAAATGGTGGAAATGTTGTTACAAAGTGTTCATGAAATCATGTCGGGAAAAAACAAAACCCAATCATTATCCAGAACACAGGGGGAATGTGTCGGTGCACGGAGGGCTTCTCGCTGTCACAGAGCGCACGCTATGGAGCTGGATGGACAAACCTCCAAACAGCTGAATCCCAATTCTGGAGCCTTAAAAACCTATGGGCGCAGACTTTTTAATTATTTGTTTCCTAAATGCAAAATTAAGCAACTTTCTAAATTGTCTTCATAAAAATGTCCTTCCTCGTTGCTGAGTGTGTGAGGCCTCACGTATGTGCTGTGAACTCCGGCAGTCTGTTACAGCGGAGGAATAGACTGCCGGAGTTCACTGCATCTGGCATAGCCGGATACCACCATGCACCGCCGGATCTCCATTCACTGTAATGGCATATGGCCTCTTCCCTGCATATATTCCGGCTTTTGGCCGGACAAAAATGCGTGTAGCCGGCATGTACTGTACGTCAGATACAGTGACCGGATTACACTGGCGGAGTTCACAACGCAGATGTGAACCTGGCCTAAGTTCTTAACCTAGCTGCTGGGGCTGCTGAACCAGACATAAACTCGTCAGAGCGCTGCTCCTGTTTTTGCTCACCTCCCTCTTTTCTCAGTGTTGAAGATAAGAGCAGGGAGGGGGGGGAGGTTGTATGTGGTAGATCAGAGTGTGGAGATTGGGTAAGCATTCAAGGAATGCAACTCAAACAGACTATAGATAGGGATGAAAGCATTAACAAGGCAATTTGAAGGGGGGAGACAGCAACATCATGGACAGAAAGATCTCTAAAAGGGTTTTTCAAGATTTAAAGGGGAACCTTTCACTGCTCCTGTCTGGTTTTAATAGCTTCATGCATTCCCCATGTAATAACAATTCTGGAGCATCTATTATTATGGCTCTATGTTGTGCCATTCCTTTATTATTTCTACTGGAAATTGTGAATTGCTATTAGCCTTCAATAAGGGTACAGAGGGTTGGTAACAAGTTGGGGGTGTACAGTTGAGTGGGGTGCCTTTTGTCGTTGACCCCCTCGTAATACTCAGTCTGTGAACTGCCCAGAGCCATGGTGCTCTCAGAGCAGCTTCCCAGGGCTCCTGCAGCAGTGAGTGGAAACACCTTGTCTGGTCTCCTTACCAGTCTACTTCCAACCCTAAGCTTCCTGAAACACTTCCCTTGGTCAGGAAGCAGGACTCGTCCACTTCTGCCCAAAAGGAGGGGGGTGGGGGTGGAGAATGGAATGGTAAGTTCCTACTTATCTAAAGGTACTCTCTGCCAGATACACTGTCACCTGCTGGAAAACCAGGCATATTACCTGGCACGTAACGTTGCATAAATACATTATTAAGGCATAGTATTAGAGGACCTAGACAAGAATACAAAGATGGCATGCATTGTTAACCAGTAGAGACAATAGCTGGGTATAAAGATGGTAGTGCCCCCTCTGTATTCCAGGATTGCCCCCAGATTCAGCGGAGGACAGAGTTTGTATAGATCCCCAGGGCAGAGATTCCCAGCCTCAGGTGATGGTCTGCACAGGTAATGAGATGCATGAATCTGGAGCTTTGCTGCAAAGCATCATGGTCCTGAATATCTATTGGGACCATGGAAATAGCTTGTTGGGGGATTTCTGTAATTGCCTCTACACAAGGAAGCTAATTGCCTTCATGTACAAATAGCCGGGGTGGACGTGCTGGTCAATAGAAAATACTGTAATATGTGGGACGGTAACCTGTCTGCGGATATCGGCGCAGGCTAAGAGTCATTGAAGCTGCCGGAATCCATTCGCCATTGATTTCTGTGATGAATTGAATGTGTTAAGTTTATCTGGAATAAGTGCAAACACCCAGCGAAGGCCCAGAGCGAAATATCAAATTACGTCCGCGTGAGGGTGAGTGACCGGGAAGCTTGTGTCTGAACTGACAGCAACATGGAAGGGGTGAATCCGGGTGATTAGTCCGCGGATGGAGGAAGGATACGCCCCCCCGCCCACACCCTGCATCGTAACGTAAACGTTACACATGACGCCAAGATCTGATAGAAAGGAGGATTGGATGGATGGCGGTAGACAACATGTAAGGAGATACCAAATGGTGCAAAAAAGTCTGAAAATATGGAGGATGCACCTAATTTATCAGGACAGGAGCACCTCTTTATAAATGAGACGCTAGAAACAGGCTTCAATGTTAGTGAATTTGCCGCAGCCGATAGCCTGGCCTCTGCCACTCATCAGTGGTGAGGAGGACAGCGCAAAAACACACGTGGGCCAAAATATTAATGCACAGGAATTTAAAAAGTTGCAAAATGGGTTCTTGCAACCTTTATGACGCCAAAAACTGTTGTAGCATTCTTAGTAAATGACCCCTATAATATTCAGATTGTGCATCATTTTTCTTAAATTGCCCAATTGCATCTAAAATTAAAAATAAAGCTCCTGTGCAAAAGTATGTATCTCCACAGCACATAATACAGAAGAACCCCGCCTCTGCTGATCCTCCAGTCAAACCTGAGGGAACATCTGACCATCACTGGGCTGTATGATGGAGAATGGGGAAAGATCTGTCTATCACTGGGGATGTATGATGGGAGAATGGGGAGCATCTGTCTATCACTGGGCTGTATGATGGAGAATGGGGGAGCATCTGTTCACACATTGGACTGTATGATGATGGAGAATGGGGGAAGATCTGTCATCACTGGACTGTATGATGGAGAATGGTGAAGATCTGTCCATCACTGGCTGATGGAGATGGAGAATGGGATGGAAGATCTGTCCATCACTGGGACTGTATGATGGAGAATGGGGGAAGATCTGTCCATCACTGGGAATGTATGATGGAGAATGGGGGAAGATCTGTCCATCACTGGACTGTATGATGGAGAATGGGGGAAGATCTGTCCTATCACTGGGATGTATGATGGAGAATGGGGGAAGATCTGTCCATCACTGGACTGTATGATGGAGAATGGGGGAAGATCTGTCTATCACTGGGATGTATGATGGAGAATGGGGGAAGATCTGTCCATCACTGGGATGTATGATGGAGAATGGGGGAAGATCTGTCCATCACTGGATGTATGAAATGGAGAATGGGGGAAGATCTGTCCATCACTGGGGGCTGTATGATGGAGAATGGGGGAAGATCTGTCCATCACTGGGATGTATGATGGAGAATGGGGGAAAGATTCTGTCATCACTGGCGGAAGATGTATGATGGAGAGAATGGGGGAAGATCTGTCCATCACTGGGATGTATGATGGAGAATGGGGAAGATCTGTCCATCACTGGGACTGTATGATGGAGAATGGGGGAAGATCTGTCCATCACTGGGACTGTATGATGGAGAATGGGGGAAGATCTGTCATCACTGGGCTGTATATGATGGAGAATGGGGGAAGATCTGTCCATCACACTGGGCTGTATGATGGAGAATGGGGAAGATCTGTTCCATCACTGGGATGTATGATGGAGAATGGGGAAGATCTGTCCATCACTGGGATGTATGATGGAGAATGGGGGAAGATCTGTCCATCACTGGGATGTATGATGGAGAATGGGGGAAAGATCTGTCCATCACTGGGACTGTATGATGGAGAATGGGGGAAGATCTGTCCATCACTGGGCTGTATGATGGAGAATGGGGGAAGATCTGTCCATCACTGGGCTGTATGATGGAGAATGGGGGAAGATCTGTCCATCACTGGGATGTATCTGATGGAGAATGGGGAGGAACATCTGTCTATCACTGGGCTGTATGATGGAGAATGGGGGAACATCTCTGCCATCACTGGGCTGTATGATGGAGAATGGGGGAAGATCTGTCCATCACTGATGATATGGATGGGAATGGGGGAAAATCACTGGGCAATTACTGAAGGACTGTATGGGGGAATGATGGAGAATGGGGAACATCTGCGAATCACCCTGGCTGTATGATGGAGAATGGGAGAATCATCTGCCAAACACTGGACTGTATGATGGAGAATGGGGGAACATCTGGAGTCAGTCATTTGGACTATATGATGGAGAATGGGGAAACATCTGACCATCACTGGGCTGTATGATGGAGAATGGTCTACTCCTCACCAAGTCCTGGCTTACTTCTCCGGTGTCCTAACCTTCTTGTTCCTCTGCTTTTCATATGTCAGTAGAAGACCCCTTTAAGCTGCATACTAGAAGTGATTTGGGGTCGGATGGCTAACCATATAGTGTGATGACCTCTGCAGTGATTGACTCCGCCGCACTGCTAGAACCAGAGCTTTCACTGTGGCCAAATCACGGAATGACTCATGGCCGCTTGGCTTTACGGCATGTGATTCGGATGCCTTTCCTCCCCCGTTATAGATTCCGCCGTTTCTGGGAAGTAAAGTGAAATTCAGGTCTCCTCAATAAAAAGAATTAAATTCGATATCGCCGGCGTTCCTCTCGCCCATATTTATTGGCTTGTTGAAATCTAATAACATAAAATGTAACGGCCCGGCTCACCTGCTCCGTCCTCCCCGCAGGTTTTATGGAGGTAGAGCGCTCGGTGCCAGGCGTGCTTTATGCTCAGCATAGTCTGATGTATGTGGCGGGCATCCAGCCTCAGGCGGTATCTCAGACATGGGCTACAAGGCTGGACGTGAATATTTGCCCAGCATGCAACATATCGGATACTAATAGTCGAGTATCAGCGTGTGGCACTCTACATGCCTCCTGTCATACACTAAACCCTGGTGTCATGGTGGCGCCATTGTCTCCCACATGCAGAATGGTCACAGGAGAGACGCTCTAGCATTTTCTATTAAAGCCGCTCTCCAGCCGCCCCTCACCCTTTACTTATCGTTTTCCTGATAATCATCCTTTTTTTGCTTCTGGTCAGTCACTACCAGCGCCGGCAGACGCGATTCTGATGTGTGAAAGGTCATGTGATGCTGGGCATGTCACGTGACCAGGCAGTGCATCACGTGACCAGGAAGTGTGGGGTATTTGAAAGAGGCAATCTGCTGTGAATGGTTCTGTGTACCTCACCGGTGCTGAGGATTGTCCTGACTTCGGCTCCTAGTTTTGACCCCGATTCTTAGATTTTGATTTGGCTTTTCTGCATCTCCTGGTTCTTGATTTTGCTTCTGCCTGACATATTTGGACCTGGACTTGACTTTGGCTTAGTGATCTTCTTTCTTCATTGTTCTCCCTTTCTTTTGTATGTCTGACTCAGAGTACTTTGGTTCTGGGTCTTTTTCAAATATTTGTCTGCCTGTTGCTTTGTTTATTGTTTTTTTCCCTCTGCTTTTCCCTGGTAAGCCCCAGCACATAAATAAGCAGGGACAGTCGACCAGTTGTGGTCCACCATTTAGGGCAGTCATGCAAGAAGGCAGGGAATTTGGAATTTAGAGTTCACTTGTTCCCCTGTGACATGGTCTCATTGCATCTAGCATAGACTCTCCATGTACTGACAACATGACGAGCTTGTGCTTACACAGAGCAGCCACAAGAACAAGAACACGCAGCGTTTCAGTGTAAAGCAGGAGGAAGGACTTGTGCCACACAGAGCTAAATGTCTTCTCAACATACCCTCTGGAAGTTATTAAGGATGCTCTGTGTGGGAAACCAAAGGAAGTTCTTTGGATAAAGGAGCACCCCTACCTATAGGATATACCAGATATTGCAGGTGAGGTACAGTTTTATAGAACAGATTATTGCAATTTAGTAAATCTCAGCCTGAAGTTATGTTTGATATCTGTTCATATTATACATTTTACCGTAACACTTGATCACTCTCTTTAAGAGCCTGGTGCAGCCCCCTCTGTGCCCGGCACGTGACGCCTTCTCTCCTGCAGCTCCTCATCTGGTTATTCCCAGTCTTAGTCACAGCTCGGAGGAGTCGGGAAGGAGTAGCAGAGCGGACAGGATCAGTCCCATCTCATTAAGATTTATTGATTTGGTTGCTGTTTAATATCTTTCTAATTTCCCCGGCCGCTCCTCTATAAGATGTGGCTGCAGGTTTAGGTTAGAGGAGGCAGATCTGCCGGCCGGGTCCAGACACCTGATATACAATGATCTGGGGTTCTAGTTTGGGTTAATTTATAGTTATGTCATTCCTAGTATCATTCCCAGTATCCCCAGTAAAGCTCCAGTTAATACAACTGGTCTTCTCTCCTAGACGTATATCTTCTTCTATATGGCCTCCATTACTGCTCCTGCCGTGGTGGTCACCTGGCCTTCTGAGACCCCTGAATGGTCCCTGGCATTGTACCATAATTGGAAGTTACTCAGCCTTTCTAGTAAGGGCTTATGCACTATAGAGGAGGAACATGTGGCTCGTATGGGGCCCTTATACAGAGGGGCCCTAGCAATCTTTGATCGTAAGCAAACAAGGAGGTGGGAAAATGTCCCAAGGGTCTTAAAAAAGTGGTTGGGGGGAAACAATTATCAAATCTATAGTCCTGGGTGGTGAGCCCCAAACCATATTACAGGGGACTCCGAATAACATGAAGTCTGCCATGTACGCCAGAGTCCCAACACGCAAGAATTCCTCTCCTCACTGGCCTGACTCTCCATTTCCTCCTCCTCCTCTTCAGCCCATACACGCTCAAGAGTTAAAAGGACTGAGCACTGGTACCCTCTTCTGTCTCGCCGACATTCTCCTCCTCTTCCTCCTCATCCTCATCCTCCCCCTGAATCTGCGGGAAGCTGCTTCCGGAGGTGCTCTGGCTATCAAGCGACGTATCTTCCTCCACCGTCTCTTGTGACAAGCGCAAAGCATCCGACTTCATGCTGAGCAGTGAGTTTTTCAACAGGCAAAGCAGCGGGATGGTGAGGCTGATAATGGCGGCATCGCCGCTGACCATCTGTGTTGACTCCTCAAAGTTGCTCAACACCTGGCAGATATCAGACATCCACGTCCACTCCTCATTGTAGACTTGAGGAATCTGACTGACCTGACTACCAGTTTCTGGTGGAAGTTGACATCTGGCAGTCTACAATCGCTCTGCGCTGCTGGTAAACTCTGGATAACATGTTTAATGTCGAATTCCATCTCGTGGGCACGTCGCACAACAGTCGGTGAGCGGGCAGTTGTAGGCGCGGCGCTGCGCTGCCCTGAGAGTGGCAGCATCTGTGGTCGACTTGCGGAAATGCGCACAGATGCGGCGCACCTTGGTGAGCAAATCAGACAGATTGGGGTATGTCTTGAGGAACCGCTGAACTATTGAGATTGAACACGTGGGCCAGGCATGGCACATGTGTCAGTCTGCCGAGTTGCAGAGCCGCCACCAGGTTACGCCCGTTGTCACACACAACCATGCCTGGCTTGAGGTTCAGCGGTGCCAGCCACAGATCGGTCTGCGCCGTGATGCCCTGTAACAGCTCTTGGGCGGTGTGCCTTTTGTCAC